>NKZY01000684.1:0-442017 GCA_002374555.1 Metschnikowia mauinuiana | reverse complement strand
GGCTGGGCTGGGCATGGTTCAGAGGGTGTTTTGAGTTGGAATTGGCATGAGAATATGTCGTGGCATTGGAGTATTCCGAATATTAGTATTTCATATTAACCATCAACATTCTATTATTTTTATTTCTATTATCTGTTTTCTTCCTTCTAAATAAAAATGGAAAATAGATGTAGATAAGTATTAACAATTACACTATCTGATTCATGTATATATTTACCTGAGCTTTTGGTTCTCCAGTATAATACTTCCATAAAATATAGTACTTCCATTTATTTTTCAGCTAGCCTATGTATCAACTCTCCTATTGGTGCATTAATTTGAGGTCTATAATTAGATAAAGCTGTAATATCATTAACCAATAAATTATTAATACATTTATTAGTAGATATATTGTAACCTAAGAATTTAGCATATTTAAATCTAGCATGAATGATCAAAGTTTTATTTGAAAAAAAAAATACAATGTGTACCTATTAATGAATTTATTGAATGATTATCAGAAGCCGAATAATATATTTACTTTAATCTAGGATTTAATTATGTTTAAACAAGATAAGATATAGTCCGATCCTTTAGGTGACTAAAGATTTATTTATATACTTAGTTGAGAACATGCATCATTCAACATCTTTCACTATCCACAGGCTTATTCTACTTTCACCAGTACGTTTTCCGCGGCCACTGCGACCACTGCGTTGAGTGTAGACTTCCACCAGGTCGTGCGCTGCCCATAAACACATAAGTGGCGCGAACCCCTGCTCTACATAAAGGGTATGCTCTACATAAAGGGTATGCTCTACGTAAAGGGTATGGGAAAAAAAAAAGGTTAAGGGAGGGAAAAAAAGGGTATGGCGTTGCCGGGGTTTTTCTTTTCCATGTTCGTTTTTTCCAACTTTTTTCCAGCTTTTTCCAAAAAAAAAAAACTAGCCTCTAGGGGTTTCTACGGCCATTGCATGCTCTTAGACCGTAGGTGCCGCACTGCCAGGACCCACTATTTTCATGGTATTATAACCCATCAATATCAATCTTTATGGTAAATTATATTCTATTATATAATTATCTTTTTTTATATGTTACCTAAATTGCAATTAAATAAGTGCCACGTAAAATTCCAGTTTTAGGCCCATATATATTTTAATAATAACAAATATATAGATTATACAAACCTTAATATAAAACGATTAAAAAAAAAAAAAAAAACTATAATACTATAGTTGAAGAATATTTATCAAAGGTATGAGAATGAAAGAATATGCAATTAGTTTTAGCAGCTAAATATATAGGTGCAGGAATATCATCATTAGCTTTAGGTGGTTCATAAATAGCCCACTATGCACTATAGTCTGGAGGTTCACTTGGACAAATTAGACAAATTGGACAAATTGGACAAATTGGACAAAATCAACTTGGATACGTATCTTCACATTCATTGGTGACTTGGAGCTACGGGCTAAAATTTATGAAGGATTACATAATCATCATACTCATTCTATATAATATGGTATTATTACATTTATGATGACACGATGAAATTGATCATTAAGATTGGGACTGCACATAGCGCAGCACGCCTATCCCATCCACCGTGCTACGCTCCAATGGCCTCTTTTAGGTCACTGGCTCTTTTTAAAACATATATGTCTGGGTCAGATTTGATTGAATATGCAGATGGCGTACCATTACTCACTATTAATACCGAGCGAACCGACCCACCATTCTATATACACCCGTACATCCACAGTCCAATTTATACAGGTGCTACAATTGCTGTATTTATGCAGGTTTTATATTTACAGGATTTTTACCCCTAAATAGAGGGAGCCTGGATCCATGTATAAATCCGTGGCGGAATTAGTGGCGGAAGTAGCGGCGGAAGGAACGGCACGGCCCAGCAACCGGACGTAAGCACATGCGCGCAAATGTTGGGTTCTGGAAAAGCCATACCGATGGATATTTAAAGCAGAAGCGTGCAGCGCCCGAACTGCCAATCCCAGAACTGCCAACACCGTCCTTCTCTTCCCCGCCGCCAGAACCGCCACTGCCAATCCCGGAACTTTTCGTAGTATGAACACCCTTGTCAAAGCATTGATTGCGGCGTTCCTCGTCAGCTCATACAAGACGCTTCCGCTTGCGTACGTGATTCGCTTCTATTCGCTTGTGTTCCGCCACTTGGTGCTCCGCAAAGGGCAGTACATGAAAACACGCAAGAACACGTACGGGTTCGGGGAAAACGCCCAGGATGTGTTCCGCCCCGTGGCCTACCATACGTATACGTCCCCGCTCGAAATCGACATGTACTTGCACAAGTCCAACCTGACATACTTGGTGGATTTGGATATGGCCCGGACACATTTTGTGTGCCAGATTTTCCAGACGCTTTTCATGAAATGCTGGCTTAATGAAACGGGCGAGTTCCGCTCCCAGTCGATCCAGAACCTGCCGTATATTCCCGTGGGCACGATCCAGTGCACGTTCAAAAAGGAAATCAAGGTGTTCCAGCGCTACTCCATCACGAGCAGCGTGTATGCGTGGGACGAAAAATGGCTCTATGTCTTTCTGAAGTTCGAGCTCAAGGACGGCACGCTTTGCGCGGTGGCCATCACCAAGTACGTGTTTAAGAAAAAGGGCCGTCTCACCATGCGCCCGCGCGAGTTCATTGCCGAGTGTGGCATGTACAATGATGCGGTGGAGAAAATCAACGAGGTCAATTATGCGGCCATCAGCCAGATCAAGACCTCGGACCAATTGGAGCTCTGGGCAAATGATCTTTTGAAGCACGCATAGGGAGAGAAAAAATACAGCGAGAGAGAGAGGGAGAAAAAAGACAGCGAGAGAGAGAGAGAGAGAGAGAGAGAGAGAGAGAGAGAGAGGGAGAGAGAGAGAGAGAGAGAAAAAAGACAGAGAGAGAGAGAGAGAGAAAAAAAACAGAGAGAGAGAGAGAGAGAAAAAAAACAGAGAGAGAGAGAGAGAGAGAGAGAGAGAGAGAGAGAGAGAGAGGGAGAGAGAGAGAGAGAGAGAAAAGGCTTGGAGAAGGCCAAGTTCGCTGGTGTCAAGTTCACCTTGGAGCAGGATGAGGATGTGTTGAACACGTGGTTTTCCTCCGGTTAATGGGCTATTTCCACTTTGGGATACCCTAACACCACCAACGACTTGAACCTTTTTGCTTCTGTATCCATGTTGGAGACCGGCTGGGATACCTTGTTCTTCTGGGTGTCTAGAATGATTCTTATGACGGTGAAAAGTGAGAAATGACAGTGAGAGAGAGAGGGAGACTGTAATCCATGTGATTACTAGTCAGTGTCTCATACAGTCGAGGCTTTGGAAGAACTCTGCAATGTACCCTTTGAATCTAGTATTTTTCCTTGTTGATGGAAGCACTGGGGCAGTTGGACTAGCAAGAGTTACTGGACTAGTAAGAATTACTGGACTAGTAAGAGTTACTGGACTAGTAAGAGTTACTGGACTAGTTCTCGAGGAGTCGAGGAGTCAAGGAGTATGTTGGATACTATGATGATTGTGTCCCTCTGTTTATCCTATTGTCTTCTAGTCTACGGATTTTACTCTCTAATCTCTGCTCTACAGCCAACTCCGCTCTACAGCCAACTCTGCTCTCCAGTCTAGTCTGCTCTACAGTCTAGTCTATGCTCCATGACCAATTATAGACTAATCTTGATCTTGATCTAAATCTTGGACCCTTTAGCTTCTAAAGCCTAAAAAATACCTCATTGGGAATGGCTCAACGGTGGGACGCTTTTTGACCACTCAAAGAAGCTTCTCGGTGAGTTGTGAGTTTGTTCAGTTACACACGACACGGCGTACTGCAGATAGAACCAAACAACCACTAGAATACGATTGGACTAGATTGATAGAAAATATTGAGAAGAATGGTTTAAGTTTTTTCGGGGATTCTGGGTCTGTTTCTTGGATACTGTGGAATTTGATACTGTGGAATTTGATACTGTGGAATTTGTTTCTATGAGGTCTTGGCCCGCCCAAACGTTAGCAGAGACGTTTTTCATCATCACTTGGCTCGGTTAAGTACTCTTCTACTCCACCGTTATTCATAAAATAGTCACACTAAAAGTTGGAGGCAGACAGGCGAGTAGAGGTGGACAGGCGACTCTTTTTTCCCGTGAAAAGCATGAAATCCACTGATATAGACTCGAAGAAACCTTCCAGATACAATTTTCTCAATAATCGCTTCTTTAAATAAGTCATTAAAAAAACTACTACGTCATTTAAATGACACTAAGAATTCCACTGCTCATTCAATATAAGAAATACGCTGTCCAGTACCTAAGGTGTACTAGACCGTACTGTATAATACGCTGTAGGACTAATAAAGGAACCCAGGGAAGGAAAACGTTTACTGATGTGTCTAGTAAAAAAAAATTATCAAGACTAGATTTGGGGTTCAACGGGGCTGGAATCAACGTCGACAAGCCAAAAAAACACCGAAAAACTAGCCATGGAGCTAGTCACAGTTTAGTAGACACAATAGAAATTCCCAGTAGACACGATATAATTTTTTGTAGACACGATAAATTTCAGTAGTTATTTTTGGATATATCCATAGTCAAGTAATTCGGGCAGGAATTATATTTGAAAAGCAAAACAAGAGCAAGTATAATCGAACTATTATTACATGTAATGAAGACAAGTACTTTACCATTAAGTTATACTCTTATGAATTATATAGGAATTGAACCTATGGGTAAGTAAGAGCTATGATTTTCCACTAACCCTATAACTTTTATATATGACTATACTTTTATATATGACTATACTTTTATATATGACTATACTTTTATATATGAAACTTAACCTGCATATAATCATAAGAAAGGTATCATTAAAGCAAATAATCTATAAGCTTCTGCTAATGCAATCCTTTTGCTTAAGGGAAGAATATCTTTGAGGAAATAATGTTGAACGTAATGAAGGATTATGCGAAGTACAATTGATTAAAGCTACGGAAACAAAAGCTATTGAAAATAATTAGTATTGATCCACTTAAATATCTTAATGATTCAAGAGAGAACAAATTAATAAATATAGATCAGATAAAGTATTAAGAATATTATTATTAAAGAAAAAAGGTGAAAACGTCCTATAGGTATATCAACAATTAAAGATCGGGGAATTCAGATGCTACTAAAAATAGTTATGGAACCATTCCTAGAACCATTAGGTGATGTTGATTTATAAGGTTATAGACCTGGACGTCATTCATTTCAAGTTTTTGTCAATAATTTAATTGGATATTTTGTATCGAAAATAACAAAGCTAAGAATACTGATAAGAACAAAGCCTAGGAGTTTTGTAGGAGGTCAAAAGCTGTTAAGGAATTCCTTATGGAAATGGATAATATTATTAGAAACAGGTAGATAAACCCTAAAAAAATATGCTGTTTTATTGAAGTTTCATTATATTTTTAACTTAGTTTTTTCCACGACTCTTTAGTCTTTTTACCCCATTTTACTCCATTTTGATAGCGAAATAGGTTAGCGAAATAGGTTAGCGCAATTAGTCTCGGTCTAAATAATTGAAGGGTTCAAATCCCTCTAGTCATAGAAATGTTTAGAAACATAATCAAACTTCTGACTATTTCGCTGTTTTTATTCCTCCAGTTAATGTGACTCATACCTTTGAAATACTGAGTAGTTCATCGTCTTTATGAGAATCTTGTTGTTGCTCCTGCATACTTGTTTCCAATTGTCGATTCCTCCAAACAAGATTCGCTAGTTTTGATTAAAAAACTTATAACTTTTTGAAAAATCGCTAATTGGATGTTTTCAAGAAACTACTAGTAAACTCTTGGTATTAAATATATATAACCAGCTTCTTGGAGTTTCTGAGACTCACACTACAATCTTACGGTTTCTAAATATCAATCATGATTGGACAACGGATCAGTATGACAATTACGAGTGCTATACTAAGAAATTAGTAAAATAAATTCTCTTTTATTCTATTAATAAACCATTTTACACCATTTCGACACCATTTTATTCAATTTTACTCCATTTTTACTCCATTTTTACTTCATTTTACTCCATTTTACACCATTTTTACATCATTTTTACTTTATTTTACTCCATTTTACACCATTTTTACATCATTTTTCACTACTCTTTGGTCTTCTTTACTCTTTAATCTTCTACTGAAGCTTTGGAGGGTATGCGGATAATTACATTTTTCATGATGATCCCCTTTTCTTCCATTTTTCGATTCTCCAAATAACTAATTTGACCATCTGAAACTTCATCCCTTGAGATTTTCCAATTCTATCCTGTGGTACAAAAATTTCTTCTTTTATAAATCATTCTTTTCCTTATTTATGCACCACAGAATTTCCAAAAAAAAAATCTCTATCCCCAAACATTCTCAACAGTCTTCTCAACAGTCTTCTCAACAGGTCTAGTCATGTGACACCGGACGAAGGTAGATTTGTACCGAAAAACAAACTTTTGGTGATAATTCATTTGTAGTTAGTGAATTAACTTTACATTCTTTTGAGCATTAACAGTTTCATTAAATCTACAATGGAATAGATAGCTATGTATGACCACCAGCTGGTGGAGAAGCTATCTCATCTAGTGATTTATTTTTGTTTAATAATAATTGTCAAAATAATTGGCAAAAGAGAGTTATAAGAATGCAGATAATCAGTTGCTTTGACCAGTTTCAGTGTAGTTTGGACAATATTTCGGTACGGATAAGACAAGCAATTTTCCAGAGGAAAAATTGATTTCTCTAGTGTAGAAAAAGGAGAAAATCCCACTGATTAGAATTATTCGATGATCCAAGTGGTTCGGATCATGCGGAGTTTATAGGAACGCGCATAAGCTCAGGTGATCATAGCCGGAACTGTTTAGCACCCCCCTTTGTAAAAGTCCACCCAATGAACATTTTTGACTGGAAAACCCCTGGTTGTAATGTCCGGAATTTCAGGATTACAATGGTATACATTTCAAGAGAATCCAAAGCGCAAAAAGTGGCTTTGAGTAGGCCTTTTTTGTCCTGGGGTAGCGTGGTGTACGGGTGCCGCGGCACCCAAAAGCGGGCCCATTCCGAGGTTTGCACCCACCCCATCCACTGAACCTCTTAAAACTGAGCTACAAAATCTTTCTGCTTTGTATAGCTCATACTTGATCCTGCATATATGTCTTCTAAATTACTCTAAAAAGCTCCCAAATTACCTACTTTAAATCCTCGGTTACTCATTGAAACCACATGAGAATCCTCGGATGTCACGTGAACCATGACCTTGGATTTCCCCCATGTCACGAATTCAATAAACGGAGTCAATAAACGGATTCAATAAACGGGAACCAAACGGTTTAGTAAAAAGAAATTTTGCTAAAAAAATATGTCTCAAGGGGAAAAGGTGGCCCCTTAACTCCGCGTCTCTCTTTACTACGCGGCGTCCTGCATATTCTATGGAACCCTATATCTGTTAGGAATAATTTCATGAGAGCTAGGATCGAGTATCTAGTCGCTATAGTTCCTAATAACGAGGAATAATAGCATTTAGCTCCGGTTTTTCTTGTCGTTCTGTTTTCTGTTTTCTGTTTTCGGTCTTCTGTATTCTTATCTTTTTCCAATCCATCAGCTTCTCGTTCGTGGTGAGATTCACAATTATTCGCATTTTGACCTATACATTCAAGAAAAGTGAATGTTCGCACTCATTTAATTGTTCGCACCCACTAAATGGAGAATATCTTCCCCACTAATTGGAGAATATCTTTAGCTTTAGCCTGACACTTTGTATCTCCTTCCTTAGAATTATTTAGTCTCTTTATCAAATTCTTTATCAAATTCTTCATCAAATTCTTCTATTATAAATTTACATCCTTAATTTCTTATTATCTTTAGATATAAATATAAGTTTACCAGGTATAAATTTAAACTAGTCTATCAGATGAAGCTCTAGATATGATACTATTAAGTTTAAAATCTGGTAAATTCAAATTTACTCCTGTAAGAACGATATCTATTGATAAAAGTAAAGGAGAAAAAAGATGGTCCTTTTGAGTGTGGATTTACTTCATATCAACAATCTAGATCTGCATTTAGTGTAGCATTCATATTAGTAGCAATATTATTAATTTAACAAAATTAGTTGCTAACTTATAATAATTTAGTAAACCTCTAGCTATACGCAAGTAAGTATTAACAATTACACTATCGGATTCATGTATGTATCTACCTGAGCTTTTAGGCTCTCCAGTATAGTCCTTACAGAATTTTCTTCTATTTGAATTTACCTTCTTACTATGCCCTGCGGGTTATTTTTATATATACGCATTCTTTTCGCGTATTCTGCGCAGTATATATATTTAGTTACTTAGGTTTGATTTTTAATTCTTACTACTCCTTACGGATTACTTTTATATATCTAACCTTAATTATTACCTGGCTACATTGATATCATATAGTATTCTACATAAATCTGATCCAATGGTGTATGAAGTTATCTCGCTAATTTACTACTTTTATATGTCTTTCTTTCTTTCTTTCTTTCTTTCTTTCTTTCTTTCTTTCTTTCTTTCTTTCTTTCTGTCTGTCTTTCAGTCTCCTCCCTCTCCATTTCTTCCTGCTTTTCACCAGTATTGCTCACTTTAAGTATCAAGCTTTTTTATAAAAGACTCAACAGCTAGTATTAAGTAGTAGTCGTTCTGATAGATATTAGTATCTGCTAGTTGATGGTTCTGAACACTGGTAGTAATCTGAACCCGACAGTTTATATTTTTCTATTGTCATTTTGTCACAGGGTCGTATCTATGAGTATTGTTGAATTGTGGGAATCCCCAGGAATGAATCCCGGTTTTTAGTCTTGTGGAAAAGTCTAGACTTGATTGAATCAAGACTCAAAAATAAGACTAAAAAAAACACAAGCCTTTATACGTAGCCGAATTTCCGAGATCATTTCACTGCACTAAACTCTAACTCTGCTTCAGAGTGAGTTTATGGAATAATATTCTCCATCCTTTGTATTCTACTTGCTACACTACTCGTTTTTGGGACCGGAAAAGCCACGAATTCCAGAAAATACCTCAAAAACTACGTAACGTATTCGGACTTTTTTTCTTTGGTTTAAATGCTTTGGAAAAATGCACTCGCTCTTTATTTACGAAATAAAAGTTTATCCGGAAATACGAACACACTACTAGGTGACTGGCCTACTCAGCCATGAACACTGATCATTCCATGGTCAGTCGACTGCTTGGATTCAAAGAGGGAATTTAGAGGAGGGTATTTAGAAGGTATTTAGAAGGTATTTAGAAAGATTAGATAGTATTTAGTGGTAGCTATGAGTCATGAAGATGACTGGAGAGACTTTGCCAGAGAAGGGTGGGAGGATGAAAAATTGGCTATGCCAACTGGAAACCTTCGTGTCCCTCGGAAATGGCCAAGAGAAGCGAGCCCCGGAGCGTCTCGTACGAATCGTACACCGGCAAGTCGATTTGGTTGAAGCACGTGTGCGACGAAGGCAAGCGGTCTTTGGCCCCGTAGTCCCGGTGGATGCTGAACTTGCACACGCCATTGGCTCCACGAAGATCCTTAAACCCGTTCAACGGCACCTTCAGCGTTCCCGTGGAGAACTGGAGAAGACGCGCCCGCTCCTCGTTGTCGAACGACTTGACTGCTCTCCAGAACCACTGGATCTGCTCCGATGACGCTGAGTAGTTGTTGTACGTGCAGTTGTTCTGCCAGTCCTGGACATTGATATCAGGCAACCCACTGATCAACAACTCGAGCTCCTTCTCGTCGAAAATGCTCACCAAGTCCTTGGGGATCACCTCGTGGAAGCCCGCGATGAAGTTGCTCATCTGCTCCTTGACCGACGTCTTCAACCGGTACTCCACCACCAACCGAATGTAATCCTGCTTATTGGTTTCGGTCACGGGAATGTTGCGTCCATTCTCCACAAGGTCAATGATTTTGTGTTCTCCGTAGTCGTCGGTTTCCACGGAAAAGTCCTCGGTGATGATATCCGTGATATCGTTCTCCAACATCCACAGCAACGACTTGGCATACTCGAGGTCCAAGTTCTCCATATCCTTAAGTGACACGGCCTTGTTCAAGATCTCCTTGTACACAGCCCTGCTGAAGTGGCAGTCCAAGAAACAATCGTCATAGATGGCCTTACCAATGATCCGCCCAATAAACTTAAAGAACGACAAATGCTCAGGGTTGATGTATGACGTCCGGTTGGGATGGTACGTGTTCTCGTCACTAGCCACGGGCGTGAAAAGCGCATAGTCGGGGTTGAACATTTGCCGAGAAAGCACCTGGTACCATTCTCTGGTAACACCTCCAGCATCAATGCCAGCCTCGCCCTTGAAGTTGATTTCCAACTTGGCCGTTTTGAACTCGTCTGTGGACTTGAAGAAAAGCGACCGGTACGAATCCAAGAACACCTGCTCTCTGCGGATGGAGATGCTAAGCTTGGTGCTGCTTTCGTCCTTGCTGTGCAACTGGCCATTGAAGTAGTTTCTCTTATTGTCGAACTCCAATACCTTGGGGTTTCGTACCAACATGCTGAATGGGCCACTCATGAGGTTGGAGTTGGACCGCACCATTTGGTTCAAGATCTTCTTGTGCTCATCGATGAAGGCATAGAAAAGATGCTGGAGTGGTTCGGTTTCAAAGTCGATTTTCTTGACCTCGTACTTCTGCACATCTTTAAGTTCCTTCACCTTGCTGTGCTTGCACACAATCATGAGCGACTCAATAAGAGGCAATAAGGCCGTGGCAATGTGGGCCATTCCCTGGTTTTCCTCGAGCACTCTTAAACACCCACTGAGTGCTTTCCAGAGCTTGCCCAAGTCAAGATGGCGATACAACTCCGTGAGCTTATCGTGCTCTGCATCCTTCAAATCCTGCGTCTTGTCCGACTCGTACATGTAGTTGAGAGCAGTCAAGATCCGGAGAAGCTTGGCCTGGTCCGAACTGGGGGCCGTGAGCTTGCTGATGATTTTGCTGTCGTAAACATCCACCTCTTCTTTTTGGGTGGACATGAGCTCCTTCTGCAACTGCTCCAAGTCCCGAATGATCACTTCTCCAAGCTTGCTGGCCTTTTCCGAAAGCTCCATCGAGAACACCGACTGCGAGTTGCCCAAAAGTGACAAGTGGTGCATGGCACTGATGGTGTTCCGGAACGTGTAGTTGACACACTCATTTGAGGCGAGGATTTTTGTGAGCAACTTCAAATTGGCATCCAGAATGAACTTGGTTTGGAAGCTGGGAGGCGTGGGTTTGGACTCCTTAAAGGCCAACAATGGCCGCGTAGCAAAGTTCAAAGCATTGGCAAGAAGATCAATGAAGTAGTGTTCATCACTCAATAACCCATTCTCCAAGAGCTTCACCATAAGATTGATGGGGTACTTTTCCTCTGCCGAAGGTTTCTTGAGCTTGGACTTCTTGGCGATCTTCTTGGCTAGAAACACATTCTCGTGCTCCGTCAAGAAGTAGAGCCTGACGGCAGGGTTTTTCTCCAAAAGGTAAAGAACGGCCTCGATCATCTGCACTCCAACAATAATCGGCGTTGCGTTTGCAGGAAACGACCTCACACTCTTGGAATCCTTCCCGGCCTTGGACGACACCTGCGCATACATCTTCTCCAAGGACTTCTGGCTCAACAAACCATCGTACAACACGGCAAGAAGCATGCTAAGCACATCCGTCCGGTTCTGCTTGTTGTTGCACACCTGCGCAAGGGCCTTGTAGACGTATTCCCTCTGGTTAATGGCACAGGGAAGAAACAAGAGTTTGACCACACTGGCTACGCCGGCACGGTCAAGGAACGGCATGGCAAACGTCTTTCTCTTTTTGCGGGGCTTTTCGTCGTCTTTTTCCTCTTCTTGAGTTTCTGCAGGGTCTTCCATCTCGAGCAACCGCTCATCTTCTTCCGCCAGAGAAACAACCTCGTCTTCTTCAGTGTAGCCATAGAACCGGCGTGCCAATGACTCTTGCTGGATGATATCGTCCCGGATCAGCTGAGGAAGAGCCTCCAAGAAATCAGAGTCGATTTCTCGCACTTCACTGCCCGAATGGGTAGCATTGGCCCGCCTTTCTCTCACATGCTGTGTGAACACCTCCTCCCGGATATCATCGGGGAGAGCCCCTAAGAATTCGGGGTCAATGCCTGTTCCACTGATATCCACTTCCTGGTCACCGATCCAAAGCATGATGGGCTCTTGCGGCTCATTGTCCTCTCTGTTTCCAGCAGCTGCCTCCTCTTCTTTCTTAGACTCTTCTGCTAAAGCCTGTAATTCCTCTCTCTTCTTACGCAACTTCTCCTCTTTTTCCTGTCGGGCTTTCTCCTTCTCCTCGGCCTTTTTCTTGTAAATGGCAAGACTATCGTCTGCAATCAACTCCACCAACTTGGACCGCATGGAGTCGCCCACTTTCCCGCCATACACACTGTCAATGTCCCGGTACGCCTTGCTCCAGCGCTCGGTAGTTGAGCTTATGAGAATGTAGCCGGATGAGGACGACGAGGGGAAATCGTCGTTCAAAATGGCCTGGAACGCCGCATCGATCTGGGGGAACACCGACCCGTTTCGGATGGTGAAAGTGGATCCCAGTGCCCGAAGCGGATTGAGCCTTTGCAATCTCTCGTTGGACGGAGTGATCTCGGAAATCAAGTTGCCGTCTGAATCGTAATCAGATGCAGACTCCGAATGGTTATCTTCGTTGGTATCACGGTCTTCATCCTCCTCTTCATCTTCTTCTTCATCATCATCGTTATCGAAAGCACTGAATCTGGTTGGGCCACGATTATCAACATCTTCAGAATCGGCAAATGCTTCGAGCCAGCCATCTAAATCCACATCATCGTAATCTTCTTGGTCTGACCCATTCTCCTCTTCATCATCGTACTCGTATCCATCTTCATACTCACTATCGAACCCATTGAACTCCTCCTCCTCTGTGTCCACATTGCTGTGGGAATCAAGGTCAAGATCCTCAATGATTTCGATATCCTGTTCACTATCATCAGTATCATAGCCATGGAACCCGTGATGCTCCCCATCTTCTTCATCTTCTTCTTCTTCATCGTCCACATCTTCTCCCTCCAAAATCATATCAGAATGGTCCATGTCATCGCTGCTATTCTCGGAATCGTCTTCCGACATTTCGTCCGACTCAGATAACACCACATGGAGAGGCTGGTCCTGGTAAAACTGCTCCTCTTCGCTATCGAGGTCGTTATCGTACATTCCTAACGCGGAGTTGCGGAACAAATCGGGCGTTTCGTCCTTATCCTCAATATCTTCAAGCTCGTCATCCTCTTTATCGGCCAGAGGCGACTCGAATAGATCCGCGTGGGCCACTTTAAGCTTGGCCAAGTTGGAGATGGTTTTGAGCCCGACGTTGAGCACTTTGTTCACCTTGGGGAAGTTCAAATCGAGGCCTGCCAAGATCGTGGTGATCTGGTTAGGCAAATGGGCATCGATCATCGCCGAAGAAAGGTAAAAGAGATCCGATTTCGTGGCATTCCGGCTCAAAAGAGGGTAGCACAACTCTCGGAACTTGGACGAAAGGAAACAGTAGCACAAGTCAAGCGTATCAAAGATCTTTGAGTACTTCTTCGCCCGGCTGGTGGGCTCGGAATTGGTATCACGCAAGATGCGGGAAAGAATATCCATCATAAGTTTCCGGACAATCGCCATATCAGGGTTTTCCTTGCTGCAGTCGGGCACCTCATCGTTTCTGACCACAGTGGTGGAGACCAATGCCAAAAGGGTGAGTTTGGCAAGAGACGAAATGGCCTCTCTTCTTTGGAACTCTGGTCCTTTCAGCACCACAAGCAGTTGTGCAGGAAGAAGCTGGTGGATGAAGAAGTTCAAACTGGTGAACCGGGGCTTGTTTGTATCCTTGGGCGATTCTTTTTTCGAGAACGTGATGAACTCGAGCTTGGCCTGTCCATAGGACCCCACCAACTCACAGATATTCTGCAAAAGAAAGCAGATATACCGGAAATTCTTATTCTTGATGAGGTAGTCGAAACTCAGGTCATCCTCCTTCTTCTTTTTGCCCAGGTCATCCTGCTCCTTTTTGGGTTCTTCCTCTGCAGGCGTACTCAACCAATCCTTCTTAGTCACCCTCATAAGCTCCCGAAGGAGATGGTGAATTATTCCAATCGTGTAGTTCTGCAGGCTTACTGCATCCTTCATCTCCACGTCATCCGACTCATTATTGGAGGTGGTGCTTGGCTTCAAATTTTCAAGCATGTACACCTTAAGAGGCAAAATGGTCTTCCCGTCGTAGTTATCAATGCGAATCATTTTGGCAGCCACTTCAAGAAACACATCCTGGTTTTTGGCGGCCAAAAACGCCACTTCATCGAGGAAATGGCGCATGTTGAACTTGGCAGTGCCGTGTCTCTTAAATTGTCTGGCTATCTCTGCAGACATCACATCAGCCACGGATTCTCTGCTTTCATGACAAGCTCTGATCACGAGAATTACCCCGTTATGGATATCCTTGTGGTACTTTTCATCAGAGAACTTGTAGAAGTCGTTGATCTTGGTGGCGATAGATTTCAACAATGGAGACTGCGCCACGTTTTCCACATACTCCTCTGCCTTGGCCAACAAGTACATGATTTTGCACATAGCAATGGCCAACCGGGCATTCTGTTTGGGCTGTAAAGGAAGCACGGCCTCGACAATCTTCTGTTTCAATCCTGCGGACTCAGAAACATCCAAAATCCACTGGTGGTCCTCTGCAGAAGGGTTTGAAGCCGTGAGAATTGGAAGGATCAAAGTGAGTCCATCTGCAAAGTAGTCCAGGTCAAGCTCGGGTCCCAATCTCTGGATATCGGACATGAGCACGTTCACGAAATCCAAGAAAAGCTCCTTGTGGGTGTTGATGGTCAGCTCCTCAAGTGTTTGCTGAGTATGGTAGAAGAACTCATCAAGAAGCTTGATCAACCGACTGAGCAGGGCAAGATTGGCTTCATTCAAGTCACTGGATAAATCTTTCACCCTATTCATGGTACCCTTCAAGAGTTCAATTTTGTTGGGAACAACGCTGAAAGTCGTGCTGATGGAGCCTTCAAGCAGCAAGTCACCAGGCGAATAAGTGGCCACTTCAAGCGGCACAAAATAGAGCATCGACGACTGCTCGTCTTTCCTGCCTGCTTCCAACAAGTCTCCCGTCTTGGTGGCTAAAGGTTCATAGATGAACTTATCGCCAAGGTCAATGCCTGATATAATCTCCTTATACTTGGGCCAAGTCTCGTCTGCAGCAGCCAAAGTCTCGTCGTCGATGGTAGACACGTTTCGGATGTTTCTAGCAAAAGAAAGGAATTGCTTGGACTCTGTTTCCGCGAGATCCAAGTGTCTTGTCAAGAACTCCATCGCCTCAGAGGGATAACCCAGTTTGGCCGTGTCTAAAGGATAGTACTCGTTGGCCGTGTCACAGTTCCACACGTTAGCAATCATTGTAAGCAAATGGTCGGTGATGGAAACGGGCAATTCAGTGATGCTGGAGAAATCATCCATCTCGACAAACCTGGACTTGGAGCCTAGACTCCGTACAAGTAACTTCAAGCACCGCAATGCGGCCTCACACCGGATTCCATCGAGAATAGAAGTTTCTTTTCTGCAGTAGTCTCTGTTGTAGTAGGTCCATGTGTATGGGAGTTTGGCGAGGTTTCCGGGCTCGATGAAGCTGCCAAGATAAGGCACAGAGATTGCAAGAAACTCGAGGTTCATCTGGGCCACGGAGTAGTCGATATTGAGCATACTCTTGCCCTTTTTCTTGTCGTGTTTTGTCTTGAACTCCTTGATTGTCCGGAGCTCCTCCTTGGGTGGCATTTGATCAAAGAGCTCAATGGAAAAATCGGTGATTTGCTGGTAAATCTCTGTGGTATGGAAGAAATTCACCACCAACGAAGTGTAGGGGAATTTCCCAATTGGGCTGCCGGACGTCACTCTCTTGATCAAGTACATAGAAAACAATCTAAATGCAGCAGCTTGATAAGGCAGCAACTTCTCGGGGATCCTGAGAAGATCCAGAATCCATGCTGCCACTTTCTTCGTGGCCCAAACGAAGATCTCCGTGCTGAGGATTGGCAAAAGGTCTTGTCTCCGGAGCATACAGCTCTGGGCCAAACTGCCAATGAAGTAGTAGGAGTAGCCACGGATGAGATCAAACACCCGACGCAACTGGATGGTGTTTTGGAACTTGATTCCCTTCCGAAGGTCTTCGGGCACTTCCTCCAGAGGTGCAACACCTATTCTGACCACCGCATCACATTGGATGAAGCGAATTTTGGGCATCGTAGCGTTGGCAATGTCGGCGGGGCAAGATGAATGGAGAGAGATCTCTTCCATGAAAGATTTTTCGGTCAACCTGGTTATTTTATCCACCAAATCCATGTTGGACCGAAGACAATCTGCCCAGGGTCCAGGCGCAAAGGAATTGGAGCTGTGGAGGTAAGAATTCACGGCAAAATGCAAGAGGTTCTGCACCACGACTAATTCCGACAAGAGGGAAGCTGCACCTGATGGATCTTTATCAAACCTGGCAAAGTACAGACTTTCGCCTTGATACAGCAAAAGCTGGGTTATTGCAGGCGAGCTCAATTTCTCGTTCAACTTGGTCAAGATGATATTCATCCCTGAAGGGTAGTTCAAGTGACGCAAAACAACCTCAAGGTCCCTCAGCCCATTGTTATCCAAGAAGTCATGTGGCAAGTCCGGAATGACAAGGTATTCAAGCCAGGTTTCAAAGTTCACCTTGGTCCGCACCTCGTTCTGCCAAACATCATTATGGCCCAACATTGAGGCAACAAAGATAAGGAAGGCGTCATACATATATGATGCAGGCGTATTCTCCCACGTGGGGAGTTCCTTGGTCACCGTATCTTGATGATCCAGGGGTCCTGAAAACAAGCAGCCAGTTTCAGAGGTTTGAAACTCCCCAGGGATGAATTTCCCGGTCAAAAAGGCCGGAAACTGACGGGAGACGGTAGAAATCTCTTCAATGATCACAGGACGCAAGTCTGCATTGTGTCTTCCCAAAGTCCGCATGGAACTACTAAGATTGGACGTCAAGAAGCTTGTCATCAACTCCATTGCACATTCACTCTTGTAGAACAACTGGAAAAATATAGTGATGGCTTTCGAGCTAACGATCATCTCGAGCCCATCTTTGTTCAAGGCAATCGCACCCAAAACCTCCAACAACGACAATAGAAGATCGCTATTGGGGAGGAACAAGCTTTCGTAGTTATCGAAAATGCAATCGATAACCCCTGCTTCTTTCAAAATGGCGTATGCCGTGGGTTCATTGTGGATGATTTGGGAAATGGCTTCAATGGTTTCACCGAGAATCACAGGGCCGAAAACAAGCGGATTCTGGATGATTTTGATGAAACTAGCGAGTATCAGTGAATCAAACAAGTTTCTCAACCGATCTCCGGCCTCCGATTGGATAAGTCCAATCACAAACTTGAGGAGGATTTTTATGTAACTCACCTGTTTCAAGGAGATACTATGGTACACCTCCACAATTTTGGGGCCTCCACCCTCGCAATCGGGGTGTTCTAGAGCAAAGTCCACCTCAAAATTGATGGATTCCACCAAAAGACGGAACCCATCGTTTTCGGCGAAATTTCCAATCAAATCCACTGATGAAGTGAGAAGAAGCGAGATCACCCGCACAGCAGTGGTGGATACCCAGCGGTTTGGCGAGTGAATGTTCATAAAAGACATCAATTCCGTGAGCAAACCACCGGCCACAAGACGAGGAGCCAACGTACGAGAATCCACCAAGTTGGAGAGGATCCCTAGGAACAAGCGGTAGCTCTCCTGCAAGTCGTTTTTCTCGTCGCTTCGGGTCTTCTTATTGATGAATCGAAGCACCTGGTAAAGTAAGCCATGGTTGACGTTTCCCCCAAGATGACGTACCAACTCACTTCCCCACACTCTCCGAATGGAGATCGCCCGGATGGTTCTCAGAGCAGTATTGAAAATGTCATTGGAAATCACCGGGTAATATTCGGGCGATACCAAGTCCATGAGAAAACTTAAGGTATAAGGCTCTGTTTCAAAGAGCTGGCAAGACGTGAAGTCGGTGTTGAAGGTGAGGCACACATAAGCAATGGCTAAACACTTTGTCCTCAAGAGTTTGGCTCTAAGGAGCATGGCATCGTCTGAGCTAGTGTTAAAGGCCTTGGCATTAAGCGCATGGAACGTAAATGGCACAAGAGTTTCAGCAGGAAGGTTTTCTGAGCCCTTATCACAAATTTGTTCCAAGGATAACTTCCGGATGGAGTCTTCATTGAGACGGAAAGTGCAGAGGCCCTCAGTTCTCTTTTCCTTATCCTTTGGAGAAGCTTTTTCCTTGGAAGAGGGCTTATTGTCTTTCTGCTTGAGCTCCGAGTTGTAGTAGTCAAACGTCAAGGATTTCCACTTGGAGGGGTACATTTTCTGGCGGTCAAGCGCATCCACCAAGCTGTAGTGGTCGGAATGGGTCTTTCGGGTGGACTCAATGGATGGGTTCTGCTTTTCGGCCTGGATTCTGCTCTGGATAAAGCTGGCCGGCACAGGAGGAGGGAAAGCCCGGGCAATGTGAAGGATCTTCAAGCGGAGGCTTTTGGCCGGGTAATCCGCAGTGGCACTGTAGCCTTCAGCAAGCGACACACAGAGTTCCAAAGCAGCCAATTTGATATCCACGGAGGGAGTATCGATCAACTTAAAAACACGGTCGGAACTGGAGTATAGCTTGCGATTGACGCAGTTCTCAAGGAGAAGCTTGGAGAAGTGCAAGCACGAGATCACAAGAGCCGAGTCCTGGGGCGAGATCTCACGTAACATTGGGTATTCGACATGGTAGCCATATTCAGCGATGATTTTCTCGAAAAGATCGTCGAAATGGTTGAGGACCTTGACCCAGTGCACGAGATCGGACTTGGGGTAGTTCCAAGACATGTGGGATTCAAGAAAAGCACTCAATTGGGGTTTTGGGCAAGAGACGATTTGGTTGATGAGAGAGTCAAAGTGCTTGCCCCTTTCGGACTCGAGAAAACCCGGTTTTTTGAACGACGTCATGGTCACAACGCTTAGAGTATGGATCTAGGAACGGTATATAGTTCTGTGTAGCAGCACTCTCTTGATGAAGGAGGGTGGAAAACAGCTTTTAAAAAAAGGAAGATGTGGAGTGGCAGTTCAATTGGGCCACCAGAGTAACAGTCTCAAACTAGAACCTTGGCAATCGACACAGGGTGGTGTGGAACTAGGGTTTGGGTGGCAAGTGACAAATGGACGAATGCGGTAGGCTTAGGCGGATCCAGGGCAAGCGGAAATGTCTGCGGTGCTCAAATATGGAACAATGGCAATATGGAAGTTTATCAATGTCTTACAAGCACAGGCAAAAAAGACGGGAAAAAAGCAACACTAAAGGAGGAAGAATGTCCAGCTAGTTGAAAGAAGGTTATTGTAGCTTTGCTCTTCTAAGTCGCACGGTCGCATTCCCTGCAGACACTCCACCCAGGCCCCACCAGATTTCTAGATCCACCACCTAATCCGTAAATTTGTAAATTCTTGAAATTCTGGAAATTCTGGAAATCTCTACTTATTAAACCCCGCAAATCCTATAATTTTCGCTAATTTTCTATTGCGTGAATTTTTGAAAAAAATATTACGGTCTTTCCTTTTTCAAGTAGTTTGGTGAACTGTGTGTGCGAAATCGTTGTTCTTGAGCATTTGGAGAATCCCATGCTCACTGTTTAACTATAGTAACCAAAGCTTCATTTAGAACCACCATCCACCAAAACATAAAATAGTACCAATAAAAAAAAGCTCAAAAGATAAAAAGACAAAAGAATGTAAAAGTGTAAAAATACAAAAGTAAAAAAATAAAAAAAATAAAAAATATTGATGGAGTGGGAGATGGAGATGGAGTTAGTACGAGACTGCTCATTTCTTTCTCACGATGCGCACACTACAAACTGCATAGACAAGGTGACTTGACCCCAAGAATCGGGTTCGCGTCATGGAAGACACTTTTTCTATTCATGCTTCAAACACAATTTACAGTAGTACCAGACATTAGTACTAGGCAGTACTAGACTAGACATTAGTACTAGACACTAGAATACTAAACACTGGTACTAGACACTAGTAATAGTACTACAGATACTGTACTAGTAGTAGTACTACAGATACTGTACTCGTAGTGGTACTAGACTGTACAATACTGGATATTAGTACTAGACATTAGTACTAGAGATTGGAAATAGTACTACAGATAGTGCACTGGATATTAGTACTAGTAGTAGTAGTAGACATGATTTGCTTTCTTTTAACGTTGGATAATACGAAATTCTTGTCGCACCGCTACCTTCGGATCCTCACAATAAGACCGCCGTTTATCACACGTTGTTTTATTTTTTATAAAAGGATTAAAACAGATCTTCTACAAATCTCAAGATCTCAATTCTTATGTTTCAATATCTAAACTTAATCGTATAATAAGAAAGTGATCTAATTACTATAACATGGGTAATTCATGCGCTAGACCTCATCTTGATAATGTTGAAGCTGAATCTGAATTAGTTGTATAAAATACATTTATTTCTGATCAATAATATAAAGTAAGTATAGCTAATAAACCACTACCTATTAAGATTATACGTTTAGATAATTGGTTAAATAATCTTGTAACGACTGATCAAGTTATCTCATGGAGAAATATTAAAAAAAAAAGAATTAATAAAAGATAAACCATAAATTTCTAAATAATAGTATGATTTTGAAAATATGAATCTTCAGTTTTTGTATCAGAAAAAGGAGAAACAATAGAATATGAATCATATATTATACGCTCAAATGGTCATAAAATAAACATGAAGAAAAGATTGAAGACCACGTTGTAGAGAGAAGAGTAGGGAAACACAGAGTCGGAGTTCCTGTCTCCGGCCTATAAAGCCGATAAGTTCCGAGACTCCTGCTTGAAGACTTGTTCCAGAAAAACCTTCCAGAGAACCTTCCAGAAGAACCAGGCTTATGTAGTGATCCAAATCTTCTGAACCTGCCACTTTGGAGTAGATCGTCAAATCTCTGGAGTTGCTGGCTTCTGGCAATAGAATGGGAATAAGGATCTGCACCATCTTCTTTTTTTGGCCAGAAACATCATGCATGGACACCACACGGCTTTTGGACGCGTCAGCCGTATGTTTTTTGGACTTCAATGACAAACCCCACAAGCTACCAATTTGAAGTCTCTTAGCAAGGGCCTGGGCCATGAGGTATTGTGTTTTATCCATAAAATAATCTCAGGTGAAACATTCTCAAAGTAACAGAGACCTCGAATCTGACCGAGTCTTGAAACCCATCCACCTTCTGTTGCACCAAGGGAATCGGAAGGTCTTCCTTGTGAATGCTGGTGGTGTAAAGAAACAAGATGCAAACCAAAGACAGCGATAAAGAACGACACGGCTACAACAAGGAGACTTCTTATTTTCTTTATACTTTGTGGTACTGGACTATCTTGCCTGTTGACTGCAAGTTAATGCAACTAAGTAGACAATTAGTTCCAGAGTAAATAGACAATTTGTGGATATTCCAGATCACTGAATTACCCTAACCATATATAAATAACATTGTGATTTCAGGTTTGGTTTGGTGATTGATCGAAGACTCTCTATTAATCTTTCTACCCTAGTAAATTCTAGAAAACTAGGGGACTGGAGAACTGGAGAGCTGGAGAACTGGAAAGCCAGAAAACTAGTAAACTTAAAACCTAGAAACCTAAAAACCTAGAAACCTAGAAACCTAGAAACCTAGAAACCCTGAAAAATGAAATTTAGAAGACTACAAACTAGGGAACTAACAACTAGAGAGAAACTATAGAACTAAGAGCTGAAGAAATAGAAAGCTAAGAATGGAAATTACAAAACTATCACCTAAAATTAATAAGGACTTCCATGCAACTTACACTATTTTTCCAATAAATTTTACAACATATGGCCTCTTAATCGAGGTATTTAAGGACTTTATATCTTTAGATGTTTATGTCTACCACTTGTTTTTATATCTAATGATTATTTTTGATATTGGAAATATTCATGACCTAATAAACAAAATTTATTAAAAGAATCAACCACAGACTTTATATACTACTACGCTATTCTCTAACTACTACGTCTCCTACGTTCAATAATGGAGATGGGATTAATAAATGGGACGATATAGAATATAAAGAGATCGGTGTGACTATATAATGAGGAGGTGTTGGTCATAAGGTTTTACGAGCCAGGAATAACACAATTTGAGAATACGAAATGGTCATGTCCTAGTCTTTAATATTCCTCGATATAACTACAATTCAGTGATTTGCAAAACCAATATAATGCAGATTTAATTGAAGAGGATCTTTATCATCAAAAGATTCTTAAGTTATAACCAATCCTTGGAGATTCTGAAGAATAAAACAGTATAAATCAAGGACTGATCCTTCTCAATTTAGTGGTGTCGAACGGCCAAATCCATTGGTATTACTCATACTATTCAACTGGCCGGACCAAAAGGGGATATATTAATCNTCAATTTAGTGGTGTCGAACGGCCAAATCCATTGGTATTACTCATACTATTCAACTGGCCGGACCAAAAGGGGATATATTAATCAGCCAAACCAAGAGGGATCAGAATATTAAGACCAACAGTTTGAAGAAAAAAGTGACATTTTTTTTTTTTTTAATGGAACTTGAAAATCCCCAATAAAGCATAGGAAATTTTATAGTGCGCACTAACTCCTATAGACCAGTCTAAAGCACGTCTCATCAATGAAATCGCACGAACTACTGAACCTATTTGAAACAGAAAAAGTTGAAAGTGAAAAAAGTTGAAGGTGAAACTGAGATGAAACATCAGATCCTTTGTAATATGCAAACATCTCTGATTTTTGTATCACTCGAGATTGCATTGATTGAATGCACTTACACTGTAGCTCATGGCATATCTACGCACGAAAGTTTGAATCAAAAATAAATCCAATCAATAAGGTAAATATTAGTTGAAAAAGATTATTATTGAATTTTGGGGTATACCTATGTATTAAAAAGACGAGTTACCACCTGAACTAATTTTATTCAGGGCTACCTAATGTTAAGGGTCTGAGCTCCTTACTGTCTTTAGGTATTAATATTTTTACCAGATAGATTTATTTATATCATATAATTTCAGGGCGAAGTACATTTTTTTAGTACTCAACCGCTGTATTTAACATTCTGTGTTACTAGTTTCTTCCATATCCATGTTATAATAAGTATATTCATGTATAGATTGATATATGCTATAAACTGGTCGCGTCTTATATATGGGAAGAACAATAATTTAAGGGCTAAGTCTGATCACAGGAAATAGGTCTTTCCTGTATTCCAGTGTATACTGTAGGTGTTAGTGTAGTAGAGTGGGACCCCCGGAAAGGTCACGTGCCCAAGACACCCTCGACGTAATTATTTACACACTTCAAACCAGACGTTCCCCCGAGGATATCTTGGTGACAGAACTAAGAAGAGTCCATAAAGTTCCCAAAACACTCGATATATTTTTTCGTGGGGAGGATGAAACGACCTGAGTCAATCGGTCGGAACTGGATATAAGCCCCGGACCTGGATATAAGCCCCGGAACTGGATATTACTTGAGAGAATTTAACTATCCCACGACATCACTGTGCCGGATTACGAAGCTGTATAAGAAAATGAATAAAGAAGAAAATCAATGGGGAATATGATAGAAATGAATATTCGGTCCCTAACTCGCTAGGGGCCGGCATATGAGTAATAAGATAAGTATGTATATACAAATAAGTGATAATATTAGTCTAGACAGAAACCAGAACAAAGAACTGAAGTGTTGCACACATTCGACAGTATTAAAGACCAAGTACTTGTGTCCGACCTAGGAACTATTGGAGCATAAAGTGTTGTCTGGAGCTAATACTCAAATGTCTTACTTAGAGGCTAATCCATCCCTGAGTACGAAGATGTATTAGTCATTATATTCACAGTACTCGTCATCTTATTGATCCATCCAGGAGCGGTGGACTTTTATTGGATTATGCTCTTGAAATCAGCTGAAGAGATTATTGGATTTCATGTTTCACACCTTGAGGTGGACGTTTTCCAGATCCAGCTTGTCCTAACCGAGAGTATCATGAATTAAATGATCCTAAAGTTTTCTTAGCTTTAATCAGGTTCTTCTATTTCCGTAGTGATCGTAGACTGAAAAATGCTAAGTGTAAGTAAGGGTAAAATGTAAAGCGAGGATCGTAAAATGGACTGTAGTTTGACCATGTAGAATCTGGATCCACCTCCTGTAGACAAGTAAAATTGGATCTGTAGACAAAAACAATTGGATTTGTAGTGGAATTGGATCTGTAGTAGAATTTAGGATGGTCCTGTAGACAAGCGGAATAGGTGTACTGTATAATTGTATAGACACCATGGCACCTCTAAAGTGGATGAAGACAGCTCATTGTAACCATGATTTCAAATAAATTATAACTTTCAACATACCGTGATTATCAAATAAACATTTTCAGTACATCAGTTGCTAGCCAATATAAGATGATCACCATTATTATACATATATATGAAGTTCAATTTTCTTATCAGGAGTCACCATATAATAATTCAAATTCTCAACATATCTATGTAGAGGATATTGTGTAGGCATGATTGAAGTGTATTGGCCAAGAGCAATTGGATATGGTAAGATAGGCTGTCAAAATAGATTTTCAAATGAGGGGAAAGTCGCGGCATTTATATACCTTTCGGAAAGTGGGGTTTCCCCTCTTTAATCGTTTTTGTGAACATCGCAGCAAGGGGTGGCGTTTTGCAGCCACCGCGAAATTTACTATATAAGTACAGCTTCTCCCTTCTACAGCCACTATAATTTTTTACAAAGCTCAAGCAGAGAGTGGAACAAGGCGGTTTTAGTATGGTTCCATGTCTACGGGTGACCAAATTGAATAACAAAAAGCATTTGATTTGGATGGTTGGACAATTGACAGTTTGAAGAATTGAGAATTGAAGCTGGACAACTTGACAGTTTCAAGAGTTAAAGGTCAACAGTTGAGCTATGGCCAATTTCAACAATTGAAGACTTTGAATTAGAGGGGTTGAACAATGAACAATTCAACAGTTGAATGATTCGTCCAATGTGACTGACTCTTATCATATATTGACATCATTCTTAACCACATTTGATGTCATGTATTTGATATATTTTCCATTTTCATTTATTTATACAGACATTGATATATTGATACATCTGATGGGGTATAGCTATAATACTAATGGTATGTGAAAAATATAGTTTTGATTTTACTAATAATTCTTTAGAACCACTTAAAATATTTTTTCTCTAGTCGGTGGGTCAAAATAATTTATTAGTGGAACAGCGGAAGTGCGCGACTTTAAGAAAGTGAGAAGTGAAAATTGAGAAGTGAAAAGCGAGAAGTGAGAAGTTCCCACACCCGTGAACCAGACAAGGTCAGCAGAAAAAGGCCCAACGCCAAGCCCCCATTTTTTCTGGATATTGTGGTAAATTTAATTTACCTGAAATACTGCACTTTCGGGGATCACGTGGGTGTAATTTTAATGCTAAAAACTTACTGTGGCATGTTTACTGATGGGGCCAGATCTGAGGTGAGGAAAGTGAAAGTGAGAGTCAAAAAGTAAGGGTAAATCCGAGAAGAAAAAAAATTCATCATAAACAAAAAAAAAGAGTACAGAAAGCAACTAAGGAATTAAGAATAGAAATGAACTGAAATAAAAGAATCAACTTTGATTGGCTAGAACAAGCTTTATACGTTTTTATTCCTAGCTTTTTCAATGTTGGTGGTGGTGTACGGGTGTCTGGGTCGCACTCCAACTCTTCTTCTTCTCTTCCTACTACTACTTTACCAACACCAACCACATACTCCTCCTTCTTCCTAACCCCTTCTTCCTTATACATTCCCTCCCCCCACAATGTCGTCTGTCAAAGGTAAACGGTCGATGCTCCCGCCCATCAATCTCATCTTCAAGTTTTTACAGCAACAGGCTCTTGTGACGATATGGTTATATGAGCAGACGGGCACTCGGATCCAGGGCAAAATCAGGGGCTTTGATGAGTTCATGAATGTGGTTGTGGATGATGCTGTAGAAGTCAGCACCAAGTCGGGGGCCCGGGAAAACCTTGGTCGGATCTTGCTCAAGGGCGATAATATCATCTTGATTTCCAGTGCTGATGTTTAGAATGCATTATTATGATGTGAGCATCTCAGCCTTGAGTCAATTCTGGCTAGCATTCTGACCAGAATTCTTGAATCTTATTCAGTCGCTGTTCTAATGACTGAGCATTCTTGTGTATTCTTGTTCTGTTTAAGAATACTTATCGTTGGTCCGATTTGACCAGTGACTATTGGGTATCGTTGTGATACCGTTTCAGTGATTCCCTCTTTGACAGTTTGAATGTTTCGTTTGGTCATTGGTTTTAGGTTGATCATTGTGATTTTGACTGCTGTGACTATTCCTATTGATACTTATGGTGTTACTACTGTGACTGATTACTGAGACTACTGTGCTATTTCATGATTCTGGTCTTACTGCTTGACTGTTTGACTTTGGTGACTACTGCTTCATCGTTTTCCTTTGATAATAGTGGCTATAGTGACCATTGGGACTGCTATGATTGGTGTTCACTATCCCCATGTTTAACTGTGACGAATGTGAAGATTGTGATTTCTGTTCTACTTCTGGTTACCGATTCAGCTGGTTTATCTGATTCAACTGGCTCAGTATAGGTCCATCACTGTTTCAATCCTTGATTACTGTGATCACCAAGACCAATGCAATGACTATTAATACTAGGGATTCTATTAATACCAGGGATTCTGTTCATGGTATTGGTACTGTTTCGTCGAATTTAACTATTTGCATTGTTCAATCATCATCACCGACTCCTGTTACTACTGCTTGTCTGTTTGAATCGAAACTGTTTCCTGCTTGATATCTTGGTCAGTTCACTATTTTATGTCCTACCATAATCTATCTAATCTGCCTGGTGGTTGTCTTTCAGTCTACATCGGTTGTTCCTACTGTGACCGTGGCATAGAGATATTTGGAGCCTAAGTTAGTCGATCTAGTGTCTTTTGCCCGGTGAAACAATCCAATCTCCAGACTTCACATACTCAACAGATTGTCTCTTCTTGACTTCATTGAATATGACCAAGTCTTTCACAGATGTCACGTGGTAGAGGTGCGTTATTTTCCGTGACTATTTCAAACAAACATTCCCAAATAAAAAATAGACCAGGCTTCTCCCTGGAGGCTCATTAAATATATAAAGTTACTATGTGAAAAGTGTATTACTCTATACTTGTACATTTTTGAAGTGTATATGATGCTGCGGTCACGTGACTTCCATGATCAACCTAAAACTTCCCCCAAAAAACGGTACCCTATTTACAGCCAAGACTCTGTACAAAGTAGCATATCTTACTGTTTATTTGTTTCTAAGAAATCAACGACGTTGGGCGGTAGGTCGGAATTTGCCTATTCCGGCCGCTCACGTCACGTGACCCACAGCTAGAATGTCTCCTACACCAAATTAGAAGTTTTCCTGGAAATATGTTTGTCTTGAAGCAAGTGACACTTCAAAACTGTTTAAAAAATTAGAATATATTTTTTGCCGACTCGATACAATGACCCAAGTCAATAGGTCGGAACTGGATATAAGCCCCGGAATTGCGATTTCCGACCGCCTTTCATACCGACCTTCTAAAAATGCATAGCCCACGCTTCACCTATTGGACCGGAATAACTTTTGTAAGCTTTCCAGCTTTAAACGACACTCTAGACTTGTATTATAATGTTTAGGACCTGTATATCCGTGTACCCAAACAGTTTATGGCAGTGTAGTATCACGGTAGTGCATATAAGGGCTTATTATAGTTAAATAAGATAGAGTTTCGGATTTTTCTTTAAATTTGGGTTTTATTAATGGGGAAGTACCAACAAATCTTTTACGTGGATTCAGAGGTGTTACGTAGAAAACCCCAAGTACCAGGCTTTTCTGGTAGTCGAAAACCAATGAATGATGAATACTTGTCTAATAAAGCTTCTAAAATAGCTTTTCTAGGATTTTCAATACTCTTTATCTGGGGAATAGTCAGAAATAGCGAGTAAAATGGTCAACGGTGGGTCCACAGCAATCTAGTATTAGTATAAGGGGTATATTCGAGCACTTAAGCCACCTCTATTGGCCAATAATGACTCCGTGAACGACTCTAAATAAAGTACTCCAGTACTAGAGTACTGAGTGGATACAGTACTGTATAGTAGAAGTAGCCCAGTTAGGGAAGTGCCTTTGACAATCGCAGTAGAAGGCAGTCGTTATCATGGCAAACTTCTGGATCATGATGGTATAGGTAAATCAGTGTAGGGAATAAATGAAGGTCAGAATCCAGATAAAAATACCCATGTCTTGTAGCCAAGGATGACTTTGGAAAATATACCCTTGTATATTTTTGGACGGTAGATTTCAATGTCATGACGTAGTAGGCAAAGTCATAATTGAAAAATGAAAACGGTTGGAGCTGAAGAGTCTTTCAAGGACGTTCCTGCATCCAGAACAGTACTAAGGACTCTCCAGACACTCCAGACACTCCAGGCACTCCACACACTCCAGGCACTCCACACACTCCAGACAATCCAGATAATCCCAAATTCATGTATCAGACTGAAAATATATG
Organism: Metschnikowia mauinuiana; assembly: GCA_002374555.1. Taxonomy (NCBI): domain Eukaryota; kingdom Fungi; phylum Ascomycota; class Pichiomycetes; order Serinales; family Metschnikowiaceae; genus Metschnikowia; species Metschnikowia mauinuiana. Next base: position 413,247 of record NKZY01000684.1, on the reverse strand, counting down.
GCATCATCAAAAACAACGCGTTTCCTTTTTTTGGGCGACTCTTCAAGCGCCTTGCCTTGGCGAAACATCATTCGCTTGTCACGTGCCTCTTTCAGAACAGCCCATGAATACTCTTGGATCTGCCTTTGCCGTCGAAGATGGTTTTCCGTTTTCTGAGTAGCAGACTTTCTCCGTACGCCCACCTCCTCGTCTTCCTGTCCTATCACGTCGACTTTGGAGTCGTATCTATCTTGGCCAATATGCTTAGCATCAAGTGATTGCGATGGTTTTGGTGCAGGCGATAATTCCTGAGATTCGGGTGATTCCGATTTTTCGGATTCTTGTAATGCTCCACGTGACTCGGTTTTTGAACCACAAGATTTTGGTGTACCAAAGGATTTCTCCGACTCCACACTTTCTGGCGATTCTTGCGGCTCGCGAAATCGATACCCACTTGAATTCTCTATGTTTCCTTTTTGAGGCCCGTCACTGCTGCTGTGACTGCACATAGCTGGCCATCGTGTGTATTCTTCCGTGTGTAGTGCCTAGTTTAGCGAGTAGTACTGAGTATTTGGGCTAAGGTTTGGTGCTTGGATTAGAAGCGCGTGGGGTGCATACTGGGAGCGGCACCCGTACACCTGGAAGAGTCACTACATTCTGGGTCAAGTTATCTCCTGCATGGTAGATCGGCTAATTTATAAAAATTGCCTATTTGGGATTCTTCCTGGGCGTCTTCACAATCATACGTTTCAGGATCTTCTCAGTTCGTGGTTGTATTACTGGATAGACGTGGTTGTGTACTGTTCGCAACCACACCATTATTGTTATCTACAGAACATTGTTATGTGCAGGTCGGCAGAGTGTCCTATTTCTAGTTAAATCAAATTCAACGAAATCGGGACTTACATATCTTCTGCGTTATTTTCTTCATTTTTTTGTTGAATTTTTCCAATTTTTAAACATACTGTAACTGATATCATAGAAATAGCAGAGCCTAGACTACCAAGTTGATCCTCATCATAATGTTAAACTTAAAGATATATTGATGTACTCTTCGATATTTGTGAATAAATTTTTTTTGGAGTTAAATATGTTAATATAGGTAATTTCAATATACAAAAAGTGTATAAATGTAACCAATAAATGGACCTAATTGTGGCACTTTTTTATTAAATGATGAAATTTAGGGGTTTGTGAGATGGAAATAAAGTGAGATCCAGCATATCAGCTTTTTGGGTCTTGAAAATTATTTAAGCCAAATTTGAGCTCTTTAAAGGAAGAGGGTGGGAAGAAAACTACGTTTTTCACGTACACTGGTGCATGTTCCTGTATATAATCAATTATGGCTTGCACATTTGTATTCAACACTTAATTCCCTTGCTCTACTTCTAATGTACTCTATGTTAATATTTTCCTACTCTCGTGTATAAACTCCTAGAAAATAATGTTTGTTTGAGAATAATTCGAGGTAGATTCTAGAAGTTTTGAGCTATATTATGGAAAATACTGGTTTGCAGTGCTTTAAAAACTTTAGATCTTTTTCTAAGCCTGTTCAATACAAAGTAGCGGTGTCACTCTCTTCTTTTCATCTCTCTGTCTTTGCTAAACTCTGCTTTTTTTACCTAGGAAAGCAATGGAGAGTCCAAAACAGACTATTTGATGGCGTTTTCTGGGACATCATACGAAGACAGTCTCCAAAACAATCCTTAGTGACTTTAATAGAAATTAAAATGTGTTTGGGTTCACGGTACCAGATTAGCTGAAAAAGTGCTCTGATCCTGCATACACTGCTTTCTGAAGAATAATTCAACCAGTCAAGCCAATTTCCCGTTTTTTCATTGTTTTAAAAGGATGTCAATATGAAACATAGAATGCACATACTTGCATGAGCGAGAGTGTGTAAAGTGATAGAAAAAGGAGTTTGTTAGCACAGAGTCTATATTAATGGGGGATTTTAGTGAAGAATAGAGGCCCATAGCTTCTGCAAATTTAAGAACAATGTTGAGATGACGTAGGCTATTTGGGAAATATGGGATGGGTGCAAAGTAGGGCTGCCTCGGAATGGGCCCTCGGAATGGGCCCTCGGATCTGGGACACCTCACGGAGAACCCACGTTACAACCTTCCACAGACTTTTTAAAATCCTAACAAGAGAAATGGGAGGACTCCGGAATTCCAGCATTCCACAGAGATAAGTTTTACTACCCAATTAGTACATTGAAGGGTGTTTGCGTTGGCCCTTTTTCTGCTGACCTTGTCTGGTGCACGGGTGCACTGCCCTCGGAATTCCACCCAGCATCATATCAAGAATGAGCACTATAAAATGTAGGCTATACGCTGCAAAGTAAAGTTACTGATGATGAGCTTATCCTGAATTCTTGGCTTTACAAAGGTGGATATAGTCTATTCTAGTAGACTCTGGTTTTTAGGTACTAATTTTTTAAGGACTCTAAATCCTGAACCTTAATTTTTTTTAGTAAATTTACAAGCACCCGAAAACAAATCTACCACGATCTAATAAAATAAAAAAAATAGACGGTTTTAGATTGTGTGACTATGGTGTGTGGCTTTTGGGTCTAGGATGATATGAGTCATATCCAATAGTGCGCGACTGTCCAGTATGAACACATTTTCGGGTAAACCAATCCTAAAAAAAAAAAATACAGTTCAGAGCCTTCAATCTGTATAGGCTAAATTTATAATTGTCTAATTTTTTACTGGTCCAAGTGTCTACTCGTCCAAGTGTCTACTTGTCTATTTGTCTATTTGTCTACTTGTCTAATCGTGTGGTATGTCTACTTGTCTACTTTACTAATTGTCTAATTGTCTACTTGTCTACTTTTCTACTTTTCACTTTTCTAATTGTTTACTTGTCTAATTGACCAAGTGTCCAATTGTGTACTTCTCCAAACATGTGGTTTGTCTAATTTGTCTAATTCATCTGTCCTGATATTTCGTCTACTCTGATCACAGTGTAGTGTACCTCCATTTTCTTTCTCCATTTTCTCCAGTCCTCTTCTTCCATTTTTTCCAGTATTAGTCCCCATTTCCGAATTGTTGAAATAATTTCCAGGTCCTTTGGAAATGTCTGAAATGCCTAACGTACAAGTGTAACGAGAAATCCCATGATTAGCGTGATCGTAGTGTAGAATTACCATCACTCAGTCTTCAATCTCCATCTCAATAGAACACCAAGTGTATTAATTTCTCCAAAAAACTCTTTATTGAAACTTGGTACTACTTTGCTCGTACTTTAGACACTCTTGGCGTCTTTGGACTTATACTTGTTCCTTGGTACTACTAGACCGGCTGCGAAATAAGGTGTGCGAGGTGCCTGCCGCAGGCGCGTACTGCATACAAGGCCCCGGATTCTACTCTATTTCCTCCACTACACTTTCCACCACCGTTACGAAGTCAAAAAAAAAACAGTTTTACAATACTTAGACTATTGCTCTAATAAGATAAAGATTGTATTGTGCAATACCTCTCTCAGATTATAAGATGTCATGTGTAAGGCTGAGTGATGCTCTGTATCCAGCCGCTCAAGCCACACTGTTAAAGCTACCACTAAAGCCTCTCTATTTAGGCAGCTACTACATCCCCTCACTTACAGCTACAAGTTCTTTAAAATTCCAATGGCTCCAAAAATCCCGTGGCTTAAGTGGTTGTGGAAGAGATGAAGCCTTGCGCACTGTGTGCAGGTCTGCGACGCGCTATATACTCACGTCTCACCTAACACCTCTAATTACCACCATACACGATCCACCATGAACAACAACCCCAGTCACACGCCCAACGCCAATAATTACAATAATAGCAACAATAACGGTGTACTGCGGCCCATGCCTGCACATGGCCGTCCCGGGCAGCCGCCTCCCAAGTTCCGGCCGCCTCCCCAACCGGCACGTCCTATACAAGCGAATCAGGCTCCACAGCAGAATCCGCCACCCTCCAAATATCCACCGCAAAAAGGTCCTCAATCATTCCACCAGGCGGCAAATTCAACTCCCAAGGCCCACGTGGCCGAACTGTATACACCGGAGGAGGAACAACGCATCCAGAAACTGCTCAATAAAGTGCTTGGGCCCGAATACGTGAGTTTCCGCCCCGGAGGAGGCGGCCAGAACGTTTCGTATATCGAGGGCTGGAAGGCGCTTAATCTAGCCAATGAGGTGTTTGGCTTTAACGGCTGGAGCTCCCAGGTGATCAGCGTGCAGGTGGACTTCATGGACTTGCTTGGAGCAGGCCGTGTTTCGTTGGGACTTTCCGTGGTTGTCCGGATTACTATTCGAGACGGCACCTTCCACGAGGATATAGGCTATGGGTTCATTGAGAATGCCAAGGGTAAAGCTGTGGCTTTTGAGAAGTGCAAGAAGGAGGCCTTTACTGATGGGCTTAAGCGTTGCTTACGGTGTTTTGGTAATGTGCTAGGTAATTGTCTATACGACAAGAGCATCGTGGCCAAGATGCAGAAGGTCAAGCTTCCCGTGCCGGAGCTACAACTGGAGGATTTCCACCGAGATCCTTTGGTGGTGAAGCGAGAAACTGAGCGAGCCATGAAGGCCATGCAAAAGCTGCGAGAGCTGGAGGCTCAGAACGCCCTACCCCCCAAAGACGACACTATTAATGGGACCGGAAATGGAAACGGGAATGTCGGTGTCGCAAATGGGAATGTTGGTGGTGAGAACAGTGCTGCAAGAAATGTCGGTGGAAATGTCGGTGGTGAAGGTAGAAATGATACCGAACTGCGAGCGCTGCTTATATCGCGAGCCGTCAAAGACTACGAGCTCGATGATTTCGATGAACTGTTCGAATTCAGTGATGATTTGCCTGCAGACGGAGCAGAGCCGGGTGAAACTCTTCATGAATTGGATGTGGAGTTGGCAGAGGCCCAAAGAGGAAGCTTTGAAAAGAACAAGAATGAAGAGAAACAACCCGCTCCGGAGCAAGTGTTTTTCACCAGCTCCAAGAAAGCCATGGATGTGCAAAAAGATCCCGAGCAGAATAATATCCCCGTCTACGACCATAAATTCGTTGCCAGCAGCGTGAAAAGAACCGTGGACCCTTTCAAGTCACAGAAAGTTAGGCGTCAGGATGTGCCGGTGTCGCATACTCCCAGCCAGATTAACTCCAGTCGGACAGGATCGCCCGGAGTGATGCCGGGACCAAATGGAATAGGAAAAAGGCCATTGGGAATGCCTCCGTCACAAAGGCAACAACCCAAGAGACTCCATAAGGACGCAGACGCCATGGACGTGCAGAATTAAAGAGGAGTCACACGCTTACACTGAGCATTATAGATGGAAAGGAGCTAGCGAAGCTTCTTCGGTCACTCCACACAAGTCTTTTTCGATGAAAGAAACATACCTAGAAAGAAGCATACCTAGAAAGAAGCATACCTAGAAAGAAGCATACCTAGAAAGATTCAATATTATCCAAGAATTGGGTCTTGAAACATACACCAGCCATGTTCCTGGAGTATTTAGCTCCGGAGACCATTTGAAACCAAAGTTCAAGATATATGCTCGTCGCTTTGGCCACAACAGATATTTAATATCATCAGCTCTTGCCATGGCCTCATGAAACGACCTGTACATGTCTGGACACCGGTCATTTCCATGGCCTTGCGTGCACTACATCTGAAATACCTCGTCTACATTGGACAGACAGGAATATTATAGTATAGAATAGATATTACTGGCTCACAGTCGCAACCCGTACTAGAATGATTTTCTTCTCCTTTTAATGGAAAAAGATCCAATTCTTTCCGTTAAATTCATCCGTGGCACACCAGACTACACCGTACATTCAGTCACGCGCTATATGCAGAGCCAATATGTACCAAATAATTTAAATCTGATATAAAATAGTGTGATTCTGACCTCTATTCAGTTCTATCCTTTTGGACACTCTCCAGGAATTCATGGATAATTCCAGTCACGAATGTGTGGACAGTGTCTTGCTGGGGTTGTGTGTTGTGTGCAGTCCCGGAGCAGCATCAAGACGTTTCTTTCGCAGTCTTTCCTGTAACTATACCCCATTCAATTCACACATCACCGCAGATCCTCCAAACCCAATCCACACCCTTTGGTTTCAACCAATTCCATCCTGAAACATTCCGAAACGTCCTGAAACCTTGAGTTACACAAAAACAAAAACACAAACACAAACACAAACACAAAATCATACATATATATAGAGACCCACCCTCATACTTTACTCATCATTAATTATTACTTGGCACCAATTATCAGTGGTCACTAATTATCCATTGATCACTACCCATTTCCTTTACCAATCCTGGAACAAGCTCAATTCCTTAAACAATACAATTCGATTTACTCCCAACCTCATATTCCCCATGACTCGAGATCTCTCAGTATCTTGTCTCCTCGATAACATCGGCCCCTACAATGAAATGCCGGAGGAGTATTCTCCCGAACAAGCCAAACACGCGCTAGCGGAATCCAAGATCCTTATCATTGGCGCCGGCGGCTTGGGCTGTGAAATCGTCAAGAACTTGGCGTTGCTGGGCTTCAAGCTCCTACATATTATCGACATGGATACCGTGGACATCTCCAACCTAAACCGGCAGTTTCTCTTCCGCAACAAAGACATCGGCCAGCCCAAAAGCGTGACTGCAGCGAAAGCCGTCAAAAACAGGCTCCAGGACCCGGACTTACACATCCAGCCCCACTTCTGTGCTATACAGGACATGCCGGCCGAATTTTACCGGGGTTTTTCCGCCATCATTTGCGGTCTAGACAATGTGGAGGCCCGCAGATGGATCAACTCGCTTTTGGTGGGGTTTGTGGATGACCAACTTGATGGTTTGATCCCTTTGGTGGATGGAGGAACCGAGGGTTTCCGGGGTCAGGCCAGGGTCATTCTTCCAACGCTTACTTCGTGTTTTGAATGTACTTTGGATATGCTCCAGCCCAAAACAACATACCCGGTGTGCACCATCACGAATATGCCCCGATTACCCGAACATTGTATCGAGTGGGCCAGCCAATTCGAATGGCCCAAACGGTACCCCGACCAACCATTTGATGCAGATGACCCAGCTCACGTGGACACCATGCATGCCCTAGCGTTAGCTCGAGCAACGGAATTTGGCATTGAAAATGTCACCAGAAGTCTTACTCTAGGTGTGGTGAAGAATATCATACCAGCTATAGCATCCACCAATGCTATTATCGCAGCTGCTTGTTGCAACGAGGTGTTCAAACTTATCACCTCCTGCAACCCCATTTTGGACAACTACATGATGTACCTGGGCGACGACTCCATATTCACCTATACATATTCGCATACCAAGAAACCCAGCTGTGCAGTGTGTGGCAGCGAGACCAAACGGATCCTGGCCCAACGGTGGTGGACTTTGCAAGACTTTGTGCTGTGGCTAGAAACACTGCCTGACTTTGCCATGAAACATCCTTCCATCACCACAGCAAATGCCAACTTGTTCATCTGCCATCCGGAATCATTGAGACTGCACACCACACCAAACTTACCCAAAATGTTACTGGATTTGGTGCAACCTGGAGAGGAGATGTTAATCAGCGACCATACGTTGAAGATTCTGCTGTCGGTTGCCATCTCTGAATATACCGGGTCCTCCAACAGACCCGACGAATAGACTAACGAGACAACGAATAGACCAACCGGACAAATCTTCCTTCTCATAGTGTCATTGTCATTTTTATCATTTCATTCTTCTCATTGTGTCTTTGTCATTTGCATCATTTCCTTCTTGACCATGCTGTTGAAGTCTCCAGGATTATCAAGGTATATATGGTGCCCCGAATAAGGAATCACAGACACTTTGCTGCGGTGAGCTGAATGTTTTTGGTTGATAAGATTCGATGCAAGAATGCCACCTTCCTTATCCATCCAGTCATGTGACCCATAGCACCATAGGACCTCACACTTGAGGTTCTCTATACCACGCTCCAAAAGCGGAAACCGGGCATCGGCTCCTGGGGCCAACAAGTGGTTGAGCATATATTCGCCTGATCCTGGACTTTGGAAAATCCCATACGAGTATTTATGAAGCAACCGGGCCTTGTGTGCAGGCAAGTTGGCAAACCGTCTGCTGGACCACATACTAACGAGTTTGGAGCCCAAGGGACCTGCACCTCTCACCAACGAAAATGGACTAATGTTCTGTTCCCAGAGCTTGGCGAAATACGCTGGCACGGGCACCTGGCGTCGGTGCTTGAGGACTGCACCTGGCGATACCATCAACAATTTGCTACACAAGTCGAAGTACTTGAGTGCATAGGTGGCCATGAGGTATGCACCCATGGAATGGGCCAAGACCATATTTTTTTCTGGATTTTGGATCAAATTCCGGGCCGTGGCCCATTCCCGGAACGAGTCGTGGAAAAACGACTCCACCGAGTTTAAAGAGTCCGCAGTGAAGCGTGGTCTAGAAGAGCATCCATAGCCAAGAAGGTCGATGGAGTGCACCACCCAATTCTCGTGGGACAGGAGTTCTTGGAAGTTTTCCAGGAAGAAACCAAGGCCAGCTCCGTAGCCGTGGATCATAATCAAGTGGTTACATTCCTGGTACGCCTCGGTATGAACTCCAGGGTTGTTGGCCAAATGCGATGGGTATATGACAAACTCATTGATGCAATCACCGGACCGAAGCCGGGTTTGGACGACCTCGGCTCTTTTCCCAGACAACGGGTCGGCTTCGGGGTAAAACGGAAGCAAGCTGAGCAAGTCGTGTTGGAATTTGAGTGGGTTTTTCCGGTACGCATAATCCTGGATCAGTTCTTGCACCGAAAGAGGAAAGCGAGACTTGAGAAGTCGGTTCAAAGGCACCGATGTTGGGTGAGTTGGTGGCTTTGAGTTGGAGACTCGTGGCAGGACTTTGGGCCGGAGGTCCGTCGTCTTATGGGCATGGAAGTTGGCCAGAGACGAGCTATGTCTTACAGACCATGCAACACCATTTCGAAGCGGGGAAAAAAGAGGGATGGGCAAAGAAAAGTGAACGTGAACGAGAGCTCTGGATCGCATGCGGTGCTACTTTTTCATGGACAATGGGCCCTGCTTGGGATGGCTATGGTGGAGTTGCGGCACTAGGAAAATTCCATGCCTATATCTCTCCTGGTGCACGGGTCTACTTGCACCTACTCCAATACCGCAGCAGTCCCCAAGCCCCAGAATCAAAGTACCAAGACCAAAGAAATTAGATCAAGCGAAGCAGTCCATAAAAATCAGACCAATCAAAGCAGTCTAATACAAATAATCCAAGACTACGGACTTAGCGGACGTTGATAACTAAGCACTTTTTTTGTTTTTTGAAGTTTTCCTCTTTTGGACAGACATATACGCGGGTTGCAATTTCATCTCGGGGGTTGGTGCAAGGCCGATTGGTTGAAAGACGATTTCGACCCGCTGCTACGATTTGCCGTTTATGTGCAAGAAAAAAAAAAATGTGGGTGTTCGGTGGTGGGACGAATTATGGACAATGGCCCCAAGAAAATATGCGCGTGATGGTGCTCGCTTTGTTGGGAACCTTCAAACAATGCTGAAGAGGTTTGCATACGTATGGCAAGATTTTCTCACGGAAATAAGTTTGTGAGACAATTTTTAGATATAAAGAGTGTGGGTTGTCACGTGCCTGCGGGTTTGAAACAATCCCATTTTTCACAATGGAAACCCTTAGCCAAGAAAGAATCTTGGACTTTTCTCTGGCACTCCAGCAACCAAAATGACGCGACGCCCAGTCCACCTCCCCAGTACACCCTAAGATAGACCAGTACACTTCCCAGTGCAGCACACACATGCCCTAGGGAATTTTTCCCCAACCAATTATGTGGATTCTAAACCCGGATACGTTCTCAGGTTATTACACTACTATACAATTCCAGACACAATGTCTTAGTTTATGTTGAGAGATGGTTCTCGGTTTAGATAGTGAGATTATGGGTGCACGTGACCGGGGGCCTTATCTGCAGGCGACGCTCGTTAGGTCAAGATAATGTGGGATAAGAGAAGTCGCGGCAGCGAATGTGCAGTTTATCAAAAACATCACACTAAAAATGCCCCCTGGCTCGAGCACGGCGCACCAGGACAGTCCCAGGCCCTTGACTAATCGCCGTGGAGGTTCACGTGCTCAAAACCGCCCGTGGAATTTTTTGACAAATGAACGAATTTTTAAAAGGGAAAAAGGGAAAAAGGGGGGGAGCGAAACTTTCGGGTTTCCCCGGGCATCAATTGCCCTCAAGACTCAACTCTAATAAAGTCTTGTAAATGAAAGGACGAATTGAACCCATGTGGTTGACATAAGCGCAAACCGGCGGCCAGATTTCCAAATCCGGTAACTTAAAAAGTGAAACACTAAAAAAATGAAACAACAAAATGTAACGGGCAAAAAGTATTAACTAAAGTTTTAGCGGGATTCGGAAATTGTCACGGCGGACGTCATGTTGGAGGAAGAGAATTTTTTATCAGGTTCATCTTGCGTCAAGGAGTGCACACAAGCGCGCGGGCCCGCGCTGACATTGGCTAGAGCCATGCACGCCGGCATGGTGCGTGCAGCATGGGGGCCCAGTATGCAGATGACAGCGGTCATTGGCCGCAGAACCCGAAATTCGGGACCAGGCCATCATCGCACAATGCAACCCGTCTGCCCGGTTCGCCCTTATATAAGATAACAGCTGCCGCGAGCAAATAACTTTTCCTTTTTTTGTTTCAGCCTGTTCTTACATTCCATAGGGGGGAATTATCCATTTCGACAGAACACTACTAGCTGCAGGACCCGTGCCCGAATGCGTGCATTTTCCGTCTTACTCTTGTCGATGCTTGCCAGCCTCGTGGCTGCTGAGACCCACACCTGGTACTTTGAAACCACCTGGGTCAATGCTAACCCCGATGGTGTCAAGGAACGGCCTGTTATTGGCTTCAACAACACTTGGCCTTTGCCCACCTTGAGGGTGGCCACGGGCGACCGTATTGAGGTCTTCTTGACCAATGGCTTTGATGACAGAAACACCTCCTTGCACTTCCACGGAATGTTCCAGAACGGAACCGCCATGATGGATGGCCCGGAGATGGTCACCCAATGTCCTATTGCCCCTCGTGACACCATGTTGTACAACTTTACTGTGCCTAACCAGGTTGGTACTTATTGGTACCACTCGCATACCGCCGGTCAGTACGGAGATGGTATGAGAGGTCTCTTTATTATTGAGGAGAAGCAAAAGTCCGACTACCCCTTTGATTTCGATGAGGAGGTCACTTTGCCTATTGGAGAATGGTACCACAAGCAAGCCGATGAATTGATTCCTAAGTTCTTGAGTAGATTCAACCCAACGGGAGCAGAGCCTATTCCTCAGAACACCTTGTTTAACGAGACCAGAAACAACACCTGGGAAGTCAAGCCTAACACCACGTACTATGTTAGAATCGTCAATGTGGGAGGCTTTGTTTCTCAGTACTTGTGGATGGAGGACCATGAGTTCACCGTGGTGGCCGTGGATGGTGTGTATGTTCAACCCAACACCACGTCCATGCTTTACGTGACCATTGCCCAACGTTATGATGTTTTGATCACCACCAAGGAATCTGCTGACAAAAACTATGCCTTCATGAACTCCATCGATACCGGTATGTTGGATGTGTTGCCAGACGATTTGCTTGTGAACTCCACCAACTCCATTACTTACAGTAAGGACTATGACTTCCCTGAAGTCAGCTACGTGGACTCTCTTGACGACTTCTTGGACGACTTCTACTTGAAACCTCTTTCCAAGGAGAAGCTTTTGGACGATTCCGACGAGCAGATTGTTATTGATGTGGTCATGGACAACTTGGCCAACGGTGTCAACTACGCCTTCTTCAACAACATCACCTACACCACCCCCAAGGTGCCAGTTCTTGGTACGGCCTTGAGTGCAGGAGAGTATGCTACCAACGACTTTGTCTATGGAAACATCAATGCTCAGGTGGTGCAAAAAGATGCCATTGTGGATATTGTGCTCAACAACAACGATACCGGTAAGCATCCTTTCCACTTGCACGGACATGTTTTCCAGTTGATTGCCAGAGGAGAAGGTATTCCCGATGACGGGTCTCCTGTGCCTTTCGACGCCAAAAACCCTCCAGAGTACCCAGAGTACCCTATGATCAGAGACACTGTTTACGTCAACCCACAATCTTACATTGTGTTGAGATTCAAGGCCGACAACCCAGGTGTTTGGTTCTTCCACTGTCACATCGAGTGGCACTTGGAGCAAGGTTTGGCCTTGGTGTTGATTGAGGCTCCTGAGGAAATGCAAAAGCAATCTTCCCAGGCCTTCACCGAAAACCACAAGTCCGTGTGTAAGAACGTTGGTGTCTCCTACACCGGTAACGCCGCAGGCAGCACCGACTTTATGGACTTGAGCGCTGCCAACGTGCAGCAAAAGGCCTTGCCTAGTGGCTTCACCGCCAGAGGTATTGTTGCTTTGGTATTCTCGTGTCTCGCCGGAGTTCTTGGTATGGTTGCCATCAGTTTCTACGGATTGTCGGAAGTCAAGAACATCGAGGAGCACGTGATCAGAGACTTGGATGTGGAGTTGTCGGACGAAGATGAGCTTGAGCTTGAAGCTGAGGAAGCCGCATCGTCCGAACTCTCCAACCGCAAGTAAGTGAGCGGAAATCGCTAGTTGATGAGTGAGTGAAACTTCAACGCTAGTCGACTCCAGCTACAATGGGAAAAATCACAGCTTGGATGTGTGCAAACAATCGGTGGACTTCCATGGGCCTTTTAATTAAGTGTGTGTAACGAGAAGCGGCCCATGTGCAGTCTCCAGAGCTATGAGACTTGTTCGCACCCATTTATCCTGTGCTTTTTCCATTGTGGTCCCTATATGTCAAGAACGGCTCGACCATATTTTTTTACACCCCACCCTATGTTATAATAAAATCCTTGATAAAAGAAGTAGACAATTTTAGTAGTACTGAGGACTGAAAGTACTACTGAGGACTGAAAGTGCTACTGGGTACAGGAAGTACTGATTGACGTACTTTGGCTGATCAAGTAAAAACGAATTCGGAGTCTAAATCTGAATCTAAATTTGAATCTAAATCTGGGGTTTTCCGGGAAATATCATGAAGACTTACCGTTGGTGGGTCGCAAGAGCCCTCGGAATCATCAGCTCAAGATACCCTCGGAATGGTCAAGAACAAGAAAAGAGTTCACTACAATTGCACCAATTTTGGACGGAAAAGGCTGAAACTGTAACCTCGTGGCGGCCGGATTCCTGTCTTCATATTACTTGCTTTGGAAATTGCACAGCTCCTGAAAAAAGGTGCTTTGCATTGGGCCAAAAGTGCCTGGGGTAGTCTGGTGTACGGGTGTCGTGGGCCCGAGTTCCGAGGGATCATCCCATCACCATTGAATCACAAGATAAATGAATTATGATTTAGACATATCTTCGAATAATCTACTTTGGAGAGTATAAAGGTCGAAAAAATCATCAGAAAAATAAATAATTGTGATTATACTGCCATCATTAGAAGGCGTACTGCATACAAGACTACAAAACTAGAATACTACTTTACTATGCCACTACAAAGAATGTATTAAAAATTTTAATAAACATAAGACTTCGATATTGACCCACTACACACTCCAGTATTTAACTATGATAAGTGACTTGAATATATGGGGTTATCTCATTAACCCATATTTGCACTTTCTCATAATCATGAGTTTTTCCCTGTATCTTGGTAAATTAGCAAATCAAGGTATTTCTTACGGAGAAATCGTAAATAATAATCAATCTAATAAATTTATCATAAATGCCTTCAGTAAAAAATTTAATGGAGAAACATGGACAAACGAGCTGAGTCTTTCTACCGCAACAAAGCAAGAGTCAACACTAGAAGTTTTTCCCGAGCATGCACTAACACTACATTATGTATACTGCATATGTATATAATATTTGATATCTATTAATCTGAAAAAGACTTGTAGAAATGAGTCTATCTATTATAGCTATTCGAAAGGCCAGCACAAGTCAGGTCACGTGAAAGACTGACCGAGGCTGTGGGACAATGACTAGGGGCCGTGGAACTCCGTCCGCTTAAGCAATGACACAGGCTGGAGACCATCCGTACTTGGTCTTGAGAGTCCAGAAGTTATCTTTTGGAGCAGAGGTGGATTTCTTAGAGGATTGTTGAGGAGCAGCCATTGTGAATGATTTTAAGATGATGAAAAAAAAAGTAAGGACCGGATTTTGGGCCGTCTTAAATACTTTTCATTTCATCTTTCCAGGTGTCTCGATGCAGGTACGGCCGACATACATGCAAAGATGATTTTTCAAATGTGCGCCGCAAGTTTTATACCCTTGCCTATTTGGGCGAGCACAATGGCCCGAGCCACACCCAAAGTGGAGGTTTATGCAAGGCATAGAGATAACGTTTTGATAGGGTGAAATAGAAGAAATAGGACGAAATGGAAGAAATCGGAGGAAATAGGAAAAATGGAGAAAATAGGACAAAAATGGACAAAAATGGACAAAAATGGACAAAAATGGAGAAAAAGGGGAAAAATGTCAAAGGAAGAAGGTAATTTGTTGAAAATGGTAGATAAGTTCAGAAATAGTGAAGATCTTATAAAAATCGTAGTTTAATACCAGGTACAAAAGGTAAAAAAATCTACAGAATTTGTACAAAAACCGTGCACAAGTCACGAAACCTAAGCATTCTTACCTTGAATTCACTGATGCATTCTGACAACGATTTATCTTCTTTTCAGTAATCCTGGAGTACTTTCCCCAAGCACACTTTAAGCACAAAAACACTTCACCCGTGACCCAAGAATTTGAATTTTAAACTGAATTTTCAAACCCTCTTTTCGGCCTCTCCAGTACACCCTAAAATATTCCACCATTCTCCATCCAAGATCCTCGAAGGTGAGCTTCACCATAGGAAAATTCGGAGCTTGCATTATCTCCACTTATAGCTACATAATTAAATACCAATTATGTGTAGTTATTTTCTTTTAATCTTCTTTACTGGGTCTGTTACTCCCACTTTTCGTGCATTCCTGCACACTGCTCGAACCCACTAGGTGGTTGAGCCAAAGGAGTCCGTGCCATCTATTACTCTATAAATTGTATAAACTAGAAACTTAATTATATTTTCTTGCTATACAATTAATGCTAATGATATTTCCTTGGGATTAAGACCTTCAATGGTGCCCATACCCTCACTATTCTGACTCCTACAACCACCACCAACTGATTCGTACCACTTGTTGCATAACTGTTTATTTTCTTATTTTACTGTTGTTAGAGCAAAAGAGGAATTTTGAGATATGGTACAGTCCTGAAGTCCCAGCGTCCTAGATTGCCAGAGTATCAGACTACCAGAGTGGTATTGGAGTATACAAGGACTGATTGTTTCACGGTAGACATGAAACTGATTGGAAAGTTGTGAGTTTTAGTTAATTAGACAGGCGACAGGAAGATGTCGTAAAATACGTTTGATTAATTTTTGGGGCCCCAGTAGCAAAAGTATAGGCTTAGTTCAATGGAATGTCCATGGTAAGTTCCGCTGAGACAGTATAGGTAATAATTTTCTTATGAATTTTCCTGATACTATATAATAAAAACGAAATTTCCACGGTGTTTGAATTATGATTTAATATAATCGAAGAAATTGTTTTTTATAGTTGTGGTAAATGGCCGTGCACGGTTATGAGCACTGTACGTGGTTACGAGCACTGTACATAATTTTAAGCCAATACAACTGAATCGGATGTTCTTAATTATTAGGAAATACTGTATACTGTGATATCGTAGCTCTAGTGCTCTTGAGTGCATTCATAAAAATATACACCTTGACCATATTCCATGAACTTGGAATAATATCCCTAATAGTCGCAGTCGCCATAAATTTATAATCCCGCTAACCTAGTCTTGGTAATGTAGTCATCGAAATCGTATTACTTTGTAACCCGTAGTCATGGTTAACTTTATGATTTACTGATTTCGTTGTCATAGTAGTCATAGTTTTCCAGTAGTCCAAGTAGTTCCAGTATTTCCAGTAGTCCTAGTAATGGAATTCTCAATAGTCTAGTACCAAACAAGGTCAGAAGGGGGGACTAAGTAGATTCTGTGAATTTGTATTTGTAATCTGAAACGGTTTTTCTGAAATGTGTAATTTGAATTGGTCTGAATTGTGTATTCTGAATAGGTAAAGTCAGAGAACTCTGCAAGATGCAAACAGTCTTTTTAGTTTCCTTTTTCACTTTTCAGATTTCAAATTAATTGTTGTTTCGAGTGAAGTGGAACTTAAACGAGTGTCTTGGTAGTCGATTGTAGTAGATTACTTGTGGTACTCAAAGAACCTGTAATCATATGCAGTGGTGTAGTAGTAGGTAGTATAAAAGTGACTACTCTATCCATATACTATTTTGGTACTTTACTATACTAGCACCAGGTAAACCGAGGACATAGATCATCCAGTTTACCATTACTGAGTATACATAAATTGATTGTACTATACTGAGTCTACAGCTGATGTAGCACCTACTGACACCCAAATAAACTACTACTGATATACCTGTTGCGCATTTTCAAAAACAGCTTCATAACCCAGCATGGATGTCTCGTTGGAATGTAATAATTCTCTCAAGTAAGGTACATTAGTGATAGCTTCGGTGATGTCTATTTTGGTTTCTCTCTCTAAACTAGTACTTATCCACACCAGAGCCCCGACTACTCCACAACCCTACACTGGCCCTCTATTTCACTGGCCCTACTCTGGACACCAGAAACTGCACTGATCAAGAACAACTGTCGAGCGGTGGACAATCGCTATGGTCAAAATGCTCCCAAAATCATCTCGTTCTCACTGATACTAGTATACTATAGATATGGTACTATAGATATGGTACTATAGATACGGTACTATACATACGGTACTATACATACGGTACTATAAATATGGTACACTTTCAACCTGCTGAATAATAGCCCAGAACTGTGTTCCACACTATTTTTCCAATACTAAGGCTGACGGTATTCTAATTTTGTCTCGACTTGACCATATACTATACTGGCAGATCCCTAATTATATACTATACTAACAGATTCACTTCCTACATACTATATTTCATTGGTAGTATGGTGAGCAGTGAGGTGCGAGTGAGCACTTGGTGCGAGACCAATCCATTGCATTTACCCACTCACATGCTCCGATTTTATCAATTTTAATTAGGAAAAAAAGGGGTTGTTTCGTGGAACGTACGACTAACGAAAAGTGAGATTTTAACAAATTAGGTTTTTTATTTTGGTGGTTGGTTGTTGGTGATTTTGGCAGTTCGCAGTTCCTAGTGCGAGTGTACTTATCCATCAAAATGCATTGTAGATTCATGTCCGAAAAAATCCATGTCATTCGCATAAATTTATTACCATTGATAATTGACACAGCTTATAATTTCCAATCATGACCAACCATCTTTATAATTAATAATTAAAAATTACTGGATCAAAAACAAAAATAAGAACAAAATCCCTGAAAGAAAACCATAATTATTTTTCTATTTCTATAGTGTATGAGTACTTGGTGAAGGTATGGAGTGGAGTCAGTGCGCACCCAGTCCAGTCTCACTCACTAGTCTCACTCACTAACTATACGCACCTCACTAACAATACGCACTACACTACTCACTACTCATTCTGACTACTCGCTACTCCACTCATTCCGACTACTAATTACTAATTCTGGTGCGACCCTCGATTGATTATGTTTGAAGGGGTTTACATTACGGACGATAAAAATAATCTTTGCTATGAGTACTTGGTGTTCTCGCACGTGCCCACCTTCTCTGCTGTGGCCAATACGCTTAAGTCCAAGTTTGCCGACCACTCGGACCTGCCACTGCAGATCGTGGAGATCAACCTGGACTACCTTGTGTCTTCCTATGGAACCACCCGCTATATCATTTACTTATTGTGCCTGACCAGGGAGTTTGGCCGCTACCTTAACCCACTCCTGCCGTTTTTGTTTCTCGAGAAGTTGGTGGAGACTATGGCCGAGTACTTTGGGCTGCCGCTTACCACCGTGAAAATCGATGCCAATAACGATACTTTGACGCTTTTGTTGCACCAAATGATTGCTGATGGTGTGCCCAACATCACTGACTTCAATAACCTTAAAGACTTGGTTTCGCAGAAGACCTTGCTCTCCAAGATTCTTCTGACGGGGAACCAATTGGCGTCGGCGGCCAATGCCAAGGCCATTTCTTCCATTACAAACCCTCACACCTCGCCGTTCGCTAGTTCCTCCGAAAAACTGGAGAATAACGTGCCCTGGCGCTCCTCCAATGTGCGCTATACCAATAATGAGATGTTTGTCGATGTGGTGGAGTCTTTGAACGTGATCTTGACGCCGAAAGCTCGGACCAAGAGTTATTCCCGTATACAGAACTTTGACTCGGCTTTCTATTCCTCTTCTGGAACGCATCTGCTGCAGAGTAACCAGCTCTCGATGTTATCTGGCACAATTTCGGGGAAGGTGGAGTTTTTGTCGCATATCTCGGGGGTTCCGGAGTTGCAGATCCTCTTCAATTCGGCCGCCAGCCAATTGGATACGCCCCGTTTCCATCCATGCATCAACCTTGACTCTTGGTTGAGATCAAGGGCCTTGTCGT
Organism: Metschnikowia mauinuiana; assembly: GCA_002374555.1. NCBI lineage: Eukaryota > Fungi > Ascomycota > Pichiomycetes > Serinales > Metschnikowiaceae > Metschnikowia > Metschnikowia mauinuiana. Next base: position 394,605 of record NKZY01000684.1, on the reverse strand, counting down.
TTGTTCCTGCAGATGGCCGGTCCGTCTTGATGAACTACGCCTTGGACCTTGACGATTTACCATTGAAAACAAAAAAAAATATGCTAGGGCTTATTGAGTTTGACTATGAGGCTGGTTTGGGCTTGGATGCTAATGAAATGGAGCTCCGCATCCAGACCTCCAAGGACCAGGCAGTGGCCAAAATCGAATCCATCGAAATCGAAGTTTTTGCCAATGAACCCAACAACGGCACCCTGGAAGCCACCGAGATCTCGGGCATGAAGTCGATCCGTGTCACTGATGGTGATTTCCGCTATAAGGGCTCAGGATCCGGTATATGGACGATCCAGAACCTAAAAACGGGCGGCCATGCAGTTCTTAGGTTGGCAATTAAGTCTCTGAGGAGTGATGATGACATGGGAAACCACCAAGAAGATTTGCTACATCTCAGCAGCGAAAAACCCGAGCCCTTGAGGCCTGCATGGTTCCGGGTCAATTTCATGTATAAAGGACAAGTGCCAAGTGGGCTCAAGATTGATAGCATGAAGGTGATCAAGTCCCAGGGAATGGGCGACTCCGTGAAGCCATTCAAGGGTGTCAAGTACATGACCAACTGTGCAGACTACACCATAAGGTGCTGAAACCAGTCAAGGCAGTAACCCCAAGATCCAAAATCACTCCCTTGTAGTGATAGACCATATCACCGTATAGAATAACACAAGACTATAATACTACTATTTATGATGAGGACTTAGAACAGTATACGACGAAGACTTTATATACTAATAAAGATTGCATTATAAGGAGACAGAGCATAAGGTTATTAATGAAGGGACTACGTTGTATTCAAAAAACGAATTCATTTATTAATCGAGAAGTCTAGAGCACAGACCAGAGTCCGCAGTTCATTCCGTTTTCTTGGACCGCTTCAACTTCTCCTTCTTAGCGTTCTTAATCAACACATTCCCAATGAACGTGCCCACGGCCAAACCACCCAACAAGAGAAGGAGGAAGGGCAACTTGATGGCGTAGTCACGGGGCAAGAAGAAGCTCTGAATCAAGTTGTCCTCGTCCAAAAAGGGCAACAAGAACACCCATGCGGTATAGTACGAAAACACTGCCGTAGCAATTGCAAGCATTCCCAAGCCAACTAGTTTATCCAAAGCCTAAAGTTAGTATCCAGTTCGGGTGTCCAAGGTTCTGATCACGAGATTTCAGGTGTGTCAATTGGACAAGTGGACAAGTGGACAATTGTTTCAGGAGTTTCATCTGATTCAGGGCATTCACTGTTTCAACTGCCCGACTGTTCCAACTATTCCAACTATCAATTGAAATAATGGTTCAGAGTATTTGATCTTCTGTTTAACCTTCCCCGTATTATCTGTTCTTCTGTATCCATGTTTCATCTTTATCTGCATCATGCTTAGCCGTAGTTCATCTGAAACATCATCTGAAACATCCCTGTAACTCGAACCCATTAGCCTCCAGAACACTACATACCATTGCTGTTGGTGAGATGTACCTTGAAGGTGCGTTTACGTGGCCTGGGCGCACCTCCGTACACCGGCCCCACATGGTGAGGCATGCTGCGGCCTTCTGCTACTCTACTGCTCGTATAGCTAATCACCACCACTTGCCATGCTCGACAAGTTCAAGTCCCGAAAAGCCCCACTCTCGTTGAGTTCCGTTAGCAATGCCCTCAAAAATATCAATACGGCAGACCTCTCGCCACAACTCAACCAGAAACACTTGGGCATTGTGGCTGGCGACCAGCTAGGCTTACCATTGGACTCCATTAAGGCTGTTGCCTATGATCCCGTGCAATCGTTATTTGCCGTTGCCACCGTGGAAGGCTCCGTGCATGTGTTTGGCCAAAGTGCCGTGGAGGTTGTGTTTGAAATGAAGACCAAGGGTGAGATCCTGTTCTTGAAGTTTATCAAGGGGATCTACTTGGTGAGTGTGGAGACCACGGGGAACGTGACGGTTCTTTCGCTCCACTCCAAGAAAATCTTGGCCACGTACCTGGCTCCGGGGGTGGTGACGGCGGTGGAAAGTGATCCGTCCATGGACTGGCTTATTTTGGGGCTTGCCAATGGTTCCGTGTTCTTCTATGACGTGGACAGGGGCAACTTGACACCGTTTCGCCTCGATAACCTCCAGAAAACCATTTTGCCAAAACAAAAACTCTCCCCGGTTTTATCTATCCAGTGGCACCCACGTGACATCGGGGTCTTGTTGCTTTGCTACTCCCACTGTGCAGTACAGTACTCCATCCTGCTGGGCACCATTCGGAATGCCTTTGTTTACAGATTGACTCCCGATTGCAAAGGGTTCCAGTTCTCGAATGATATTGAGACTGGCGGCAAAAAGAAACTTTTTGGGTCCGCCAAAGAAGTCGTTTGTCTGGTGCGCGAGGCTCATTACCATCCAAATGGTTTACACGTGGCCACCCTCCACGCCAATGGAACTTTGGTTTTCTGGGATGCTAACGATGGTACTCTTCTACAAGCACGCACTGTTCTGGAACCTAACCTCCATAAACCTGGGCCTCCTCATGTGCCTCTGGAGCCTTGTGGGAACCTCACCATGAAATGGGTATGTGGACAAGACCCTGAACTTACGCAAGTGATAATAGCAGGATCCAGTGCTTCTCTGCCTGAAACTCTCAATGTGCTTGAATTGGGCTTCACTTTAAAGTACAGCTTGACATCTCACGAGAAACAGGGCGAGTTTTATGCCCGGCCCTCTGAAGGCCAGAGAACCATTCGGACCAAGTTCAACCGCAGGTCCCAAGACACGGGTGCCCACGAATACATCTCTCACATCTTCCCTATTCCTGCAGAATACCAGCCCTATTTTGCTGGAGGTCATAACCCAACTGAGCTCTTGCTTGTGTCCAATTTCGGTGCTTTATATCATACTCAATACGACGCAAGGAAACCCCAGAGCTTGCCTTTCCGCTTTCCTCCGTCTTTGAATACCATCGTCCCTCCAACCACTTTCAGCTCCATTCAGTCGGTCCGGAAAGTGGAATGGTTTGGCTCCATTCTGCTGAAAAGAAACAATGTCTTAAGTCACAATGCTCTTGTTTCTGGTGGTCTTGCTGTGCCCAGAAACTTTCCCAAAACATTGGGTGTGGAGGAGAATATGGTCGATGTTCTCGTTTCGGGCCATGAAGACGGAACGGTGCGTTGTTACGATGTGACTTCTTCAGATCACCAGCGAGAAGAAAGAGGCTTTGAGTTTAATTTGAAAGAGACTCTCGACAACAATTCAGGCTCGTCTGCTTATGCTGTGAGGAATGTGTCGTTTGCTTTTGAATGTCAGCATGCAATTGTGGGCTTGGCCAATGGAAATGTTGCAATCTGTAAGATTGGCAAAACACCTCCACTCTCGGGAAAGCCTACTCGTGCTGGATACGAGGATTGCAAAACACTCCATAGCAATGGGGATGTGACACTTGTTGACTTGAGCCAGAGGGTTTGTGGGGACTTTTCGCAGTCATTGTTCAGTCCTTATTACTTACTTAAAATCGACACCAAGGACCAAATCACCTCGTTGAATATGTCCAATACGGGCTTTGCTGCTATTGCTTACAGATCTGGAAGGCTTGTGGTATGTGACATTGTGAGAGGACCAGCAGTCATCCTCAATTTGGAGTCCGTGGCCCTGCACTTGCCTTCGATCACTGATGAGTGTTTCGTGACCGCCATGGAATTCACCATCATGGAATATGACCAGGATGGCTACTCTTCCCTTATGCTTCTTGTCGGAACGAGTGCTGGAGGAAACCTCATGATCTTCAAGATCGTGCCCCTTGGCAACGGTGGTTTTGAGGTGGTGTTCACAAATAAGACGCTTGGTTTGAACTATAGAAGTGCAGACACCACGGGAATCTCGTGTTTGGATGAAATCATGCCTGTGGATGCATCATCTGGGCAGTCAGCCGTGGCTAGAATGGATGTGTTCCAGAAATTGGGCCAAAATATCTTGGTTCCCGGTCTTGTGGTAACATCTTCGTCCCGAGACTTACGGGTATTGAAGACCCCAAAACAGAAGCTTTCTCATAAGGTGGTGGATGAAACGGTTCTTTGCAGTGGAATAGTGACATTGAGACGGGAGGGAGCCTTATTAGCCAGTGTGACCAAATCCGGGTTCGTCAAGCTCTTTTCCCTCCCTGCACTCAACGACATTGCCGACGTAAAGATTCCCTCCGAAATCTTTTCCAGGCTTAAACCTTCTTTGGAGAACGGTATTGCGGCGTTGTCAGATGTGCTCTACTCAGGGGAGATTTTCATTAGGATCAGCCCCACCGAAGTTTTGAACTTGTTGGTTTACGATACCAACAAGAACAAAAAATACAAGGACAAACCCACGGATGTCATCTTCAACGATACAGCCATTATACCACTGAGACCCGTGGCAGGAGCCATGCTGTGGGCCAAGGGACAAAGCTCGTTCATGTCCAGCAAGGACTTGGCACTCTTGATTGGAGGCCCAAACAGAAAGCCGCCCAAGAACCCTGAAAGTGATTTGGCTCACAATATTAGTCCCGAGGCTAATCCCAACCACTCTTATGGGATGAGCACGCCATATGGAAAAGCAGCCCCCGAGGAGAAGGCATACGATGAGCCCAGGAAGAGGGGCGCCTCCACTAACCCATATGCTATGGGCACACTGGGGATCATGAGGAATATCCGGGACGGACTTGATGTGATGGAGGAGTCCATCAACCACGCAGCCAATGGGATCTCGGAATCCATGAACGAAACCATGGACTCCGGAAAGAAAACCATGTACACCTCAGCCTTTAAAACCAAGTTTGGATTCTAACCTCAGAGTAAGTTCGGACTCAAACATTTCAAGAACAAGTGTTTTAAAGAAAAGTATGGATTTTCAAAAACTCCAAAATCAAGTGTGTTCAAGAAAAAAAGTTAGATTTAAGTGCCGTCTTTTGTTTGTCAGTCTATTGTGCTACTAAATTTTGCAATCGTTTTCGGTGCGGCCGCCTGTATATATTCCTTTGTGTTTACCTGAGAACACGAGCCCTCGTAACTAACTCCTCCATGACAGAATACCAAAACGCCATTGACTATGCCGCCAAAGGCATTTCACGAACCCCCAAAACAAGTGCCAACAGTAGTCCGCGGAGAACCTCCAAGTCGGCATCTCCCCTCAAACCAGCCTCTTCCGTAGGCAAACTCAACTTCATCCAAAACGATTACATTGACGAGCAGTTCGTGCACCTCTTTGAGTCCCATGAAGACATCAAGCTGCTTCTATATTCCATTGAGCACCAGTCCAAGCAAACCAGCCTAGATTTGAGCCATTTGTTCGAACGCCTGAAGAGCAATAACCTGCACTTGAACAAGCTTCTCGATGGCATCTCTGAATACTCCCGAGAAGTGACGGAGGAAGGGGGAGCCACCAAATTGGATGTGAAGAAGCTTCTTCTGGCTCTAGAACAAACCCAGCTTCAGATCAAGGACTCTTCTTCTAAGCTTGAGAAGCGACAGAAGGACCTGCTAGAGCAGCTCACGTCTTTCTTTGAAGATACCATGAACCGGCAACGCAAGTCCGGGGTCTACTTCGACTCGTCCCGCTTGGTCTCCCAGCATTTGGATAAGGAGCACTCGGAGCAGTTGGAGCAGCGACTCCTTCGTGTGCATGAGCTCGTCCGGACGTCTCAAGAGGAACTGGTCATGGAGCTAAAAAAGCTCATTGCGCAGAATGGCGCTACGTTGAAGGAAGAGGTGGTTGAGCAGTTGGCCAACCGGATTCAGCACGTGGTATTGGTTGAAAATGCCTCTCTCAAACGTCACATCGATGAGTCTCTGCTCAAGAAGCATGTGAAAGAAATTCTGAATAAGCTCGACCGCCTTGAGGTTGTGGCTGAATCCTCCTCGGCCAAACTCCAAGCTGATTTTGAAGCATCGCATTCCCAAACGCCTAGCCCGATGCCTCAAGATGATATTATGGCATTGTTGGCCCATAAAGCCGAGTTGTCCAGCTCAAACGAGGCCTTGGAGAAACGCAACATGGACTTGATGCACCAGCAAACAAAACTAGAAACGGATTTGGCCAACTTGGCCAACCAATACTCCCAGTTGCGCCGCAACTACTCGGATCTCAACGATAAGTACGAGGCCAAGCTCAAGTTGTGTGAGCGGATCCGGACCGAGTTCAGTGCTCTTCAGGAAGAAGCATTGCAGTTCGAAACACGCATGAAGAATCTCGATATTCCCAACCCCGATTCGCCATTGCCTTCCAAGAAGAGCCTAAAGCCTCGCATAACCACGCCTCTCTTGGACCCAAAGAGAGTCATTAGTTTGCCTTCCAATGAAGTAAGTCATTCCAACAACTCCGATATCGACGAGTAACCAACTGTGATGCTCTGATACATCTTGATACTCTGGTACATCCAGAGATTGGCGAGAGATGTGTGGTATACATGTTAGTGCTTGACATCGATAGTGATGTATTGGTTATATACATGATAGTGATTGGACATCAACGAATGATGCATTAAAGTGATTCGACAGTGATGTCTTTCAGTTCTTTGTGATGGTATCCTTTCCGTCCATATACGGTCTGAGCACTTCCGGAATGGCCACGGACTCAGTCTTGGGATCATAGAATTGCTCGATAATGGCCACTATCACCCGAGGCACAGCCATGGCAGTTCCGTTCAAAGTGTGCACATACTCCAAGGAGCCCGAAGCGGACCTGGCCCGTATGCCAAGACGCCTTGCTTGGTAGTCTCCGCAATTGGAGCAGCTGGTGAGTTCTCCCCACGAGCCTCTACCGGGCATCCATGCTTCGCAATCATACTTCATCATGGCTGGGGCACCCAAATCGGACGTGGGCATGTTCAACATCTTGGCCGAAAGCCCCAACTTCTTGATTATCGACGTCTGCAATTCTCGTAGGCCCTCAAGCTCTTGCTCGGACTTGCTAGCATCTGTTAAATGAAACATCTCCACCTTAGTGAACTCATGCACCCGGTACAAGCCCGTAGTGTCTTTTCCACGAGCCCCAGCCTCTGCACGATATGCTCTGGAAACACCCACATACTTAAGTGGAGTAGAGATGGTTTCCTGCGAGTGTAAGGCCCCCAAGGGTATTTCTGCCGTGCCTGTCAACGAGAGGTTTTCGTCCTGGATGGTATAGACCTGTTTTTCACCATTCTGATCTTTGGGCTTGAAGCCGCATGCATTGACAATCTCCGACTTGACTATGGAAGGTGGAACCACCATCTTGTAGCCATGTTTCCTGGCCTCAGATAATGCATACTGCACTAGAGCTTGTTCTAATAAGGCACCATCATTTAGGAGGTAATACCAAGAAGAGCCAGAGATTTGAGCTGCCTTGGAAAAATTCATGATATTGAGCTTTAGTCCAATGTCTTTATGGTCATAAGTAGTAATAGGCAAGTGTTTCTCCACCTCTTGTTCTGAAACACCATTGATCACCTCCACCACTTCCGGCACATCCGGGTCCAAGGGAACACGAGAAGAAAGCCAGTTTGGTAAGCTTTCGGCGCAATCATGGATTTTTCGGGACATGGCAAGAAGTTCACCTTCAAGTATAGACGCCATATTCTTGTCAGCAGCCAATTGAGAGCGTAAAGAATCAGTGTTTTCGCCGTTTTTGGCCATTCGGGCCATCTCCGCCCCAAGTTTCTTCCGCTGGCTCTGCAACAGGTTTCGCTGGTTCTGTTTCTCGATCTCCAAGTGTCTGTTGGCCACAAGAAAGTCCAACTGGTTCAAGGTGCCAGCCTTTCTCCGGGAGATGGAGTCGCGCATCTCGGGCTCGTTGGCCAAAACCCGCTTGATATCAAGAACAGGCCGCTTGAGCGCCGTGGAGTTTTTGAACGAACTCTGGGCCCGGTAAAAGACTCGTTGCGACATCTGCGGTGTAGGACCTGAGGATAGAGAGAGCTTTGGTTCGCGACACCTGCAGAAAGGCCCTGCAAGCTACTGTTGAGATGAAGTACCACCAATGGTGGTGATTGAGTGATTTTTTCTGATTGAATTATTTTGCGATGGATTATTTTTTCTGATTGTGTAATGAAGGCTGGAGAATAAAGTAATCAAAGTGTAAGTTTTAAATTTTGCGTTGTTAAAAATATGGTCTTGGGGTTTGGTGAATACCTGGAATTCTGGTGACTTTGATTTTTGTGCGAATTATGTTACGGGTGCGAAGAACTGGAAATCAGTCTTACTGGACTTTTGGATTACTACATACTACTTTCTAAATTACTTCATTGGCAAAAAAAAGTAGTGCAGTAAATTTTGCATATCTAGAAGGGACACTATCGCTTTATTTATTCCCTTATATTATTATTTTTTACTAGTACAGAGCAGTGGATGGCATTATGTTGAGCATGGGAGCCCTGCGAGTCTAATACGCACTGCATGGATATGGACGGCACATGCAGTACGACCAGACGAAAACCGCTTGGACATTGTTAAGCGAAGAGCAATGCTAAACAATTCTCTCGTCTAACGATAATCTTGCTCTCGTCTAAATTGAGCCTACTTGCTCCCTTGCAGAGGGGGCGGGGAGGGAATGTACGAGAGGCCACCTCGTCGCTTATTATGTTAGAAGATCACCAGACAGTTCAGTTTATTAGGAAATGTTCGACAGTGGGAAATCTTTGAAAACAAAAAACGGTGGTTATCTAGTGTTAATCTCGAGAGAAACCACAAGACAAAAAACTGAGGTGCAACTATTGTTGCACATGTTCGAGAGGATTAGAGACCAGATATCAATAGACCCTAAGACGGAACTATTATAGCAAAGGCTTCAACACCAGTAATGCATGAAACGTGCACACCTTCCACGTTCAATAGTATAAAACTGTGTACGTGATACATTGTATAGGAAACTGGCTTCTATACGAAGATCAAGGGAATGTTTGCTGCGCTTTAATCCTTGATTAATTCATAAGCTGGAAGTATTACGAAATTAGTTTCTAACATTCCAGTGATCTGTATTCTGGTCTGTCTGTGAACTAATACTAGAAAATGGCTATTTCCTCGCCTTAACTGAGCTGATACTGTTCCTCCTTTAACAAAAGAGGCGACTTCGTCGCCTTTATATATTCCCTCGGCCAGGGAATACGTAGGCACAAGTCGTCACGACGACACACACCTTCTGTTGTCCTTCCATAGCTATGTCAAATTTTCATCTGGATATATTGCATGTGCATTCCATACATATGCAGAGCGTGTAAGACTCTGCATGGCCTTCACGTTTAACAATGATGGCTTTGAAAAGAGCTCACAATGGTCGTTTGTTCAATTTTTAGGCTGTGCATGGTACATGCAGGACCAGGAAGAACCATTTTTCGGAGGACATTTACAAGCCATGGAAGAATTTTCTTTCAGCCTTCAATGACAAAACATCAAGCACCTGAGTCTTCGATTTTGCTTGGAAAGCATGTTGACCGGAATTACCCATCTTCCGGATCCCATCTGTTTGCATTAGTAATAAAAGAATAAATGTACCAGTACGCATCAGGCTTGCACCCGTGCATCCCGCATCCCCAAGATTTCAAATCTCAATCTCAATCTCAATCTCGTCCCAATCTCGTCCCATTCCACCACTATAAGGATTCTCTATGAATTTCCTGGAGGGCACTCTCTTTGTAGTTGATCCAAGACCAGGTTGAATTAAGGAAGAAAAGTAGTAAATTGCTGGGGGGATGTCCGCTTTATATATATTTTGCCGTGGCTGCGAAAAACGGGTTACGATATAGGATGTGTGGTGTGGAACACAGAAATACTTATCGGTATTGCCATTTCATATGCTTTATCGTAAGAGATGTTAAGACAATTTTTTTTTTTTTGGGCTCAGAAAAAACGGACTTCGGAGACAAAATAAATAAGAGGTCATTTAACAGTCCATGAAAAATTGAATATACTATTTATAGCATATAATATCCCCGCCCCGGCATAGGACTGCACACTAGAGTCTAACAGCTACTTTAAAACTACGGTAATTAACTAAACTACTGCTCTTATACTATGAAGCTACTTATATACTATCGTACTACTGTATTTGTACGATTTAATTTTTTTAGGGCATTCCGGGTCTAAAGAATAACCATAGATTTAGCCGAGTGATCTCCATTGAATCTACATAAGATCATCGTATATGCGTGAAGAAAAGTAAGCTGAGATACCTGGTGCAGAAAAAAACAGTCGGAAGAAAAAGGCGACTCTATGCATAGAACAAGGTATGATTCATGTAACAATAGAGCGTGCTTTACACTGAGTGTGCATGAATGAGATATTGCACCCGAGACCGCAGCGCGCCTGCACACAGCGAGGCCAGCCGTTGAATCTCTTGAGTGATATTATTCCAAATACGGAGACTACAAACCAAAGTTGTTTTTGGCACTGCCTGTAATTCTCTTGGCCGTTTACAGAAAGGATTGTACAAAATGGATTGTACAAAATGGATTGTGCTATATAAGCATGTAATTGTCCCCCCCTCTTTTTAAAAAAAACCATGTTATTTCATGTTGCGCTGTTTCATATACAGCTTCGTGTTTCGGAATGACTACCTCATTGGACTCCAATAACTCTCTTGAGTGAGAGGAGGTGGTGGTTGGTTGACTCATGTGTGATCTTAACTTGTCTTATAATTCAGTACTGGAAGTAGTGGTTTGTTCTACTTATACTAGAGTGAATGTCTGTTCTTTTTTTTAATGACAAAGGAGGCGACGGAGTTGCCTCTTATATAGTTCCCTCAGCCAGGGAGTCCGTAACCACAAGTGGCCCAAATGTGTTGTCACGACGACACACATCTCCTGATATCCTTCCGTAACTATGTCAAAGATGTCCTCATCTGGACAGAGATGTCCTCATCTGGACAAACTACATGTGCATTCCATGCCCATGCAAAACGTGCAGGAGTCGCACGGCGCTCACGTTTAACATTTCATTCGTTACTTCTCCTCTCTGTTGCAGCCACAGTGAGGGCACAAGCCGACCACGGCTTGGTGCTTGAAACCGAAGACAACGGCAATTTTCACCCACTTTCGCTTATCCCTGAAAATTCTTTTGCCCCAGAAACTGTTTTTAACTCCGAAACTTCTTTTGGCTCAAAATCAGCCAAGTCTCTTGTGGCATTCGACAATGAGGCCGTTGGTAAAAGAGATAATCAGGTATAGGACCCACAGGTGTTGTTTGCCAGAATCGACAGGCAGTGGCGTCCACTCAGGACCAGGACTGGTGGACCAGACATGAAACTTTTCTTGGACCCTGTTCTGGCTGATATACCCAAATTCTCTGGCCCCGGACAACCTCGCAATATTATTAACAAAGAGGAATGGAGAGAATTATGCAGTGATTACAACGTTTTACATATTACTACTAAATGTACCCAGGTCAAAAGTGTCGATAACGGAGGTAAAGTTCTCGGGCCGGTGTTCAGATGCGAAGACGACCCTCGGTTTTTTTCTTTCTACAAAAGAAATGGCTGTGAAGAGGTGGACATTTATCTTCGTAAGTTGGACAAAGAAACCGGTATGCCCGTGGATCCACCGGTTTTAAGCATACCAATTGATGACGTACCAGAGTCAAGTTCGGAGCCTCCAAAAGAATCGTATCCTCAGTTCACACCGGGAAGTCCAACGGGAGACTTTTTGTTGTTCGCCGGAATCGATAGTGAATGGAAAGTACTCAATGGCGAGTTTTCTGGAAATCAGAAAGATGGGAAACTTACCTGGAACGATGACTCTCTGGTTAAAGATTTATTCGTCACTATTGATGATTATGATCAAACCATCTATCCTGTCACCAGTGATTATGCCTCGCTAACTTTGTGCGACAATGATGGCTTATTACAAGTTGTCGCTAGATGTCCCAATCGCTTACATGTTGATGAAAACGGTAAACTTGACAAGCCGGTGTTCAGGTGCTTAAACGACCAATTGCGTTTCTCTTTTAAAACGTATACTAATTGTATAGAGGTGGAGATCAGGCTTCTTGAGGTGGACAAAACGACCCGAATGCCCATATATCCACCGCCTTTAGACGCATCCGCAGAGTCTTGGGGAATTGTTAACAAGCCAGATGCTCCACCCAAATCATTGTTTCCTTTGGAACCACCGAAAAGTGAACCACCGAAAAAGAAAGAGAGCCCATTTGCGTTGTTCGACACAATCGGTGGGCAGCGGTATGCACTCAGGGACGTGAATCCAGAAAATGGTATGATCCTTGCGCAAGTTACCTGGAAAGACAATCTGGCTCCTATAATCACCTTCACGGACGAAACAACTTACCTAAAATATCATGATGGAGCACTGAACGAGGGATATTTGTGCGAATACAAGGGCACTTTAAGCGTTGCCAATGGTTGTGGAAGGTTAGCAACTTTTGATGATGAAGATAGACTTGAAGGGCTTATATTCAAATGCGCTGGAAACCCTAATCTTTTCACCACTAAAGAGAATGATGATTGTGAAAGGGTGGACATCCAACGTCTTCGCCTCAACGAAAATAACGGATTGCCCGACACTTCCTCCCAGCCTTCAAAACAATTGCCTTCTCCCAAATCATTGGTGTTAAAGGCAAAATTAGAAGAGGGGTGGCTTCCACTCAGGGGAAAGTTTTTTGAAGAAAAGGATGGTCAGAAAAATGCAAAACTTGTCTGGGATCCTTTGTTTTATGATGTGATCACCTTCATTGACGGCAATTCACCCGTCACTCATATTGATAAAGATGGCAACGAGGCAACATTGTGCCTTAAAAGCGGCATTCTACATGTTTCCAGTTCTTGTGACAGCAGACACGTCGTGCATCTTGATGCTAAAGGTAAACTTAAAGGCCGGGTGTTTTCGTGCAATTCCGAGCCTCTGGCATTCCGTGTTTTAATTCTAGATCCAAAATATCACGTAAATCCACCGAATCCTGATTGCAAAGAGGTGGAGATCCAACTTCGTCACTTGAACGAAGAAGTTCCAGATTTTATTGCAGGTCCTGCTCCTTCCCGTGAGGCCCAGACTCCAAAAGTCTTTGCCATAAGTCCCGATGATGACCACTGCGATGTACTCGGCCACACTAAATTGAACAAAACCACCAGTGTCTTCATGAAAGCTAGTGCTTCAGTTCTGGTTTTATTTTACCTTGAGGATGGCTTTGCAGAGACAACGACTCTTTATAACAAGGGAGAATATCGGATCGATCATGCGTCGTTTGATGAAGAAGGGTTTGTTTTTGGCCCTACTGCATACCCACAACGGTTGGAAATTGACCTAGAGACTGGCAAATTGGACGGCAAGTATAACATCTGTAACTTGAAATCGCCACAGAAGCCGGCCCTGAAGCTGGACCTGAAGCCGCTCCTGGATCTGGACTTTTCTTGTGCTGAGACAGAAATTCATCTATTGGATTACGACGTAAGTTCGGAATACTTGATGAGGATTTTTCCGGATGGGAGTAAAAGGAGGTATCCTGCGGGTCAGCAACTGGAGCCACCAAAGGATCCAGAAGAGAATCCAGATGACGAAATCAGTGGTGCAGTTGATTCCGATGACGATGAAGGGAAAGAAAAAACTCCAGCTAAGGAAGACTAACCGGAACACCATGAGCCGGGATCGAGTGGGGAAGCGGACGACGAATCCAATTCTAAACCTAACCCTGATGATTCATCAGAGTCTAACAATGAGCCCGAGGAACCCACCAAGGACCCTAAGGAGAAACCTTCTGATGAAGATTCTGAACACTCTGACGAAAATTCTGATGAACACTCTGAACCTTCTGACGAACATCCTGATGGACATTCTGGACATTCTGACAAACCTTCTGACAAACCTACGGACAAATCTATGGACAAACCAACAAAGGAACCTTCTGACATACCTTCTGAAGAACCTTCTGACAAACCTTCTGCAGATGGACCCTCAACTGCGTCTAAGGAAAAGGATGTGCCTGTGAATGGAAATGCAACGCCTAAAGAAGGTCCTAACACCGAAGCTTCGGGGTCCAAGACCAATGATTCCGGATCAAACGCAGATGGTACTGGAAAGCAGGGAACGGGAAATTCAAACGCAAAAGACAAAGAAAAAAACGGAGGCTAACCTTCCAGGTACTGATGATTCCAGAAAGCCAGAGACTAAGCCGTCAGACAAGGAAGGTTCTGGAAACCCTGGACTGAATTTGCCAAACGCAGGTGATTCTGGAAACCTGGGAGCCTCAAAGGACAACAAGAACGAGGCCAAGAACGGGGCCAAAAACGGCGCCTTGAAATACTCCAACACAACTACCGTCTGTGCCGAGTGTCAGCGTGGTACTCCGACGACTGTGTGGGTAACCAAGACCGACTTCACTACGTTCTGTCCCGAGCCCACCACCTTGACCTTGACTGTGTGTAACAAGGCGTGCGTTCCATCCACCATTACCGTTTCTAAGCCCACCACGTTGTCGGTGACTGGGGTTTGCATTGTTCCTGTGGTCACCACAGTTGTTGATGCAGAATGGATTACTCCCGAAATGAACCCAGGCCAAATGAACCAGGCGCAAGGTCAAGAACAAGAACAGGCTCAAGCGCAGGTACAGGGACAGGATCAAGGACAAGCCCAAGTCCAAGGACAAGCCCAAGGAGAAGCTCAAAGTCAAGGACAATCCCAAGGACAAGGACAAGGACAAGGACAAGGACAAGGACAAGGTCAGCCAGCTTCGACCCGGAACCAACCATCTTCCACCCGGAATCAACCATCTTCAACGCAAAACCAGGCCTCAGTGTCCAATTCCAATGCTGCTGGCGCTAGAAACACTAGTTCTGCCAGTTCTAGTTGTGCTGGAGCTGCTGCCAACTCTAGCCGTCCTGGAGCTGCTGGAGCTGCTGCATCTAGAGGTGCTACCAATTCTACCCGTGCTGGAAACACTTCGAGTGGCACCAGTACCACGGCCAGACCTACTATTGCAACTTTTGTCAATGCAGCTTCCAAAAATGCCGTTGGTGCATTTATCGTGGGAGTTGCAGCTTTGATGCTCTAGATGATGGTATTTTGAGACTCTTTTTTTCGATTTCAGTTGTGTTTTTTTGTCGTTGTGTTGTGTCTTTTCGGTATTACCTTCATCCACAACATGATCCGGTGCAGTGATATTCCTGGTACTATAAATGGTGCCGTTGGTAATGGATAACTGGTAGTTGAAATAATAAACATGACGATTCACACCCCTCTCAAGCCAAAACTACCATTTCTCAGTAGATATGCGCTATTCTAGCCGGCTCTATATTTCTGTCCAATCTGAGAATCTGTCCAATTTGATAACCTGTACAAAAGGGCAGTATCGGGTGACCAGGCTATTATATGATTTATACTCTACCATACTTGTACAGCTACATAGGACATTAGTGAGGGGTGCCAAATAGTGACTGGGATGGCCAGTGCTATTTTTTTATCCAGTAGGACGGCAAAAGGAAATAGTACGGTATTTAATATAGTAATTAGTATAGTAATGGTGCGAGTAATAGTTATCATTTAGTATAGTATTAGTACAGTAGCAGTAACAGTTAATATTATTTAGTATGGGATTTACTGAATTTGGTATACTATTTGGTACGGTATTTAGTATACTATTTAGTACAGTAACAGTAATAGTTATTATTTAGTACAGTAACAGGTAGAGTAAAAGTTCAGGTCTAGAGTTTGTACTTTCTTCCACAGTTGACTTGTGAAGAAGTTTCCAGTATCTTGAGAAAACTGCTGAAGAGATGGCCAAAACTCACTGGGGTAGAGTGGTATGTCTCAACAGTGTGTATAGAGATATACCTCTACTGTAGAGCTGACTTAACCACTCCTAATAGTCAAGAGTCTAGTACACTGCCAACTCTATACGGCGACTCTCTAAAGTAGGGTATTTATACTAGAACGCATTACAAGCCAAGTATCCAATGGGGAATACACCTAGATTAGTTAGTCAGTAATAATCAAGCATGCTACAGTTGAGCGTGGAGCCTGAAAGTATTACAGGCACTGCATGTGCATTCCGTGTACATGCAGCACAGAGCCATATCTATGTACAGTTCTCCATTGAGCTTTTTCGGGACAACCACCACAATTTATAAGTTCAATGCTGATCTTGATAAGTCAGTAGAGCTCTTCACAGAAACCTTCATAGAGTAGTGTGTATAGGATAATGTAGAAACATAGTTTATCTACTGCAGTGTGTATACAGTTGGCCAGTGTGTATTACAATTGACCAGTGTGTACTGTGTGGTAGCGTGTGTACTTTATGGGGTAGTGTATTACTTGATTAAGTGGTAACTCGGATTTACGGAATCTAAAAAGAACTTTGTATGGTTTATTATCTTGGCCCCGGAACTGATTGCGCACCCGGAATTGCTGCTACCACTCGTCTAATAGATAGCCAGATAAACACCCCGAAGAGGTTTTGGGCTCACAAAAAATCCATTTTGTTGTCCGGAATTCCCGGATTCTAATGAACCTAATTTCAAGAAAATCAAACAGTGGAAAAGGGAGTGTGCGTTGGGCCTTTTTGTCCTGGGGTAGCCTGATGTACGGGTGTGCGGGGCCTAATACACCTCAATTCCGGTCTTTGCACCCATTCAAGTGTCTCCATTAAAATAAATTTATTTTTATCATCGTCTTTATAGTCTTATTTACAAGATGACATGACTAGGCGTCTCCTATAATGGACATGGCTTTGGAGTCGCCCTTGCTCAACTCAGGCTTATCCAAAGCATCGGCCAAACACTGCCATGGGTCTCTAGTACCACCCCACTTCAAAATGCTGTTGCGGTACTTTTCGCCTGCACTTCTGCTCCATGGGTCTGCCTGGAATAACCCTTTCCATATTTTCTCTGCAATGGCTCTGTCCAATAAGTAGGAGTAGTACACCGCTCCATAGGAGAAGAGATGCGGGAATTTGCCGTGCCACGTAGAGTATTCGTCGGCGAACACCTGTAGTTTCTTTTCCAAGTCGTGGTACACGTGCGTGGAGTCAAACGACTGGAGCGAATCTCTGCTGGAGAAGTCAAAGATTTCCCCATGTAATGCCTGGTCCAACATGGCCATCTTGGACTGCATGTAGGTCTCGGTCTTCTCAAGGCTCCCGGATTTCTTCTTGTGTGCCTTTAACAAGGACTCGGGCAAGAGCTCTCCGGTGGCATAATGACGGGCAATTTTGCATAGTACTCGAGGGTCCGAGCTAAACAGCTCCATGAGCACCGAGGGTAACTCCACAAAGTCCGTCAGGCACCGTGTGCCGGACAAATTGTGGAGTTTGGTTCTGCCTAGCATGGAGTGAGTGGCATGGCCCATTTCATGAAAAATGGTGTCCACCTGTTCCAAAGTAAGCAAAGTAGGAATGTCTCCTTCCGTCCAGCTTTTGAATTTGGACACACAGTTATCGTGGAAGTTGCACACCAACGAAATCACTGGGAGTTGGTAATCCTTGGCTGGATTCAAGTGCACTTCATCTGCGAGTTCCACTCCACTTTCACTTCCGAGTTCATTATTGATTTCTCTGGAGCACACAATAGTAAAGTGGGAAGGTAATACCTTGGGAGACCAAAAGTCCACGTAAAGGTACCCCAAAGTCTCATTGGTGGAGAGGTCTCTGTAGCTCAACTTGCGCACCCTATTCTGGTCCCAAGTTTCTCCCTTTTCAGTTCTTTCCGGGATCAAAGCAACGTTGTAGATGCTGCGGAAGAGTTTATCCAAACCACTCATGATGGAGCCCACGGAAAGATATGGAGAAAGGTCTACCGTAGGGCCTTGCACTTCAGCAGCACCCTGTTCACTTTGACTCAACAAGTAGTCTCGATCCCAAGGCTTGACACTATGGAGAATCTCCGAGTCACTTGCATCAACATCACTTCCTGGTTTGTGTTTATGAAGCTCTTTGATCTCATTCACAACGCTTCCATCCGATAATAAACTGCGCTGAAGGTTTTCCAAGAACGCAACCACGTTTTCCGGCGACTTGGCCATTTTGAACTCGAGTTGGTACGCTGCAAACGACTTGTAGCCTAGCATGTTGGACAAGAGCGCACGATATTTAAGGAACGAGTTGAGCGTATGTAACTGAGACTCCACCGAGTTATGAAGCGCAATCCACACCTGTTTCCGAATTTTCTCCAGCGAGCACTTGGCCAAAATGGTAGATGGAATATGGCCAGCCAAGGGTATATACACACTTTTTTGCAGCGACTCGGATTGAACTGGAGATTTGGACTGGAGCTGGTGGATTTCCTTTTTAAGTTCGTCCAGGGAGATTTGAGCAAACTCTGATTCCGGAACAGGAATCCAGAACGAGTCCAAGTTCTGCATCTCGTTACTGAACTGCGAACCCAACACCGAAATCTGTTGAGTAATGGAAACGAAATTATCTCTGGTTTTCGGATCCATGGCAATACCCGAGCGTTCAAAATCCTGTCTTAAGTATTTCCCCACCTCGACCTCCTCGCTGCTGAGGTTTCGCGTGATGTACTTATCTTCTAGAATGGCCGAGAGCGTAGAGTGAAGCCGTACATCCGTATTAAGTTGATTCATATACTCAAACATGATCTCGTGGGTATTCTGGGCCGCCTCCACCCATTTCTGGCTAGGATGGGCCACGCGGATAAATTCGGCCACGTCAATCACTCGACAGAGCGTATCACTGAGCTGGTCCAACTTGCGGATATAAGTGAGCTTGCCCTGCTCGGTCTGGGCCTCTAGGAGCATGGTTTTCACTAGAGTCTTTGCCTTTTTCAACAGTTTTTTTGAAAACTTGATCAAGCCCTCGGGCGACGCAAGGTGTTTGTTCTTGAACAACCCCACATTAGCCGTGGAGAACACCAGGTACTGGGCCAGGATGAAGTTGGAGAAGTATTTCTGGCTATCGAAAAGCTTGAGGATCTGGTCCGACCCCGACGTGCGGTGGAAGTGTCTGATGGGACTTATACGGCCCGGCACCTTGAGAGCACTCCGGTATCGAAGCGCAAGCATGGCTCTGGTTGAAGCTGGAGCTCATGGATGAGACAGGTTGCGCGGCCTATGCAGTCCCGCAGTCAAGCAGTCGAAGAGTCACCGGGTGGAAAAGCAAGAGGCTGGGAAAAACTTAGGTTCAGTGTGAAAAAAAAAAAAATGGTTCCAGGCCACTTGACCAGACAAAAAAAAAAGATGGTTCCAGGGAATTGACTAGGTTTTGCCGTTTTGAGACGTTCGTGTTTTTTTTACTTGAATTAGGTTTGGGACTTGACTTAGGTTTGGGGGTTTAGTGGTTTTTATGACCATAGAAATGGCATTTTGCGGGCCTAAAACCCTGGTGTTTGGGGTTTGCTCGGCTGCATCGGTACATCGTACGATGAACCACTGCTAAATTTGCTAATGTTCGTTGCGTCTTCTTTCGCACCATTTACCTCATATTTTCTCTCTTTGCTCACTGTTCCTCACCTTACTTACTGTATGGAGGAACACACCCAGAAAAATTATCCGTTCGTGTGACGTCATCTGAAAAACCACATTTATTCGGCTATAATTATAGCAGTTTATATAGTAGAAAGTAGTAGGTGATATGGGTATAGTATAGAATAGTTCCGTAGGAAACTCCAGTAGTCTAAGGTGCACTACCAAAGAATATAATAGCCGGATAAATGTATAGTGAAAGTGTTTTTAGAATATGTTCATGACAGTATAAGTTTATTGTATATTATAGTATATTAAAGTGTAAGTATATTTTAGTAAAAATGTATTATAGTGCATTTTGATACAAGATTGTACTTGACGGTTTAAGTGCGAAGACAATGTGGAAATACTCTGTAGAAATATCAGTGTAGAGGATTCTCCGGTTTAAGCTTTTATATAATAATCTACCCTAGAAAAGGTTAATACACGACAATTACAGTATAGAAAGTCATAATAGAAAGTAATACAAGCTCTAAAAGGAAAGATTCGTATAGTACTAGGAAATGGAATTCCCTAAAGTCGCAGTGGTTTTCGTGGCTTGGGTTGCAACCTTGGGAACCTTGGGAACCTTGGATGCGCAGTTAAGGCCAAGACATTTCCGCACCTCGCGCAGTGGCATATCTGGCTGGTGGCATATAGTTTCTATAGTCTGATCAATTGGCACTTCCTGTCCTGTCTGTCTATTTCCATGTATTTCTATGTACTTCTATTTCTTTGTAGTTAAGTTTGTATCTTTATTTATTTATTTATTTCTTTTTTATTTCTTTTTTATTTCTTTATTTTATTTTGTTTCTAATACTGTATCTCTATAACCCGACTTTATGTAAGTCCAATTTCTCTGTGGTTGTTTCTGCCATGAACTTCTCTTTGGGGGGTCTTGGTGGCTGCTTGGCCGGACGCAGTGCATTGTGGGACCTCATGAGTTGTCCGATCTTAGGATTTCTAAGCATGCACCACTACACGCAGGAGCGGCCCAAGCAACTAGCGTGGGATTTCTTCGGCTCTATTGTTCCTCCTTTATTCCTCTATTGTTTCTCTAAACCACCCGCTCCCTCCGCCTATTGTCTTGGCCATGGTTGTTTCATCCATCTTGCTCTGTGCAGACACCGCAGGACAAAAGCCACCGGGTCCTGATCAGTGCGCTGCGCGGAGTCTGGCAGAATGCTATTCACGCTTTTTCCCTCTCCCACGCCGAACCTCCTTCTGCCGATCTTTTCACCCTGCACTTTTCTTCCTTCATTCTGCCCGTGTTAAGTTTCGCCTGGCTTAAAAGCTCTTGCTCTGCTTGTGGTTTACTCTGCCTTACTTTCTCGTGACCCCCCGGGTCCAATATATTAACCTATAGCATCTTTCCGATCCCTCTGCATTCGATTCCTCGTGATCCTTCCCTTGGTCCACCACCCAATTCTCCACCCATCCTACTTTTAAAGCTCAACAACTGCTCCTTCATTTGATCCATCTTTACTGTCCCATCCACTGTTCCATATTCGGTCCTTATTCATTGCTTCTATTGCTCTCCTATTACTTACGCTGGCTTCGTTTTGTCCAATCCCCACTACTACTCCACATCACATCTAAATGTCTGACAAAAACATTGCTTCCCGCAGACGCTCTGCAAGAGACTATCAGTTCGGCACTCGTATAGGCGAGGGCCTGTACTCCACGGTGTTTCTGGCCGTGGACTTGTACGACAAGAAAACATACGCCGTCAAGGTCTTGTCAAAGAAACACATTGTCCAAGAAGACAAGATCAAATACGTTAACATTGAAAAGACAACTTTGCATCGTTTGGGCTTGCAACACCCGGGAATTGTCCAACTCTACTACACATTTCAGGACGAGCTGAGTCTTTTCTTTGTGCTTGATTTCGCCGAGTACGGTGAACTCCTTTCCATTATCTCCAAGTTTGGCTCTCTCCTGGAACCCGTGCTGAAGTTCTATGCTCTTCAGATTGTTGATGCCGTCAAATTCATCCACCTGAAGGGTGTCATCCACCGGGATTTGAAGCCCGAGAATATCTTGGTGGGCTACGACTTCAACTTGAAGATCACCGACTTTGGCGCTGCAAAGCTTTTGGGCGATTCTGATGACTCTACGGGTGAGAAAATCATTTACGACTCGTTCGATCTGCTGGCGCACAAAGAAAAGTCCGAACGTAAGGGTTCTTTTGTGGGCACGGCCGAGTACGTGCCACCTGAACTTCTCAAACACAATGTCTGTGGATTTGAAACGGATATCTGGGCTATTGGGTGCATTTTATTTCAGTTCTTCAATGGTGTGCCTCCATTCAAGGGTTCTACAGAGTATCTTACCTTCGAAAAGATCGTCAGTGTTGACTATCACTACAAAGACCCCATTCCGCCCATGGTGAAGGAGGTCATCGACTCTATCTTGGTGCTAGAACCTGAGTCCCGACGGACATTGGCCGAGCTCCAGGCCATGCCTTGGTTCAAGGGTGTGCCTTGGAATAACAGAGAATACATTTGGGGCCGGAACGTCCCCCGCTTTGAGCCTTATATTCATGGCCAGGCTCCTTCGTCTCTGCAAATGCAGACCCAACCTCACTCTGGCAATCCTCCCGCTATGAAGATGGGCTCAAACAGGAACAAGAGCAACACCAACTACAAGCTTCTCTCGCAAATCCACACGTTTGACACGTTTGTTCCGTCCATCGCCAGAAAAACCCTGTATTCGCCAGCTACTCGGTTGAAAAAGAGTTGTGCAATCATGAGCCATGCCAGCCCAAACCCTAATGGCAATATGAATCATGGCCCTGCAAATCATAATGGCAATGTGAACCATGGCCAGCAAAACAATGGCCATAAAAACAATGTTAACCGGAACCATGGCAACATGAACCAAGGTTATGCTAACAATTTTAACAACCCCAACAACGGCAACATCAACAATCAACACCATCACATGCATCCGCAACACCAACAACAACATCAACAACAACATCAACACCAACACCAACACCAACACCAACCGCAGCACCAACCGCAACCACAGACCTTCCAGCAGTCCATTCGAAACGACCTGAACTTTGTTGATGGAAAAAACTCGGGTCTTCCCAAAAATAGGCTACATGTCAAACAAAATACACAGCAAGCTGCATTCATACCACCTCAAAGTGAAGCGCTGCTGAAACCTCATCCAAATGACCATTCACAGTCGCAATCATGGAATCCTCATACTCCTCCTGGACAAGCTTCTCCTCAAGCACCACCCAATAAGTCTAATTCCCATATTGCCGCTCAACAAGCTACCAGTACATCGGGGCAAAATCTCGAAAAGGCCATGAGTGAAACCTCCATATCTTCCAAAGCTGCGGTATCGCCTGATTTGAAGAACTTGAGATCAAATACGGCATTTGCTTCGATCTCCAAGCCTGTGGTTTCAAAGAGCAAGCCTGCCCCAACACCGCCTTCTTCGTCGGAGAGTGCAAAAAACAAAACCACACAACGCAAGAAAGGCATGGTTTCGATTACTTTCAGCGAGATATCCGCGTTCTTGGGGCCTGATGAAAAGATCATCAAGCTTGACTGTGTGTTGAAACTGATGTTGAGTAATCGCTTAATCGACAGGAAACCTGGAAGCTTGGACAATGATACCATTGAAACGCTTGTGGAAAGCAATAAGACTATCTTAAGCAAAAGCCAGATCCCTGTGATTGCGTGCATTTCCAACAAGGCCAAGGTATTTCTCATTGACGAAACTCTCGGTGTGATGATGGTAGACTTGACTGCCAACCGTGGAGGAGACTACCTGATGTACGACTACGAGTTTGAGAATGTGGTGGAGGACAATGCCAGTCGAGAAGGCGAAGAGGTGTATGGATATTTGATTTTAGAGATGATTAAGGATGGCGGCGACTTGATTTTCCTCAAGCGTTTCAGCGATACCGACAAAGTCACTTATGGCAAGACCATACAAGTTGTGGGAGCATCAGGGGAAGCCATGCGCATCGGAGGAAACTTTGGGTGGATCGATTGCCTCATTTGGGCCAAGGAGCAGGTTGACAGGGAAGTCAAAGCAAAAAGCAAAAAGAACCCATTGATGGCTCCGAAACCAAAACCTGGGTCCAAGAAAACCATCATCCCGAGAGCATCTGCCAAGCCGGAAATACGAACTAGTCTGCCTGTGAAAACAGCAGGACGCAAGGCATCCGGAGAAACGGCCAAGCTGGCACAGACGAAAAAACCCATTAACAATTTTGCATTTGCAGCCGCTGCAGCTGTCCATCGATAATTATGAAGTTTCAAAATACAATGTCTATAGAAACCTATAGATAGAAGTCATAAGAGTTTAGAGAATGGAGTCAGATTGAAGTATAGATAATATCTAGAATGAACCAGAAAGAGATACAGATACAATGATGAATGGAATGAGTTGGAATGAGATCTATATACAATGGGCTTTGATGGAGTTTTTTTTTTTTCCAATTCCACCATCACGTTAGCTTCTTGAAGGCTTTGAGCCAATCGGAATAATAGCACTTATCGTTCAACACACTGGCCGTTTGCTCTCTTATAATGGACTCAATCTGCAGCTCATTGGCCACCCAATTCTGTATGGTCACACACTTGCGATTCTGCTCTTCCACCTGGTCTGCCACTGCCCGTGCTGCATATGGATCCGTCCGGTAATCATATTCAGCCTCGGGTTTCTGCTCGGTCTGGCTCTGGTGCCGTAACAGCATGGCGTACTCCGAACAGTACTGGATGGCATGAGCACGTGCCCGCCATTCCGGGGCGATTTTTGTCTCGAAGAAATCTCCACATTGCAAAGGGTCGATTTCGTTCAAGTGCTGTCTGATGGTATCATCGGAGGCTATTCTGGAGAGTCGGAGAAAGGCTCGGATCCGCGTACTGTCCACGCAATTGTCCGGGGTGTAAAGGTTTTCTAGCAGTTGCTTTTGTTGTTGTTTGGTGAAAAGCATATCCATAGTCAACGGTAATCACTCCAACGGGATTATTGTAGGAACTGTCACTGTCAAGGTGTGTCACTGTAGTTCCTGTACTGTGCCCCAGTATCTGAGGTGCGCGCCACTGGAGAAAAGATAAGAGAGTGCCAAATTTCATCATGACATTTTTAGCTACGGCACTACCCATGCCAGTAAAGGTCAATAGTTATTCAGGTACCAAATACGATATATCAGAAATTCAGTCTAAGAAATACACCCAGAAGTACTGAAATACTGTCTGAGAAATAGTCTCAGAAATACTGTATAATCAGATATGCTCAGTTAACCTCCATCGCACCCAGCAGTACAATTACCATCAGTACAAGTATTAGTAGTATTGGAAGCAGCAGAGTTTAGCCAATTAACTTTGAGTCACTTTTTCTCTACTACTGTACAAATCTACTACTCTACTCTTCTTAGTCTTGTCTTCTTAGTCTTGTCTACCGAGTCTACATTATTTATCACCTTTCTGATCTACTTTACTGATCAACTCTCCTGATCTACTTTATCAATTTGTTCTTCTTGGTCTACACCTCTTAATCTACTTGGTCTACTTGGTCTGTTGAGTTTATCAAGTCTTCCTAGTCTAGTGGACCGCTTACTGTTCTGCTCTACCTGGTCTAGTCCAATTAGTCTACTTATAACGATCAGTCTACTCCACATCTACTTGGAGTTTGGTGTGTATCACAGTATTGATAGTTACACCAAGACAAGTCTATATCTCATTCATGGTCCAATTATACATGAGAATATTAGACTGAGGGGATCCGGGTTGCTGGAGTGGAGGTTTAAAGAAAGAAGTGTTGAGAGTACAAAATCAGTCGACAAATGTTCTTTTGAAAAAAAATGGAACCACCGAAAATCAACTTTTTTATAGCTTTGGATTCTTATACATTCGGGTCTTGGTTCCACCATAGAATTTGCATTCACTTGTTCCTAATTATAACTTACATTTATATTTATACATGTATACTTAATTATTATATCTCATATTATTGATATCTATAACATCTATATACCTATGAATTATTACACAGGTATATTTATATCATATTTATCTATAGTACATTAGGTTCACTCGATGAGAAGCTAATTTAATTAGGGAAGACTTAGGAGATTACATAATCACTGGAAAATAGTATTTGGACTTACATAAAATTACCGTATCCTTGTTTTCAAATGTCTGGTGTATAAGAATCTACAATACCCAAAAATATAATACAAATTTAACATATATAAATACTTCGTTATTATCTCCATATTTAATATTATTAATATTAGCAAATAGTTAATGATTATTAGCTTTACATAAAAAGTGACTCTCTATATGTACCTGGTTTACATTATAGAACTTCCTTATTATAATTCTTAATGGAGTCCATCATTTTAGTTTGTTTACTCTTTAGCGGGTATTACTGATTCCTCAGATTTATCAAGAATAGTCTAATCTATATCTTGATCTATTAGCACTATTCTTTGTTGAAGTATTGCGGTTTATAATAATGTTCCTACTTATATTATTGCTTATATTAGTATAGTAGCCAAAATATATATTTCTTCTTGAATTTAAAACGTTACACTTTTTAATTATCATATGAAAAAAAACAAAAATAACCTAGTATATAGTGGAATATTAAATTTTGGTTATATGATATGATCTCAAATACCCCATAAATGCGAAGGTGCGAAGAGGACAGTATATGGTAATAATGCAAACTACCATCCAAGGAATCGAAAAACTAAAATTCGAATCGTATGAAATTTTGATTAATTTATATAAATATAAATCTTGTCATTTATTAAAAATGAGAATCGAAATTTATACTTGGTCCTGTGCCACTGTGGTGCACTATTTATTGTGGTTAGGAGCCCTTGCACCTGCATACTCAGGACCATATTACTTGATACAACACTTAAGGGCTCCAGTTTTTTGGATTGTAGTGTTTCAAAATCTAATATAAATTACGGCTTCAAAAGTCACACTTATTCTTTCCTGTGTATTACTTCACTGCAATCGTTGAGGGTTCACTAGTGACTAGTCCTGTAGAGAGTAAGTCCATTCTTTTCCGTCTCAGAACAAGAGTATGAGAGAAAAATATAATTCAAATAAAAGGTTAGAGAAGAAATTTGCAGATAGAACACTTACGGTAATTTCAATGGTTACAGAGAGTAAAAGAGTCTAACTGCTTAGGTTAGTGTAGTAGGATATCTGCATGATATTTACAAGAGTAATATTTAACTATTGTATTTCATCAATAATTGTTAAGCCACTTTTATAGATCTAAAACCTTTATCAAATAAATAATTATATAAGTCTGTAATGGTTTATCATACTTGAACCAATACAATATCAATATACTTTGAAGTAAAGGAGATCGTTAAGATAAGCAAACCAAATAATATACTAATATAAAATTATACAATGGAAATATTATCACCTCATGAACTTACTTGACTTATAGCCATTATTGTTTTTTTTTTATTGAACAGGATCTAAATAACCAATACCGCACTGCATCCTTCATTTCGTCCTAAACAAGTACCTCCTATTATTGAATATATTCTATGAAAAATAAGACACAAGATAGTTTGGTCTATTGATTGCATTCACAGACCCCTGACTGTATTTTGGAGCTCCTTATGACAGAAAGTCTGGAAAGGCTGCATTGAAGAGGACAAGAAAGAAGCGGAAATACTGCCGATCCACCAATCAAATATTTACAGTTGACTTTCTGTCTGCTCTAGAGTCTATGTCTCTGCAGGAATAAAGTCATACTCTACTAATTCGGTAGTGGCAGTTTTTAGTGATTATGGGTGGACTTTCCACTCTGTACTGTATCTTATATAGTGTGATTCTTATAATCCATAGTGTATGCAGGTTGGTATCTGTATTTAAAGATGAATGAGAGAAAAAGCCGTAGTTTTAAGTAAGTTTGAGTGGATTTTTATGAGTCTTTTCATTTTGACATATCTGTGTATTGCAACTTGGGCCAGTGTGTGATGTGAACGGTTGTACTATTGTCATATTCATGCGAATCTCATCCATTTGTAGCCATTTTGTCCTATTTTCAATTCTAAATAATACATCTACAAACTCAGAACTGCACACCCAAAACGACAGATTAATACTAGTAATCTGGATTTCACCAAAACACCAGTACACTCCAGGCTAAAACCATTAAAGTGTCAAATGTTTAATGAAATTTGACTCTGCCAAGTAAGTTCCCGATTATGCATCTGAAGAGATCTCTTAAAAATCTGGACTTGTCGTATGCATCCAAAAAGAGATGCTGTGGGCTATGCAGGTTCAGCAGACCATCCGGGTTATGAGCGCTTCTCACCTGGAAATCTTGGTTCATCACTCCAAAATTCCACACACATAAATCCAAGATTTAAAGAATTTATCTTGATATTCTCCAGAAAAATCAAAAATACAATTATGTATATGTTAAAAAAAAAGTTGTGGATTCTGTTTTTATCTTTTAAGGTCTTTGAAGTATGAGGTCCGGTGTGAGGTCCGGTGAGGTCTGGTGTGATAGAAGGAGTGGTGCACATTTTCATGGGTCTGCAAATTTGTCTCAAATCATGTAATCAGCAAACATTGAAGTGGGGGCAGAAGCCACCCCTTGAGCCTAATTGCGTCCAATAGAATCTCTACACCTTCGGAGAGAGATGGATCTGGAGTGCGTCTCATGCACGATAAAGTAGTCATCTCAAGGTGAGGCACGCGCATGCACCGATTAGGATTTCAAAGGACCAAGTTTGAAACAAACAGCAAAAAACAGAGGGTATAATTCCTCATCTCTCGACGCAGGGGGGTTAATTTTCACCCGAGTCATCAGGAGCCCCATGCATGCCTACATAAGCCCCTGCAACCACTTATGTATGGCTGCCATATAACACGTTGTTCTTGGCCGTGGTCCCAATTGGGAGTTCAAAGTACTTTAGTAAAACAGTCTCATCTCCAAGCCAAAGTATAAGACCAGACCTTTCCCAGCCCCATTTTTTTTAATTCTTCACTAGTCTCATCACTAGTTCTCTAAACACTCTACTACAATGAAATTCACTTCTGCTATTCTTGCTTTGACTGCTCTTGCCTCTGCCGCACCAACTGCATCAACCGGCCTTGACTCCAGTGCCTCGGATGTGGTTCCTAAGGAGGCCATTTTGGCCCAGGTGCAGTTGAGTGACGACGTCGTTGCATTGTTCTCGAACGATACCTCTGAGTTTGTCTTTTTGAACAAGACCATTGTGCAGCAAGCCAAGGACGAGGCTGCTTTGAGCAAGAGAGAGGCCTGGGGCTGGGTCCGCATCTTGCCTAATGAACCTTTCTGGTGATCCTTGATAGACTCACAAACTGACTGATAATTAATGAAGCTAGTATACAATATTCATGATCCAGTTGTAGATATACAGTAGATTATCTGGTATTTATTAAGATACAGAGTTGCATAGTAACATCAATCCATTGACCGAAGACACCACTACTGAACCACTGAATTACAGAGAAAGACAAACAGAGAGATCATTTGTCACTAGGTTCTATCTACACTCCTCTAGTATCCATACTCTACAGTATAAGATCTATTTATATGATCTATGATCTATATCTACTGTCCTTAGACTGTTATCTATAGCTTAGTTAGTATTTCTAATCTGGAACTGTTTCCCACTGTCTATCTACAATTTATGCATTATCCAGTATCCAAGTCTATGA
Organism: Metschnikowia mauinuiana; assembly: GCA_002374555.1. Taxonomy (NCBI): domain Eukaryota; kingdom Fungi; phylum Ascomycota; class Pichiomycetes; order Serinales; family Metschnikowiaceae; genus Metschnikowia; species Metschnikowia mauinuiana. The sequence continues at coordinate 365,511 of NKZY01000684.1, read as the reverse complement.
TCGATTATCTAGTGAGTAACATACATTATTCTTTTGAGCTTCTTTTAGGCTATGGTAGAAATCAATTTCTGTAAAACCTTCTTTGATTTTAATCACTCTACTATCATCCATATCGAGCAGATTTATACTTCATTTATTTACCTTTACATCAGGCTCTCCGAGTTTTGGTGCCGCTCTTACTACTTTCATTCATAGCATTCACCTCTCATTTCTTTTACTGGATCTATATTTCCGTATTTTATCAGAATCTATAGTCTGACCTGCCGTTTGAATCTTTATCCCTTAGGTATATGTCTATGGGTGACTCTAAGGAATTAAAGGCCAATTTTTTGTTGAAGGACTGCAGCTTGAAGATTCACATTGAATACTGGAATCGCAGACTGCATTACTACATTAGCTACATCAATACAGCCATATGCGATAAAGAACTTAATTTATAATAACTAGGTCAGTTTGTCTAATTTTATACTTGCATAATAATAGTTATAACACAAAACATAAGCTAAAGAATAAACCAAAAATTAACCTAATCCTAGCGTAAATAGCTTTATTGTAACTCCAGCTAATGATGTTGATCCAGATGATGGTGATTCTGAATAAGCTACTGGTATACAAATATGTACTAAAGCTAAAGGAGCTTGACTTATAGATAGCTGAGAATAAAATACATTGTATATCTATAGATAAAACTAATACATTAGTAGCTTACTATTAGGTATTGTTTAATAAATAGCCATGTAGTTCTAGCTAATGCTCAGCAGCTTTATTTTATTAGAACCACCATAAAACCAATCTTGAAAATAAAGGAGCCAAGGATCTCTACTATACTCACTATAATACACTACGCTTCACCAGGCTGTTCTAGCTTCGACTGAGTGGCTGAGCATGAGTAGAACAATTCCAGATTTTATAAACTTTTTTATGACATGGTCAGGTTTTCATTATTTATTGAATGTATATCAGCATCATATCAACTTGGGCCGATTGGACCACGTTCAAGAACTTAACTTTATATATAGTTTCATCAAAAATAAATTAAGTTCATTATGACATAATAGTAAATTTACCTTTCAATCTGTAGTGGGATTCTTTTCTTTGAATAAAATTGGCAAGTAAATCGGGGGACTGTTTACCAAAAACAAAACTTATTGCAGTCTAGGTGAATCGATATCTAAATGATTAACCCCAGAACAAATAATCAAGTATCTAAATTATTATTCATGCCTATTTTTAGAAAGTTATCTATTTATAATTATATTTATTGAATATCACCGGGCAAATATCAACTCACCCACTCAAATTCTTCCATCATCCACTATACTCAGTCTACTGACTAGACTATCTGTACCGTCTGACTGCAAAAGTCTATACTGACTTCTATGCCTTCTTTAACTACCCTATTTGACTATACTAGAGACCTTGACTAGTACCACACTGTATATATAGCTACAAGAACATACCTTACTTCTGCTTCAATGGTTATAGCTGTACCTACTGGTAATAAAATATTTATGGAGAAGTAAGACAGGGGTTCCTATGTTATTCTTATTGACTGTGGGAGGACTCACCGGTGTGATGCTGAGTGATGCCTCCATAATTTTATATAAATTATTACCTAATCTCTCTTCCTCTTTTTTTCTTCTCTAATTCCGTCCTTAATCTATCTCCATACTTTATCGCTTTTCCTCCTTTTCCACGCTTTAAATATTATTACTTACTCTTACGATCTACACCTAGTATATTACTCCCTTCCATGGCACGTCTTATGTCGCTTAACAATCCATTATTTATTCTCAATGGGGCTTTATTCAGCTTGGTAGATGATTACTATTATTAGATCCATCTATCTTATGTTTGCATTACAATCTAATAAAGTTGAGCTAAAAGACATTTCTTATTTTTGTTAATAATCTTTGCTTACCTATGCATCTCTAGGATTAAACGGTATGCCACGTCGTATACCTCGATATCCTGATGCTTTTGCTGGTTGAAATATATTGGTATAGGTTCTGCTATATTTATGATATCAGTTGTACTAAGATCAGTAATAGTAGGTTTATGGAGAAAACGAGGCAAAAGATATCCATTTGCTCCTAATTTCCTGAAATGAAATTTAACAAGAACCACTAGAGATTCAGATAAAAGTTCATTTGAACGAGACCAGCTGATTTTCATACTTTTGATTTCCGCACCTTTGATTTCCATACTTTTATGTGTTACCAGTGTTAATAGCACCAGTTAAATAACTGTCCTCATATATATACATTATAGTATTAGGTGACGTATTAAAAACGGTATATGAAATTATTATTATTTAAAGGGTATATATCAGTGTCTTACTTTATCAGTTTAGCAAAGTGATTTAGGTGTAATGCCGACTCCAGGCCCTGATCCTTTCCGGTATCGGACAACAGTCCGATATAAGAGGCCACGGGTTGCGAATGGTGCTTGGTGGAGTAATTTCGACCGCACCATCGCCATGTGGAGTGAGCACATCACCATACCATACACCAATACCACTCACCACTTTAATTACACACTCACTACCACACACCAATTACACACGAATTTTCCACACCCAACAGCAAATATTCATTGATGGTGTTTCTAAAGCGGTAACTGGACGAGTCATGTATATTCAAAAAAAATTGGATTGATTAGTTCCACTCCATAAACGAAATCCAGAAATTAAAATTGAATTGTTAAAAAATATAATTTTTTGTGGTGGGTAGTGACTGGTGTTTTGGTGGGGTCATGAAGGTGTAGTAGTGGTCGTATTTAGTGGTGCGTATTTGGTGCGTATTTAGTGGTGCGATAACCAGTCAGTCTCGGTTCAATACAATTGTAGAGAAGCAGTTAACTCCAGTCATTTGTCATTTAGTCATTTAGTCATTAAGTCATTTAGTCATACTGAAGTATACTCTGCTGGTGAGAGTTTGACTTGAAAGTATAAAGAAACCCAGTACACTGGAGCCATGAGACTATGACGTCATATCTACGGCAGAAGCTGACATGACGTCCAAGGAGACACTGTAAAGATAGAGGTACATAAGCAACGAATACGTAGCAGTAAAAGAAGTAGACTGATAACGAAAAAGTAGTAGTGACAAGAACTAACCATAGTGGTGTGTATGGTCTTAGTATAGTAGTGTAGTAGTATAGTGTAGTGATGGTCAGTGGCAGTATACATTGTATTATGTCTAATGATTACTGTGTGTACTATTGCTTTTTATTAATCTTTATGTATTACTTTCTATTTATTACTATCTGTATTACTATCTGTATCACTGTCTATCACTGTCTATCACTGTCTTTATGTATTACTATGTGGAGAGGGCTCGCACTCTGACTACACTGGAGGACACAGGACACTGTAACCAAAAATGACTCAAAAAAAACAAAAAAAAATTACTGTAAAATACATTAGATTCGCTCGAAAATCATGCAATTGTATGAAGATGGAGAAATCACGATGAGTAGGCTCACTTTTAATATCCACCCTCTCTCTATGGTCGCACACTTGCCTCGCACTATCGTTCACTGCCGCACCGCACTAGTCCTGACTATTCCCACTCTTGGTCACCTGTCGCACTGACCTTGAACTTCTGCTACTCTGGTTTTAAACTTCTGCTATTCTGGTTTTGAACTTTAGCTCCACTAAGTAAAGAAATCATACCATCGCAACCGTGACCAAATTGAACATCAAGTTTGAACCGTCAACCTTGGAGATTGAACTTTTGAACTCCGCCTGAATCTTGGACTTATCACTCCAACCGAATGTCACTCAGTGAGGATGCGAGCCAGGTCGCCTTCATCCTTGCATTTGCCTCCCATTTGGATACCTTGAAGGCCAAGTTTGATGCCATCAGCGAAGACCCCTCGTCCACCATCGAACAATGCTGCTATGTTGAAGAGCTCTCCATTGGGCTTCGGGTGGTGAAGAACTATGGCTTGCGTACCTTGGCCAATGGCTCTGAGGCATCTAACGTGCACTCTACATGTGCCCTTCTAAACGCTCATTTCTTGGGTGGCTCTCTGAAACGCAAGTTGCTGCCTCTTTCTACTGAGGAGCTCATAGGCCGGGTGGATGATTCGGAAACCCTGTCCAACCCTTTGATGCAGGACCCCTTGTTATTTTCCAAGCTCTATGGACTTCTTCAGGCAGCCGTACAGATGATTACGGACCTGGGGCCGGAAATCAAAGACCCTCTGTTGTTGGAACTGCATATTTCCCAGCTTCTAGTGGGCTACTTGAGTGCTCAGGAGGCTGCTGAGCCTCGCAAAATCTCCCTTGGGGGGCTTTCGTCCGCTGCAATCGGCCACTTGAAGGGTCCCGAAGACCTGCAAATTAATGTGTCTTGGGAGTCGGTTTATCTGCTCTTCAAGCACCTTCTCTCTTTGCAAGTGAGTCTCGCACCTTCCAGCTTGGCCCGCGTCTTGGAGGCCCGTGAAGTCGCCAATAACCTCATGGCCAACTGCTCATATCCCCAGGCCTTAAAAGTCTACACTGAAGCCATTGAAGGTGCAGGGTTTTCTGCCCTTAACAACTTGCCGCAACTCTACACCAATAGAGCCATAGCATTCATTGGCTTGAACTGCTTTGCGGAGGCTGTGTCGGATTTACAGGCTGCTGTTGTGCTAGACCGGACCTTTACGCCTACATGGGTGCAGTTGGGCTACTGCCACCTATTTTTGGGGCAAGGCCTTCTTGCATTGAAGTGCTACCTCGTGGCTCTCCGCTCCATTGCAGGAGAAATCTACCCACTTCATTTCCCCTCGGATGTATCTCTGAAACAGGAGTATACTGAAGCCAAGATGAAGTCGGTATTCCCTCAGTTTGTGCAGAAGTTGGTGCTGTCCATCATCCTCACCGAGAAACGTGCTGAGCAACAACAAGAGCCTGCTTCCTCGATCCAGGAAATCACCACCCGCGTACGTGCTATCTTGGCCCGTCTTCGCTCCTCTGCTGCTCAAGAAGATGTGTACTACTTCTCCTATGCTTATGAGACAGACATGGATTCCACGCGGAGCACTGCTGCCAGGGCAAACCGCGTGCGTCCCAGTATCTTGAACCCGGACGTGGCCCAGGATATTTTGGCCAGCACCAGTGTGGAGGCATCTGCAGTGACTGTTCTGCCACCTCCTCTTGCTTCGTTTACCACCCACACGGTAGCTAACCCTTCGGGATCTCCACAATCTCCTCCAGCTCCTAATGGTGATGCTCCAGATGCAGAAAACCAAGAGCCCAGCATCCGGGAAATGTTCAATAACCTTGGCGAGGTATTTGCCAGTGTAATTCCGGACGGAAACCCAAACAGAGGAAACCAAGCTAATGCTTCTTCGGATACTACGGAAACTCCAACTACCGGGCCGAACATTAGGGCTACAGTGGAAAGCCCGGAGCTCGACCCGGTGTCCAGAGCCATTGCCAGTGCGCAAAGGGTGCTTGCACCAAGTCAGCATGGTAACGAGCCATTCACAGTGGGAGGGTTTGAAGTAGCCGGAGGCTTTAGCAACATCATCAGTCAAGCATTGCGCAACCACCAAGCAACATACGAACGCAGCCGTGCTCAGAACAATACCAATGGTGAAAGCGAAACCACCCGAACCCGCCATTACAATGGACTCCGCTTCTCTCTTCACAATCGGGCCCCTGTCAATGCAGGAACAGGAAGCAATACAGGACGCAACTCTGCAACTGAGAACAATGCGGCAACAGGAAGCAACTCTGGAACATCAAACAATCCAGCAACGAGAGGTGAAGGAAACGGAGGTAGTGAGCTGGCCGAGCGTACCCAGACAAGTGCAGAGCGGAGAACAGATTCACCAAGACCAGAGGATACTGAGATGCCAGATGCCCAAGATCTTGACTAGTGGAAATGGGAACCATAGAAACTCTGAAATCGGGAACTTTTAAAAGACTCTGGATAAATCTAGGTCTGTAAATTAGGACCCGACTTTAGGCCCAGATCAAATGCTTCGTATACTAGTGTTGGTTTCTACAGTGACAAACCCGAGGAAAGATTTTGGACTCCTTTGGATGCATTATTTAAGTGGATCTAAATCTACCCATTCTCCCATTTACATATAATTACATTGTCCGAGTGTAAGTGTGTAAGTGTAACCTTGATAACCAGGTGAGCAGGTGGGCATGCTGGGTGCAGTACCGCACCCAGATAAGATAGAACAGCGTCCAACCTCAGCTTCAGACTCTCCACAATGGCCGGACTAGAGCAATCATTATTCCAGTTGAAGTTCACCGCCAAGCTGTTGAATAGGCAGCTGGCCAAAGCAGCCAAAGAGGAGTTGCAGGAAAAAGCCAAGGTCAAAAAGGCCTTGACCCAGGGCAACAAAGACATAGCACAGCTCTACGCACAGAACGCCATCCGAAAAGCCAACGAAAGAGTCAACCTTTTGCGGTTAGCATCCCGGATTGATGCAGTGGCTTCTCGTGTGCAAACGGCAGTGACCATGAGGTCAGTCACGGGAAACATGACCACCGTCATCAAGGGCATGGACAAGGCGCTCCAGACCATGAACTTGGAGCGGATCTCGCTTGTCATGGATAAGTTTGAAGACCAGTTCGAAGATTTGGATGCGCTGACCAACTACTACGAGTCGGCCACCAACAATGTTAACGCATTGACCACGCCCCAGGAGGATGTGGACGAGTTGTTGAGCCAAGTGGCGGACGAAGCCGGCATTGAGATGAAGCAGGGGCTCAACGAAACCAAGGTCGACCTAGACACTCCACAAGCGGCCATCAGCGAGGAAAAGGAGGACAAGCTTGCGGAGCGCTTGCGTGCGTTGCGCAGTTGATTTAGTAGCATAGTGTATGCGGAGGCCAGTAACCAATGTACAGTAGGCCAGAAGGCAGAGAGGTATAGACAAGACAGCAGAAGACAGAGCAGAAGACAGAACGCAAGTACAGGATCAAAGAGACGAATCTTTTACACTAATACAATTGTCAATTATTACCTAGGCCAGTATAACCTAGTTTAGTCTATGTTCATGTTCATTAGGTTATGGTGCGGTATGGTGAGTAGACAATCATGACAAAATTCCAAAAAGACCGCAAAAAAATTGGATTAACGAACTTTGTAAATTGCTAATGTGATGCTGGAAGTGTTAGCTGCACAGTAATGTATACAATTGTATGTGAATTATATGGGTAGTATGGTATAGTATGGTATAGTATGGTATAGTATGGTATAGTATGGTATACTCTAGTGCATAATTTAGTCTAGTGTGTATAGTGATTAGTGTGGGTGTACGGAGGTATAGTACAATGTAACCTATAGGGTATCGTAATTTTAAAAAATAGTCATGGCAAAAAAATTAATTGTGGCGTGGCTGTCTTGGTGTGGTTTTTTTGGGTTTATTATGGTGACCGGCGATCGTTCGCGAAAGTCCATGATTCGGACCTGAACTGGCAAAATAACAATTTTTAAAAGGCCTTAAAAAACACAGAAAACGCCAAGAAAATCAAAAGGTACTAAATCCCAAAAACCAAAACCAAAAAAACAAGAACCAAAAAGTACGGAACAGTACCGAAAACAAAAAAATACTGAAAGCCAAACCAAAAATATCAGTTTAACCAACAGTCAGTATTTTTAAGCGTACGAATAAATCCGTGGACAATAGTTTCTACTTTTGCTAACTCCGATTTTCCGGGGCAGCACTTGAGCCCTGAGACCCTAAATTTCAGACGCACCTTTACGCAATTCTCCTCTGCCGTGTGCTCTTTTTATATTCCTCACCCCCCCGTCCCTCCACCTTCCTCCCTCCACACACACAATACTTTTAGTCCCAAATCACTAGTGATTTGAAAACTGGAATGTTAATTTCAAATTTGTAAAATTGCAAGTTTAGGTTTGTAGTCAATAAAAATTAGTCCATCAAATTATACTCCATCAAAAACTATACGTTTTTTCTCTAAATCCCTTTACTGTATCACGAACTACCTTCATTCTACCTTTCCTATACCCAGAGTGGTCACTCTTATTCTCACCTGGAGTCATCACCTCGCGTTGGGAGCCTTTCTTTCCGCGCGCACCGATCCAATAACGTTGGCTTGCTGACATAGCTTGCGCATATTTCTTCCCCGACCCAGACTTCAATTGCTGCTCAATTTTCTATCCACAATGCTTTCTTCCACACTTAGAACTTCGCTTCGTGCCTCCAGACCAATGGGCATGTCCATTGGCGCCATCAGAACCAAGGTGTCGTTGCCCGACTTGGACTGGGACTTTGCTGCTTTGGAGCCCCACATCTCCGGCCAAATCAACGAGCTTCACTACACAAAACACCACCAGACCTACGTTTCCGGCTACAACCAGGCCATTGAGCAACATGCCGAGGCCAAGGCCAAGGGTGAGGTCAAGAAGACCGTGGAGTTGCAGAAATTGATCAACTTCCACGGTGGTGGATACATCAACCACTGCTTGTTCTGGAAGAACTTGGCCCCAGAGAAGCAGGGTGGAGGCGAGCCTCCTTCCGCCGAGTCGGACTTTGCCAAGAAGATCGAGAAGCAGTTTGGCTCGCTCGACAACTTGAAGGCTGCCACCAATGCCAAGTTGGCTGGAATCCAGGGTTCCGGATGGGCCTTCATTGTCAAGAACAAGGAGAACGGTGGCCAGTTGGAAGTCGTCACCACTGCTAACCAAGACACTGTTGGTGGCCCATTGGTGCCATTGTTGGCCATTGACGCTTGGGAGCACGCCTACTACTTGCAATACCAAAACGTCAAGGCTGACTACTTCAAGGCCATCTGGAACGTCATCAACTGGAAGGAGGCCGAGAAGAGATACACCGTCAACTAGGTGTACTAAGTAGCTAGCTACCATGATTTTAGACTCTATTTATGACTATTGCCACATACTCATTATGACTCAGACAATTGATCTTTGATCTCTTATCATTGGTCCACCATTTTTTTTTTACCATGTCTCCATTGTAATCTCCTCTTCACGTGATGTCACAAGGTCATTCTAGCTTTTTGAAGCAATGACTCCACTCTATGACTAGAACGTAGCCACACCAAGAATAGAGGCTGCTTGCTTAGCGTCCACTTGCTTGCTGATGTCCTCCACCACACGGGATTTCTGCTCGGCAGCCTCGTTGGAATTGAGACTCCTGAATGTTCTGGATGACCACGCATCGCCATTGGCCTCCTGTGATTGCGAGACCTTGTGCTTCATCAGCGTGAGGTTATCTCTGTTTAAGCGAGACAAGCCTCCGTTGGAGTCGATGATGCGCACATCGAGCCGAATGTTCTCGAGGTTCTTCAAAAGCTTCCTGCTCTGGTCTATGCGGCTGAGGGAGTACAGCTTGAGCATGCGCTGGAACTTCAGCTCAAGAAATGCGGTGGCTTCATTCTTCTCAAACATCATTTCACCTGATATACGTTTCACTTGCTGGTGGAGATTCTCCTCGGCCCGTGTAGCATACTCAAGTGAGCTCAAAGCCTCGTCCACTTTAATTGGATCGAGTGAAGACCGGCTTTTGATTTTCGTCGCCGTCATGTGCTTGGCCCTGGTCTGCGCTTGAGCCTGGTTGAACTCTCGCATGATGAGGTGTCTGTTTGTAAGAGCCTCTTTGATTTCGTAGAGTTCATTAGAGAGGGCCAAGATGCCATCGCCCAAAGACCCCATATCGGTCATCAGCTGTACGAGCAAAAGCTCCGATTGGATGTGTGATACATGGGCCAACTTCTCCCACATGTTCTTCATGCCCGGATGCACGTTTTCAAAGTGACTTAGGCCCTTGAGCTTGGTGCTCAGCTCAGACACCAACAACGCTTGCAGACGGTCGTGTTTCTGGGCCTTTTCAAGCTGCTTGTGGAGTTTCTGGCTCGACAAGTATGCGGCCTTGACCACCGGGCGAAACTCAGCCAACTCCACATATGGATCGTAAGGAACGGCCAATTGCTTGAGCGTTCTGCGTACAAGGCCACTGGCAACGGATGCCTTGCGGTTCGAATTAATCACCGAGTACCCAAAATCGTTTTCGATAAAGAATACAAACTCCTCGTCCCGGATCAAGATGGGATTCCGAGCCACACGGTCCATCCATTCCTGCCACACATACATCAACTGCTTTGTTTCATCCTCCCCACCCGTGGGGTAAGACGTCACGTACAGAGGAATCACCGGCACAAACACCTCCAAGTTGGAGATGGTCAAGTACTTATTAAACTTCACTGCCTCATTGTATGTCCTTCTTATATCCTTATAATGGCTCTGGCGATATTTGGGCAACCCAGAAACACTGGCATCAAAGCGGAGAATGGGATTGTCCGGCTTGTTTTTCTCCACTGCTTTGAGTGTGAGTTTCATCTTATACTTGTGGGTGAATCTCTCCGGGAGAAGCCTCATAAGCTCTTCTTTCACCAATTTTCCTTCCTCTGGCCTTGTATCATTTTCTTGTGGCGTGGTTTCTTCCACAGGCTCCGCGTATGGATCTTGGGGTGTGGTTTCTGGATATGCCCTTGACACGTCGGTGATGGGAGCAGATCCGTTTATGGAGTGGTGTGTATTGTCTTCGGGTTCTGCGAAGGGGTTGTTGTTTTCAAACTCATCCGGATCATAGGCATATGATGAAGTCATTGTGAGTTGGAAATGGGAGTAACTGGCGGAGACCAGTTGGTGAGTGGTTGGGATCGAGTGAGTGGTGCGCACGTGCTGTGGCTCACGTGTCAGATAAGCCAATCATGCTTAGTCTGGTCTAAGTGTGTTCTATGAAATTTACTATTTTTTTGATTACCTTTCATTTCTATTTACATTTATTTATTACTCATTATCGTAACTTCTAAGCTAAATCTAACCTTCTGGCCTAAAGCCGTTCTTCTGGCATGACTGCGGTGGTCTTGAAGATGTTATAGCCCCAGAAACCAATCACATTGAGCACACCCACACGCCAGCCGTTGAACAAGCCCAATTTTTTGATTCTGGCCCATACACTGAGACTCGAGGTTTCGCCGTTTTCAGACTCCTCATGGGCCCATGAATTAAAGTCCACCACGAGATTTTCATCCGGATTATCAATAGTCACCACTCTATACTTGTCTTCCTGTAAAGTTTTGGGCTGCAACAAGAAGCGCAACTGCTCTTTTCGGAGCAAGTTCTCCACGGGGAGTTTAATAAAAAGCTCCGTAATCAGGAGCAAGAGGTTGGCCACCGTGAACAAGCTTGGGGCCAGGTACAGGTCTATGTTGTACTTGACAAACAAGAGGTATGGAGCAGACTTGCGGAACACAATGGTGGAGAACTGATATAGAATAGTCAAGACCGTGATCAGTGGCGGTGGTGCCAAGAGGTATTGTCTTGGGTAATGTCTGATAGAGTCTCTGATGCTCCTGCGGTTGACAGAGCTTGCATCCGATGTCAGAGCTTCGGATTTATTGGTATTGTGAATAGGAGTGATCATGAAACGCACTTTGAGTAGATCCAAAGGCATCAAAACAACGCCCGTGAGCACACAAACCAGAACCGAGAGCCAGAGCGACTTGACTGGTTCGGGGGAATGGGTCAAGTCCAAGAAAAATGGGTCTGGGATATTCAAGAACGGAGACAAGAACCCCGTAAGCCATGCTTCGATGGTATGCGTCAAAGTGTAGTGGATGAACGAAGCATTGATTCCTCTAAAGAGTGCAAGAGGGCCGTCCTTAGCAGCAATACTGGACATGATATCTATTGTGTGCTGAGAAATCGGGTGGATTTTGTTTGCATTCTTATGCTTTGGAGTCTGGATGACCCGAGAGGCAGCGGCAGTTGAAGGAGCCGGTTTCAGGGGCAGAGGCGAGGACGACTGGAAAAAGTCCACAATTTCATCATCTTCATCTGCAGAGATGGTTGGCACAAGATCATTGGATAAAGGCGAATAGGACAGGTGATTTGGGGCCGAGTCAAAGCGACCCACCTGAAGAATCAAACGGACAATATCCAAAGGCTGAGATAATAGAATGCGGCAGTAGTTCTTGAAGAAGTTTGTGGCCAAGTTCTTAAACACCTCCAGGATGTTGTTGAAGTCAAAGTACTCCAGAATCTCTAGGTCATTGAGGTAGTTTTTATCGGAGGAAATCAGTAGCGAGGGAGATGAGCGATTGAGCCCCGCCGCATTAATACCGATATTCCCAGCCAAAGAAGAACCTTTGGAGGAGGAGAGCCCATGGCCAAAAGAAGCCGTGATCTCTTGCTGGGTTTCAGTATTGACAAGGCCGACCCCGGGCCGGAATATCACCAGGTATCCTGCATTGAAGGTTTCGGGGTCGTAGTATGGGCGCAATTTCAGGTCGCCGGGCATGGTGCTATGTGTTGACGACTCTTGCTGGGGCTTCCTAGGTGTTGAGGACGATCCTTGCGTGGAGTGATCACCGAGCGCGACTGCAGGTAGCCAAGTCAAGTGCCCTACAGAATCAAGTAGAGAATAGAAGTATGGAAGTGATAGAAGTCGGAACTTCAAGTATAATTAGAAGTGTAAATAGAAGCATAGGTATAATTTAGTAAAATTATAGAGAGGACAGAAAAGAGTACAAGTGTGGTATACAGTGTATGGTAGTATACTGCATAGAGTAGAAGTATTGAGTAGACAGTACAGAGTAGAGTCGACTAGAAGTATAAAGTAAATTAGAGAAGTATTTTTAGAAAAAGATAATTAGAAATAGACTGTATAAATTTGAAATAAACAAGAATTTGCTAGTATAAAGTGTCTGGAAGAGGCATGGGAATTTCTAGGTATAGGTGTGGTGCGGTATAGTCTAGAAAGTGGGTCTTCATCCTATTAGTACTTCATAAATATATGGGATATTCTTATCTAAGAATTATAATGTATAAGAAATAAATCCAAGTCTTGAAAATGTAGAAAAGCAGGTTATGAGCGAAAGTCATCGGAGTGAAGAAAAGAGTAAATTTGGTGACTAGTGAGAAAAGCAGAAAGTGAAAGTGAAAGTGAGAGAACTGAGAGGGAGAAGTGGGAAATGGTGCACGAAAAAAGGTACACGAAAAACGAGAAAATGAGAAGCAACAAACGACAAAAGATGACGCTATAAAATAAAAGGTTATTTAGAATTGTAGATTTTAAAAAAAGAGGAAGATTGAATTTTTCTTATTACAGATGCACGGGTTTAATTATAGGATAAGAAAGGAAAAAGGAAAAAGGAAAAAGAAAAAGGAAAAAGAAAAAGGAAGAAAGAGTTGACTAAATCGCAGATCCAGAATGGAATGCTTGGTTTTAATTCTTGTTCTTCCCTCACCATTAAAACTCGCACCAAAAACCCTACATTCAAGAATCATTTAAACTCCGCATTTAACCACTGACACCTCTCGACCATGAAATTATTATAAAGGTGAAAATCGTAAATTATGTATTGGAATCACGTGAGTGTATCATAAATATCCCAATTTTTTCAATATTTTTCAACTGTTCAAGTGTTTACCTTTCTAGGTTTTAGCAGTGTATGTATTTAGCAGTAAGTGTTAACTGTCCAACTGTTTAACTGTTTCAACTATTTTAGCCGTTGTAACTGTTTTTATATTTTTTAAATTATTCTTTTTGATTTATCCTTTGATTCATCCTTTGATTTATCCTTTGATTTATCCTTTTTTTCTACTTTTTTTTTTACTTTTTTGGGTTTGTCTGATTTGTTCGTCTCGGTGTCTGGGACGTGGAATGTGGGAGGTGCGTGGAGCCAGGTGGGCCATTAGACGCGAAACAGTAGGCACGGGCGCGCAACTGAGAAAAAGACACTCCGACGACATCTGGTGCACATACGGCAACAGCAACATCCTCGTTTCGTGTCATCACTGTTTCATCTCTTAGTTGTGCAGTCTAGTGAGGACAAGATCCAGCGGTTCTATTGATAACCAAGCGACAAGGAGATCATCCGACCAATAGATCCAGAAACCTTGCAGTACCGATCCAGATCAGAGAGTGACACATCACACACTCCCTTTAGGACGAACTCCTCTTCTGTTCAGCTATCCACAGAGATATTTAGCCACAAAACATTGGAATCCCCACATACCGCTTTGAAGTTCAGTCAAACACTTGTTCCAACTGACAAATACCGCTTTGAAGGTCAGATTCAGAACGGCAATAACACCTTGACTTGTTGATTTTCGCCATCATTCAACTAGCCATGGACTCGGACTACAACAACCATATTTTCAACAACCCGGACGTCCACACGGACCGTGGCCACGATGGCCTACGTCTGCAACAGATTCCCCAGCTTCGCTTCGACAACCCCAATGCTCACGATGATAGTTACATGGACGAGGATACAAACGATACCATACAGGCGGACGCCCAAAGAACGAACTGGAATGGAACTGACGGCCATAATCAGCCTCCCAACTTCCAGTTGTCGCCCACGTTTTCTTCGGGGAAAAACTTTGATAACTTCGACGACAAACGCACCAATTTCCAGCTGGTGGATTCCAACTCGTCCTTGAGCTTCCAGCCGCCACTGGCGTTCACGGCCTTGAACAACTCCAGCAATACCAACTTATCCGATATCAGCCACCTGAACAACCTGGTCACGGGCTCTTTGCATGATGTTCTGGCTTTTGGTGATAACTCCAGCGTGGGCACTTTTCCTGGCAACTCGCCGGTGCCACATCAGCAGGCCTTTGCTGCTCTGCAAATGCAGAATCATGACAACTACTCTAGGCAAAGCCTTGAAGGTCAGCAAGCACAAGCACAAGCACAAGCACAAGCACAAGCACAAGCACAAGCACAAGCACAAGCACAAGCACAAGCACAAGCACAAGCACAAGCACAAGCACAAGCACAAGCACAAGCACAAGCACAAGCACAAGCACAAGCACAGGCCCAGGCACAGGCTCAGGCTCAAGCTCAGGCTCAGGCTCAGGCCCAGGCCCAGGCACAAGCTCAGGCTCAAGCCCAGGCTCAAGCTCAAGCTCAAGCGCAAGCTCAGGCACAAGCACAAGCTCAGGCGCAGGCACAGGCTCAGGCACAAGCACAAGCTCAGGCGCAGGCACAGGCTCAGGCTCAAGCTAGAGCTGAGGC
The DNA here is from genome assembly GCA_002374555.1 of Metschnikowia mauinuiana. Taxonomy (NCBI): domain Eukaryota; kingdom Fungi; phylum Ascomycota; class Pichiomycetes; order Serinales; family Metschnikowiaceae; genus Metschnikowia; species Metschnikowia mauinuiana. The sequence continues at coordinate 350,481 of NKZY01000684.1, read as the reverse complement.
TGAGGCTCGATCCCAGAAGCAACAAACAAACAATACAGCTTCTTACGACGGAGTTCTGCAGGCGCCTCAAATACCTTCCGTCACCCCTCATACCCCTCCACCCCAAGTCAACCATGCGCAGAATGCCTCCGGTGACAACTATGTGTATTTCACGCGGCAGCCCAACTTGTTGAGCAAAGCCACACAAGACAAGACGGCAGCAATCAAACTCAAATTGGAAAACACCTATCAAATGGCCGTGACTCATGCCATCGAGAGAAACCAGCGTCGTATGGACTTGGAAAACAAACTCTCAATGGAAGAGGCCGGGATGAGTGAGGAGCGTAAGAACAGGCAATTGCAAAATTTGGGCAAGAAGGAGTCCCACTTTTTACGGTTGAGAAGAACGAGATTATCCTTGGAGGATTTTTCCACCGTCAAGGTCATTGGTAAGGGAGCTTTTGGAGAAGTGCGTTTGGTGCAGAAGAAGAACACCGGAAAGATATATGCCATGAAGACTCTTTTAAAGTCGGAGATGTACAAAAAAGATCAGTTGGCGCATGTCAAGGCGGAAAGAGATGTTTTGGCCGGGAGCGACTCGCCCTGGGTGGTTTCCCTCTACTACTCGTTCCAGGACTCTGTCAATTTATACTTGATCATGGAGTTTCTCCCCGGTGGAGACTTGATGACTATGCTTATCAGATGGCAGATCTTCACCGAGGACATCACCCGGTTCTATATGGCGGAGTGTGTGTTGGCTATCGAGGCGATCCATAAGTTGGGATTCATCCATCGTGATGTGAAACCAGATAATATCTTGATTGATATTCGTGGCCACATTAAGCTTTCGGACTTTGGCTTGTCCACCGGGTTTCATAAGACGCATGACTCCAACTACTTCAAGAAGCTCTTGGAACAAGATAACCTGAGCCCTCTGAGCACATTGATGACAGCAGGCAAAAACCCTCAACGGAACTCGGTGATGGTGGATGCCATTCATTTGACAATGACTAACAGACAGCAGATGCAAACGTGGAGAAAATCTCGTCGGCTTATGGCATACTCTACGGTGGGAACACCCGACTACATTGCGCCCGAAATCTTCATCCACCAGGGATACGGCCAGGAGTGTGACTGGTGGTCATTGGGGGCCATTATGTTTGAGTGTTTGATCGGATGGCCACCTTTCTGCTCCGAAACGCCGCATGAAACATACCGCAAGATCATCAATTGGCAAGAATCATTGATCATTCCCGAAGACATTCACTTGTCGCCAGAAGCAGAGGACTTGATCCGCAGCTTATTGACCAATAGTGACAGACGGCTTGGACGGCACGGCGGAGCGGACGAAATCAAACAACATCCCTTCTTCCGTGGAGTGGATTGGGACACAATTAGAAAGGTGGATGCGCCCTTCATCCCCAAGTTACGGTCGATCACCGATACCCGGTTCTTCCCCACGGACGAGTTGGAGAATGTACCCGACAGCCCCGCCATGAGTCGGGCCCACCAGCAGCAGGCGGAAAGCAGTGGCGAAAACGTCAAGGAAGACTTGCCATTCATCGGGTACACGTACTCGCGGTTTGACTACTTGACGCGAAAAAACGCCTTATAAGCGCAAGGACATTAAATAAGGACATTACTTCTTAGCCAGCTGTAGTCATGTCACAAGAAAGCACCCGAGTTGGGAATATCTCCGAGCGAGCACACAGGAAGTTGCCTGACTCAGATTAAAGACATGAGTCCTGTAGCAAGTAATGCACTGCGCCTAAAACTAGAACACTCCCACACCAGGACAACCAAATAGTATAGACATCACATGGGAAATAGGAATACAAGCACCGAGAAAAAGACACCCCAGAGATTTAGTAGAGTAATAAAACTACTATGTTACTATGTTACTGATTACTACATCAATAAATTGGTGGAAGAGGTGACGTGATGTACTAATGATCAATTGGATGAGCTGCGATGGCCAAGCAAGCATACGCAAGTAATCAACGCGCATATAAGAAAAAAAGGGCCGAGCCGAGAATCCCGTCAAAGGCAATAACCACCTTTGGATGCAAAAGAAATTCTCCTTATTCACTTTGGTCGACGTGCACACGGGATTCTAAGCCATGTATAAATTTGCCAAGATACTCACCTCTGTACACCGGCCCACTATGACAAATGGGCCTGTTCTAGACTGCCCCAGTGCATGCCCTGCCAGTCAAAAAGTACACTCTAAAAAAGCTACTAAGATTAATTCATAGTAAATCTTTGGAGAAAAGCAAATTGGTAATTTCACTGGTAAATGTTGTTTAAAGTATTTCTTATATTTTTATAGTACTTAAGTATTCTTAAGTATTTAAATTTTTTGGTATTTTGAATTTTTTGGTATTTTAATTTTTTCGTATTTTAATTTTTTCGTATTTTTAGTGCTTCAATTTTCGGGATCTCGGGATCTGGTTCGTGTGGAGTGGTGGCAAGTAGCAAAGAAAATGAATACTTGCCATCAAAGACTACGAGAAGGCGATATGTCCTGCATGGAGTGCGATGAGATTCCGCATAAGTTCAAATGTTGGTGGACAAAAGCGGACAAAAAAATGACAGAAAAAATAGACAAAAAAATGACAGAAAAGTAGACAAAAAAATGACAGAAGAGACAAAGTCAAAATTTAATATGGGTTTGAAAAAAGTTTCGAAATTGTTTGACACCTTGACGTTCAATTGTCCCAACTACTTTTTTAAAAACTCGTTGAAATTGGCTGTAAATTCACCAACGGTGGCCTAAGGTCGGCTCCCCGAACCTGCCGCTTCCGAATCGTCCCGTAGCGTTAAATGACTCGCATGTAAAATGCACGCGGCGTGAACTCTCGTGCCACCATACCGGCTCAGCATGACCGCGCAAACACTTATAAATACCTTGCCTCGCCCATTGTTGCAAGCGTTTATTTAACCTACGTTTCTGCAATTTGTGTGTGGATCTCTAAATCTCTTTTTGTATAGCATCTGGGACTTTGTTTGATCAACTACTATACTAAAAGCCATCGAAGGAAAAGCGTGTTTCCATACCTTTGCAGCCACGCCCGACTACTAGTTTCCAGTCTCCAGTCTCCAGTCTCCTGAAGCTATTTCCAAGTTTCCATTACTAAGCATCCTTCCCATCCCCAACTTGTTTCAAGTCAATTGGCATTTCCATTTACTCCATCCCGCCTCGACTCCCACCTTCACAATTCACAATGCGGTCCTTTGTTCTCTTGATGGCGGCTCCCCTTCTAGCCTCTGCTGCTGGAATGCAGAATACTCAATTGAGTCACCATGACTCCTCCGAGTCGGACTCCATGCATCCCGACCACTCCCATGATATGGAAATGGCCGACTCCACGGCTTCGCTTGTGCCGGTGCCTCATCGGGAGAAACACCACCACGGCGTGCCTATTCTACAGATGCCGCTTGCGCCCGAGGAAAGGCTCTTTTGGGAGAACTACTCCACGGAAACTTACTTCAATACCCCTTCAACCAAGCGCTGGGCCCTCACCTCCCACTTGGCGTCTTACCTCTTCGCCTTTGTGTTTGTGTACCCATTGGCGTTGGTGTTCTGGAACACAAAGCACGCCTTGTACCTCCCCTTCTTGACGATACATTCCGCGCTCATACTAGTGTCGTGTTCGTGTCTCTGGATCTCCAATGGCTCCATCCGGGATCTATATCCCAACAATGCCTTCACCAAAATGTCGGTCATTTTGTTCATGGCTACCATTGCTCATTGGGCTATTGCTCTCTCTGCAGTTGCATATCGCTTTTTGGATATCGATACCGACTTTGATTACGACGAGTTGGATACTGCTTTGGCTAGTCCGGAAAACGAATTGACCACGGTGAATTCTTCTGAGCACACTTTGCGTGGACTGAACTCCAACTCCAGAGTCCACTCGTTCGACCTGAACTCCTACTCCGAGGAAGACTTAAAGACGTCCAACAATGCCATGTTTGCGCCCAAATCCTCAAAGGTGGCTAACTTCTTCCTTAAGTTTCCTGCATTCAAGCGTGTGACTCAGGCTTATGGCAAAACGGCCTTGGCTTTGACCAGTATCTGTAACTGGGCTCTTTTTGCATTCTTCCTCGTGTACTTCCCCACTGGAATCGCCACGTACTTGGTATATGGAAGCGATAACTTCTTTTTCAACATGTTGGCACACTTCATTAAAGGTGGAGTGTTCTTCGTGCTTGGCTTGGTGTACTTAGCTCGTTACTGCGGTGCATTCAAGAACAAGGGCTGGGCCTGGAACCATAGATTTGTTAGCGGGAAAGCCGCTACAACTTTTTGGCTCCGGTGGCAGTCCAGTGGGCTTTGTTCCATGGAGTTCGTGGAGTCTGCTTTGATTCTCTTCTATGGAAGTACCAACATCTTCATGGAACACTTGGCTAACCCTGGAGGTGAATTCTCTGCCAAGGACTTGCAACACGTGTCTATTGCCTTCATCTTCATTGGATGTGGACTCTGTGGTGTTTTGCTTGAGAAGAAGTTGGCCGTCTGGAGGTACCAGAAGGCCATAGACAACTTGTCAGCTGTGGCCAGTCAAGACCAAGTGTCTACAATTGTGAAGGCCACGCCCGGCTACTCGCCCAACCCTTTCCCTGTGCTTACTATTTATTGGACTGGCTATCTTATGTCTCTGCACGAGCAGGCTTCGCAATTGTCATCAACTTTGCATAAGCAGTGGGGCAACTTGTTTGTTTTGGCATGTGCTTTCCGTGTCATTACGTACATGTACATGGCTATTGTCCCCAGCAACCCCAAATACCTAACTAAGCCACTGTACCCCATGACTGAAATTTTGCTGTCATTTGGTCTTATCTGTGGTGGAATGGTATTCATTGAGTCCTGTGAACCCGTGGTTCACCTGATGGAGTACCATGGCTACACACCCATGTTCACATTCAACGTCAGCTTGGGAATTGTTGCTTTGATCATGGCGTGGGTGATTGGCGTGTTTTCTTTGAAAGACGGCATTGTCGCCAGAAAGGCCAAAAGCCTCCACTGATTGCTGCCAGAGTATATGCATGAAGACCATAATACCCTGGTCTTCGATATCTGGTGGTATCAATTATGATTGTCGATGATAATAAATTAATTTATGGCTTTCTGTAGTCCAATGAATGTATTTGAATGAGTGTAATTTTAGTCTAAAGGCTAAGCACATTGTAGTGTCTGATTCCAGCTTGCTCAGTGGCTCCGTTTTTCAACAATAGTATCATGAATAACCTTGACGTCACGTGGCCCGGTACTGCAGCAGCCTCCAATAACCCTAACATTTGGTACGGTCAACCACAGTTCAATGGCCTTCTTCCAGCCCTCGGTATCGGACCGAAAAGCATATTCGCTAGGGTTGGACATGTCGTTTTCAAAACCCAAGTTGGGGTATATAATCAAGTTGAAGGCATCGGTGCCCAACTCTTTGCAAGTATCATTGATGGTCACTATCACCCCATCAACGATGTCATACGGCACACAATTGCAGCCGGTTCCCACGAAGTTAGCCTTGACCAAAGGAGTCATTTGGGACACCATATATCGGACCACGTCCTTAAGTGGTGTTCCGTCAACAAGAGTGTTTTCGTCTTTGCAGCTCAAGTTCACGAAGAATTCCTTGTGGTGGGACGAGGTGTAGAGTTTCTTGACAAGCTCAAAGATGCCCTGGACCTCGTCGAAATTGGGAATGGTCTCGAAAGCAATGACATCCACATCGGCACTTTCCATAAAGAACTTCACCATTTCCTCGTGGTATTGTGCCAATTGGTGTACATCCTTCACATCATACACACCACTATATTCTGCCCCATTGGCAAGGTACGCACCGTAAGGACCCACGGAAGCAGCAATATAGACTTTGTCCTTGTTTTTGGGGAATGCTGCAATGGCATCCTTGGCACAATCAATCGATTTTTGCCACACACCTTGGGAGCCCTCAAGATCAAGGCCCGCGTGTTTCTTCAAAGTCAACTGCGACGCCTGGTACGTGGACGTGATGATCATTTGACTCCCGACCTCCAAGTAATTCTTGTGTACTTTGGTGATCAAGGAAGGCTCCCCCAAAAGGATTTTCGTCGACCAGAGAGGCGAGCCCTTGACTGAAAGCGGGTGGTCAAGAGGCAAGAGCTTCTCGAGCTCAGTACCTGTGGAGCCATCTTGTATGAGCACCTGTTTCGAGAGAGCAGTCTGTAACGACATTGTGATTGGCCAGATTTATTTGAATAGTGGATTGAATGGATCGCTTGGCACCAAAAAAATTAATTTGTGGAATTTGTGGAATTTGTGGAATTTGGACAAGAAGGTGCGGCAGCCAGTGCTGGAAAATGCTTGAAGATATTTGATAAAGTGTGGAGCGAGTGAGTAACGTGAGTCGCGGACCTCACCGCACCACCACTGAATCCTTCATCAATACAAGCACCAAAAGTGGAAATTGGACAAAAAAAAAGATAAAAAACAACCAAAAAAAAAAGGAAAATAAATAACCAGAACAGATTATAAGAAAATTCACGTGATCACTTTCCAGCGAATAAACCCATCAAAGTTCATCAGATTCCATAGGCCTTAGTTCAATCTTAGGGTGTACCGTGGAGATATGAAGGGTCTGCAGGAATGGGAGGTGAGGGTGTACTGGCGCGGCGCACCGTCGCAGCGAAAAAACGGAGGTAAACCTTCAGATACTCTTCTATTGACGTCATGGAGAACCCAGCCAAAAGATCCAGAGACGAGTTCGACGAGTCCAACGGCGGGCATGTCAATGAGTACGATGACCCCGCCAAGAAAATGCACGTGGACCCAGTCACAGAGTTAATTGCCAACATCTGCAAGGATATCCGGCGTATAGGTGAGAACCCCAAGTTGGCCGAGCAGGTGGACGACATCTCGTACATTTCCAACCCGATTGTGGCGGAATTCGAGAAGATCGATAAGTTGCGTGAAGCCATTCTCTCCACTCTTTATGCTGTGGTTCGGGAGCAACCGCAAAAAATCCCTAACCTCTGTGTGTTGATCTTCATCTGCAACGCCAAGAACTTCTTGGTGGCCAAGTATGTGGTGGAATTTTTCCACGCAAAGGGTCAGGAGCTACTAGATAAACTCAGGGCCCAGGATGTGTCCATGGGAGACGCCAATCCCGACGATGCTATGGATGTCTCTAGGGATGGCACTGCTACCACTACCACCAAGGAAGGCCACACTAGTTCCGATACCGTGGCCAAGTACCCTGGCTGGTCTGAAGATGCAGGAGTGTTCAATGATTTGAAGTCCATCTTGAAGTTCTTGGCTGCCTTGTCTCCAATTGTTGAGAACAATGCCATGGCCAATATTCTCAAGCAATTCCTCCAGGCTGCCATTGACTTGCAGAACGCTTCACAGTCTCGTAATGGAACTGCTGAAGAGATTTTCTACAACACTCTTCTTGCCATTCCCTACTTGTTTTCCAACGACTTTTCTGAAAACTCCATCAGTGGTGCTAATGAAATCATCGAGCTTGCACATACTTTCAAGATCGTGGAGGACGTCACGCCAAAGACAATCTCGGTGTTGGAGCCGTTCGACTCCAAAGATGGCAACTTTGCTGACCTGTTGCCTTACAGACCTAGGAAACTTGTGTCGTTGATTTTGCCTGCTCTTGTGGGCTTGCAAACTCCAGACAAAAACTGGGCAGCGTTGAAGGACTCGTTGTTTCTCAACTTCTCTGAGTTCTTGGACCCTGTGCTTTCTGATGCACTTAAAAACAATTCCATCTCAAGTGAACTGGTCAAGCATCAATTGCCTCAGTTCTCTATTCCTACCACTGACCAGCTCCAGAACTATAAACCCTCGGGCTTGATCGATGCTTTATGGGTGCAGCATCCTAGGTTGATTTTCCAGGTCTACAACTCCACCAGCTTTGAAACCGTGCCTTCCATCGAATCATACTATGGGTTGTTTTTCAAAGATTTGGCCTTTGACATTTTGACCAACATGTCGTTTAACCAGAAGGAAGCTTCCATCCAATTGTCCATCTTGGATTTGTTCTGCTCCAAAAACTTGTTTAGTCCACCTGGATCTTCCGTGGACCAGCTTGCTCTCGTTGCCAAGGATAATGAGCTGGGAGAAAACAACCCGCCTCTTTCGACGTGGAAGGTGGAGGATGTGGCAGTGGAGAGTATATTGACAATGATTTTCCAGCTCCCCAAGCCATTGCATTACGAAATCTACTACTACACGGTGCTCATCTCGTGCTGTCGCGAGAGCCCCGAATCCATTGCTCCTGTGTTCGGACGGGCCATTCGTTTTTTCTACAATAACTTGGACACTTTTGATTACGAGCTTAAGATTCGTTTTATGGATTGGATGACCACACAGATCTCCAACTTCGACTTCAGTTGGAAATGGGACGAGTGGGTGCAGGACTCGGTCAAGTACTCCAACCTCTTCTACCACCCCAAGAAGAACTTCATCAAAAACTTGATTGCCAAGGAAATCCGGCTTTCCAACAAAAATAGAATCAAGGATAGTTTCGTGACCATGACGCAGCCCGAAAATGGTGAAGGCAAACTAGTGGCTCTTGAGGAGTTCTACCAATACCTCGATATCTCGCTTTATCCCAACGCAGACCAATTTGTCATTGACTACGACACCTCGCTCTACGGAGATGACACCAACGAGGAGTTCAGAAATGTTATCAAGGCTGCAGTGAATCAAAAGAAGGAAATGGGGGCCAGTAACTCCATCATGACTGCACAGGAGGAGCTCATATATGAGTTTTCAAACCCTCAATTGCCTCTCAATGAAGTTTCCAACAAGCTCTACGACTTTATCATTGCCAACTGGAGAACCAATGAGCAGTTTCACGATATGGTCAATGAAACGTTGGAGGCCATCAAGTCTTCAGTGGTGAATGTTGACAACAACAAGATCTTGATCAATCTTATTTTCCAGACCTACGCCTACATCGGGTCTAGATCGATCTATTCGGTTGTCAGTATCATCAACAGGGACGTGGCCAAGTTGAAGTTCATTAGTGGTGAGCCTGTCACTGAGGAGGACTACAAACTCAGTGGTACGGACTTTGCCTTCCCGGACCTTGCGCTTTCCGAGGAGGAGAAAGACAACAGACAATCGTGGATCGTGGAGTCCATTCTTAGAATTTGGATCCACCAGCCGCAAGTGGGATTCTTGATTTTGGAGTACCTCATCGAATTCAAGATTTTGCACCCACAATTTCTTATCCGCAGTGCGCTCAAGCTGGACTACAACCTCATCATCAACAATGTGTCGTGTATGGAGTCCATCAACCGTGTATTGAGCGGCTCGGCCAAGAGTGATAACTTCAAAGAAATCATTTTGTTGTTGTTCAATTTGATTGTGCGCAACTTGAATGAGATCTTGGACACGTTGAGCTTGGACAACCCCGAAACAGAAGCAGTGAAAATCCAGACGGATTTCACGGACGAAGAGAAAAACGACAAGATGGTGATGACCCAGATCGACAATCAATGGTTGTTCTTCGAGTACAAGGGCTTGCTCAAGACTTACTTGAGACAATTCAGCACGCAACACCTAGAGTTTACGGACGAGGTGAAGGAGATATTCGCTGGCATTGTCAACAGCAAAGTACGGGACGATGCCCTTCTCTGGACGGAAGAATTGAAATACTAGGTGTATAATTGATTAAAAAGTATAACGAGCAAGCATCTGGTGCATGCAGGACATGCGACTGGGAGCACGTAACATGTGACGCATTCGAGCATGCAATGTAAAAAGCAAGCTCTACCCCATTCAAAGACTCATATTCTCCAGTACCATGTCTGAATCCGAATATGCAGTGGAAACCACTGATCTCACGTATTTCTTCAAAAACAAAAGACGGGGTTTGGAAAACGTCAACTTGCAAATCCCTTGGGGTTCCACCAACTTATTGGTAGGACCTAATGGAGCAGGCAAGTCCACGTTGCTCAAGATCCTTGCAGGAAAAACATTGATTAAGCAAGGAAAACTCCGGCTCGGGGGTTTCGATCCGTTTGAATTCTCCATCACCCGCAATGAGCACGTCAACTCAGACATAAATAACCACATTTCTTACTTGGGCACCGAGTGGGCCAATAACGAGGTGGTTAGACGAGACATCCCCGTCAAGTTGCTCATATCGTCCATTGGAGGCGAGAGGTTCCACGAGCGCAGAGATGAGTTGATCCAGATCCTCGACTTGGACCCCAATTGGTCAATGGCGTTCATCTCCGATGGAGAGCGCAGAAGAGTGCAGTTGGTGATGGGCTTGCTTAAGCCATGGAAACTCCTCTTATTGGACGAAGTGACGGTTGATCTTGATGTCATTGTGCGGCAGAATCTTCTTAACTTCTTGAAGCGGGAATGTCGTGAACGAAACTGCTGTGTGATATATGCCACGCATATTTTCGATGGCTTGGGTAAAAGCTGGTGTGACCGCGTGATCCACTTGAACGACGGCAAAAAGACCGACGATGTGGAAATCGACAAGATCAATTTCTTGGCTGGTATCGATGGCGTTTCCTTCGATAAGGAGGCGGGGATCATTAAGGGTATAGATGTGGCCTTGGCCGAGTCACTTCACCCACTCGTTTTGCGGTGGCTCAAGGACGATTTAGCCGAGCGTGGAAGTCGGGACGAGGAGAAAGCTCGTCTTGCTCAGCGTATCAATGACTGGGATAACTCCAAAGACGGACACTATTTCGACCGTGATTCCAAGGTGGGGGACTATTTCAAGGCCACCAGAAGCAGCACCGACGTATAGCAGGGCCGATGATTATTAGAAGCGAGCCGGCAAAATAAATCGAGCGACTAGAATGAGAGGGGTCTCTCAACAGACCCAATGATTAGAGTATATGGAAGAACCCTGTATATAGTACACTCATGATGATGAACGTTATACCATAATAGCCATGCACATGCAGTAAGGCTTCCATGAAATAATAATATGACAGCTTTAGTGACAGCTGCAAAGATAGATAAGTATCAGACCGTTAAGTACTTATGGAACCTATAACATAAGCCAAGTACTATGATACGCATGTCACAAATCAAGTATTATGAAACATATAATACAAACACATCAATGTATCAGGATCCGTTCTGAAACCTCTGTTCTAGCTCCAAAAACGCCACCATGCTCTTTTGCTTGGCCAAGCTCTGCTCAAGACACCAATTCTGGTACTTTGCCTTGAGGAGCTCAGCTCGGTACAGAGAAGCAGAGGATGGCTCTGCGGCCAAGGTGGGGTTGACACCAAAGGCTTCAGGTTTGGACACTACCTTGCGCTTATTCTGGAGCATGGATTGTTTCAAAGGTGTAGTAGGGCCTCTTTTTTCTGCTTGTCTCGGGCTGACGACCGAGTGTTGTGGGGTCATAGTGAAATAGTAGGCGTAGAAGACGTTGGAGGAGAAGTGTAGAATCCGAGTGTTTACATGGCGCGCACGGTGCTGCTGCTCTCAAACACTGCTAATGCATCCAGTGAAGACCGGCATAGATGTGAAACATGTGCCCGAGAGAAGTAGTAGAGTTGGGGAGAAACAGTCGAGTGATGTGAAACTTTTAGTTTTAAATAAGCAATTCACGACCTTTTGAAACATTTCTGAAACATTTGTGAAACTTAAGCACCCAAACCACGTGGCCTGGGGCGATCCATAGACCTATGGTGTACCCCAGGTCACATGATGCGGGCCGCGGATCAAAAAGCGAAAAAAAAAACCGGCCTTGAAAAAATTCTCTTTTCCTCCCCAACCTTTACATCATGTCTAACAACGAGAGAACTTTCATCGCCATCAAGCCAGACGGAGTCCAAAGAGGATTGATCTCCTCGATCCTCTCCAGATTCGAGAACAGAGGCTTCAAGTTGGTCGGCATCAAGTTGTGCCAGCCAACCGAGGCCTTGTTGAGAAACCACTACGATGACTTGCAAGAGAAGCCTTTCTTCCCATCCTTGTTGTCTTACATGTTGTCTGGCCCAGTTCTTGCCACCGTTTGGGAGGGTAAGGACGTTGTCAAGCAAGGTAGAGCCATCTTGGGTGCCACCAACCCATTGCAATCTGCCCCAGGTACCATCAGAGGTGACTTTGCCATTGACATGGGTAGAAACGTTGCCCACGGTTCCGACTCCGTCGAGTCCGCCAACAAGGAGATTGGCTTGTGGTTCAAGAACGACGAGTTGGTTGACTTCAAGTCCGCCATGGTGTCTTGGATCTACGAGTAAGCCTCTCGCTTAGTATATACGAATACATGATATATTCACCATCAATTGTAGTCTTATTAGTCAACTAGCTCCTACGATAATACACTATGTTTTTAATGCGACAAACCACTAAACATAGCTCATGGTTATGTTTCGTGTAGCACTGAGCTTTGGTGGATGGGCAATACTGTCCAGCACTGCGCACTCACCGTCAGTACCATCACTACCACACAGTGCCACACGGTATTTCCTGTAAGTATTCTATGTAAATATAACCTGTGTAAGCATTTCCCGTGCAAGAACGTACAGTACTAATGTATACATCAAGAGACGGTATGCTCATAGTAGCATTGCAGGGTGTACTCTAGCGGTGAGGGCTCATAACCATGCGCTCGTGTAGCACTCGTGTAGCGCACCATAATACGTAGCTCTGTAACACTCAAGATACACTCAAGTCTCAATACTCACGGTGTACCACTATACCGCACGCCCACACTCATATCACCAGATAAAAATAAATTTCCAGTAAGTTAGTAGAGTATAGTATAGTAATTAATTGGTAGTAGTAGCCTCTAATAGTTGAGCAGATATTGATTATTATCGAGACGGTGTATGGTCTGTATTATAGTGTATGTTGTAATAAGTCTATTATAGTGTATGTTGTAATGAGTCTAATATAGTGTATGTTATAGTGTATATTATAGTGTATATTATAGTGTATATTAAAGTGAATTTTAGAGTGTACATTATAGTGTATATTAAAGTGTATATCATAGTGTATATTTTAAAAAATATATAGTAGTGTATATTGTAGTAAAGTAGTGGTGTAGTTGGTTCTGGTGTATGCGGAAACCTGTCTGATCAATCTCAAGATTAGGTACGCACCATAATAAAGTATGGCTAGTATAGTATATCACGCACTCGAGCATACTAACACTATACCATCACTCCTCCACTCTACAACATTAAAGTACTACTAAAACTACTACTACTACTAACGCTAAACTCTATATTTTCTTTGGTAAGCTCATGATGCTAGATTCATTTACTAGGCACTGTGACTAAATACCATCACTCAATAATACGTCTACCCATGCCATTAATTTTAACTCAAATTCACCAATTTTCTGTGCACGTGTATTATGGATTTAGTATGGTTATAGTATAGTTATAGTATGGCTATATTACGATTTTATGATAATTATTTCATAATTGTTCTGTTTCTCTTATATTTTTTTTTGTTCATTTCGGTGTTCTGTTCACTCCGAAGTTATTATTCTGATCAATTTGTGGAGACTGCGGTGGTGAGCCAAAGTGCGAATGTTGTACACTGGGTGAAATCCATTGCAAAGCAGCTTCATCAGATCCACCAACGCACACACCATGTCAGCGGACGAAGATCTCTTCAATGATGCAGAGAACGAGATGCTTGAGGATGACCAGGACAATTCCGATATGGACATGGACGACGAGCTGAATGCGCAGTCCAAGCATGACAATGCCGATATGAACGATGAAGACGACGACGAGAATGAAGACGACGAAAACGACGAAGACGACGAGGACGACGATGAAGACGATGAAGGAATGGAGGGAAACGAAGACAATGAGGAAAATGAGGAAAATGATGATAATGATGATAATGAAGAAAATGATGGAAACGATGACAATGACAACAACGAGGGGAACCAGTCCCATGATACACAGAATAAGGGATCTGGCTCAAACGCTCACTACGCCACCAATGGAGATCGAAATTCTATTTCTGAAAACCCAGACAAAAAAGAGAATGGCAATGGTGCAGATCTGTCCAACGGTGGGGCCTCAGATACGGCAGATAAGCCTCCCAAGCCCGTGCTAGATTTCAAGAGTATCCGTGAAAACGCAGTCAAGGCCGTCCAATCAGCCAGCGACTTTGAGATCGTGCCCATGGTGGCAATTCCTTACGCTCAGCAGTGTCACGCAGTAGCCATTTCGGAAGGCCCCAAATGGCTTCTCACGGGTGGAGAAGATGGGTTTATCCGCAAGTACGACTTTTCGGCGTCTATAGACGGCAAGGCTCCGTTGACCGTGGCCCAAAAACACAACCTCATGGACAATGTCAACAAGGCTGGAGTCATTGGCTCGTACTGGGAGAATGAACAGCCACTAACAAAGACCCAGATCATGAATGAAAACCCCAAGATCTCGGAATCCGACTTCTCGTCCACGTTTGCATCGTACGAGCCCAAAACAAACCCTGTGTATGCTCTTGATGTGGAGAGAAATGGCCACTGGTGTCTTAGTGGATTGCTCTCCGGGGGGATTTCCTTATACACCATGATCTACAACGAGGGCAACATCCATCACTACTTCCGCCACACATCCAACAAAACCGCCACATCTACCTTAAACAACGGCCACTCCGATGCAGTGTCGGTACTCCGAGTCAATCACTCTCAAAATGCCTTTTTATCTGGTTCTTGGGACAAGTGTATCCGTGAATGGGATCTTCATACGGGCAAGACTTTGAACTTGTACTCCGGGAGTACGGGTCAAGTTTCCAGTATAAGCTACAGATCAATTGGCTTGACGGACATTACATTTGCTGATAACTCTAGTGATGCTGACTCGTTGTTTGGGAGTGATGAGGATGATGACGAAAAAGACGATACCAGACCGTCGGAGGATGCATCCAAAAACTTCAAAACCGACTCGGGGAAAAACAAAACTCTCACTGACGATAACATCTTCATGAGCTCCAATATCGATGGTACCATCAATATTTGGGATGCCCGGATTTCAGGCTCCAATTCCGTGTTGAAGCTTGGGGTTCCCGAAGGCACTCCTCCGTGGTGTATGACTGCCAGTTGGTCCAATGATGGAGACAAACTTTACGTGGGCAGAAGAAACAGTACGGTGGAGGAGTTCTCCTTGCGCATGCCTCATGCTGCCCATAATAGTGTTCTGGTCCCCAATGTACTGAAACGCTTGGCTTTCCCTAAGATATCGGGGCCTGTCAGTGCATTGTCCATCATGCCAAACGACAACTTCATCTTCTGTGGATCCCAGGATAACATTCGTCTTTATAATCTCAACTTATATGACGAATTTACACAGGAAACTGCAGTGTCCAAGAAGCGGGCCACACCGTTCTATGTCATTCCAGGCCACCATGGTGGTGTATTGAGCAACCTCATTGTTGACGATACTGGTAGATTCATGATCAGTTCAAGTGGAAATAGAGGCTGGGGACACTCGCCATATGCAGACGTCGTGCTCATATACTCCATTGACACAATTCCGGGGGCCTAGAAAAAGTCCCTTGGTGTTGGTGGTTAGTTAAGGTTACCTAGCGCATAGACGTGTCTCTTTAAAGTGCCTAGACCAACCTGGCCCAATTCAATTGATTCTCTTGCAAATGCTTCTCTCATATGGGATAATACTTCGCCAAAGACATTGGTCACACGTCTGAGTTCAGCATTGGTAAGTCTGTTGTCACCCAAGCTATTGTTGATCAACCGAGGCACTTTGGAGATGAAGTGCCACCCGCTTTGCCGAAGCAAGAAGTGGATGAGGATTCCTGCAAACCCAACGAAAATGGTGAATTTAAACATGTTGGATTGCGGGCTGGAAGGCTTTTCGTTTCCAGAGGCGAAGATCTTCTTGATGATTGAAGAGTTAGTCAAGGACGTGACACTGGAAGTCATGCTGGAGGAAGAAAACAAGCTCAGCTTCTCGAATTCTTGGGAACTTGCTAACGTGGATTCAGCACTATCCAATGCTTTCTGAAACAATTCAGCATCGTGCAAGGTTTCGCAGACCAGCTGCTCTTCCTGGAGTTCCAAGATGTGCCTGAGAGAATCCAGATCGAGAATCAAATCCGAGGAGGTTTCGAAGTTGGACGTGGTGCTGAGGACAGATTTCCGGTTGTATTCTTCAAACCACACCTTATAGGTTTTAGTGGAGTTGGGCAGAGATTCAAGCGGAAATCGCAGGATCAACGAGGAGGTGGAAAGTAAGATGGACTCAAGGTCTGTTTCGGTCAAGTCCCCAAAGAGCTTTGCTGGCGATATGAGCGTGTGCAACATCGCCAGGTCCAGATCGGTCAGATCGTCCAAGGCAGCCACTATAGAGTCCTTAAAATGTACAATAACAGCAGCATAAAAATAAGCACTCACGGCCACAGACTTGTAGCTGAGGATAAAGTCCCACAACTTGGAGATATGGTTGAAGTTGGCCAAATCATGGCTAAAAAGCGTCAATACCAGCAGAAGCGCAGGAGTGAATTTGTAGTCATAGTAGAGTCCTTCCGACTCCATATACGACGGAGATGTGGCTCGGATCATGTCAAACAACTGTGGGTCAGCATTCTCGAGAATCATTGGAATGAGCTTCAAGTGGTTGATGGTGAGCGAAATGTCCCGCAACATAAAGTCCCGAAGATGGTACAACGTGAGCAGCTCCAAGACCCTAAATGAAACCTCGTCACTGCCACACACAAGAAGCACCACACTAGCTATATCGTGGTACCCTTGGTAGTAGTGTAGGCAAGGGTACTTGCGGAGCATGTGCACTATAAGGAAGTAAAGCTTCCTGCGCATGGTCTTGATCTCGTCACCCGAGAGTATGGTTGTATAAGATGAGTTACCGTTCATGTGGAACTGCGAGAGGAGAGTGAACAGTCGCTTGACGTCGAGCATAACTTGTGCTTCATCAGGATGAGGGTTCAAATCATCAAGCACCAAGAAACCTAGATCCTCGTTCGCTACCAATTTCTTCTTGGGATCCAGATCGAGTCGGTTTGTTTGGGGTTTCTGAGAATTTTCTTTACGGAGTGAAAGGTTCTCATAAGATTCTCCAAATTCTGGGGTTTCACAAGATCCATTGTCCCGAACGAAAGAGTCTGGGGTTTCGATTTCTGAGGATTCAATTTCTGGAGATTCACTGACTGGAGATTCACTGACTGGTTCAATATCTCCAGATCCACAACCATCTGATTTAAGGCCCACAGATTGAATGTCCACAGACTGAGAATCCACAGGTTGAGAGTCCCGAGACTCGTGGCCTTCTGATCCACTCTGACGTGGAGACCCATTTCTATCCAGACCCTCACCGAGAGACTTTTTTTCTTCCGCACTCTGATCCTGGCCGAGAAAAAAACACCATACTTTCTTCCGCTCCACATCGGTAATCATACTGTTCGGCAGCCGACAGATGGCAGTAACACTCTCCTTATCGTGGCTTGTTAAAGCATCACTCAAAGCGGGGTGTGGAACATTGGATTTGTACAGCACAAGATCCGCCATTGCCGGTGTGCAGGATAAGATCTTGTTCTAGGTTTGTTGTTTTTACCGTAACAACCTCCCAATGTAAAATAGGTTGTAGTAGTTGGAGCTGGGAGATAAGCATGAGGAGGTGGGAATGGGGGCCACTCGCAGCGTGCGTGTATGCAGGCCACGACCATATGATAGGTTTTTATTTTGCCTCAATGCACCATATTGCAATGGACGGTAAATAAATGGCAAAAATAACATAATTCCGTAGATTATAGAACTTCATAGAACCAGTTTGAAAATAGAACCAGATTAAAATAGAACCAGTTTGAAAATTCGGATCTGCACATAACTACGTGGTCTTGGTGGGATGGGGGACCCCAAATCGATCTGCACACGCACGGCCTTTTCGCTTTCTCTCACCATACACTGCCTCCACCGTCTGGTACAGTAGCGCAAGGCGAAGGGCGCAGTGAGAGGTCGCATTTCTCCGGATCTCAACTCAGATCATACCCCACTTTCTTTCAAACCACCTTTGGAATCCCACTTCGAATTCCCATTGCATTTCGTTAAATTCTTTTGCATTCCATTGAATCCTTTTGCGTTCCTTTGAATTCTTCAATCCTTTTCACCATTCTCAATGCAGGTAAGACCCAACCCAGACAGCTTGACTGTAGACTTTGATGGAGTCAGTTCAACCTTCCACTACATATGGTTGAGAGACAACTGCCACTGTGACCAGTGCTACTTTGACGTCACCAAGCAGCGGTTGCTCAACTCGGCCACCATCGACCCCGAGATCTTTGCTGTCCAATGTGACACCTCCGAAACTGGAATTACCATAGTGTGGAGCCAGGACGACCACGAGTCCAAGTACGATTTCGCCTGGTTGCTGCTCCACGCTTACAACCCGCCTCTCGTGGCCCCCACAGACAAGGTCAAGGGCGAAAAAGAGACCTTGGCTAGAAAGTTCTGGAAAACGGCCGATATCAAGGACAACATGCCCACGGTGGATTTCAACCAGATCATGGCCTCCTCTGATGAAACAGACAACGAAGAAGCCATCAAAGATTGGTGCTTGAAAACATGGCAATATGGTTTCACGCTCATTGACAATGTGCCGGTGACCCCAGAAGATACAGAAAAGCTCTGTGAAAAGCTCATGTACATTCGGCCCACGCACTATGGTGGGTTCTGGGACTTCACCTCCGACTTGGGCAAGAAGGACACGGCCTACACCAACTTCGACATCTCGTCCCATACCGATGGAACCTACTGGTCCGATACCCCAGGTTTGCAATTGTTCCATTTGTTGTACCACGATGGAGAGGGAGGAACCACGTCGTTGGTGGATGCGTTCCAGTGTGCAGAGCTCTTGCGCAAGACCGACCCTGAGAGCTTTGAGCTCTTGACCAAAATCCCCGTGCCCGCCCATTCGGCTGGAGAAGAAAAGGTCTGTATCCAACCAGATATTGCACAACCAGTCTTCAAGCTTGACTTGAATGGCGACTTGATCCAGGTGCGGTGGAACCAGAGTGACCGTTCGTGCATGGACAACTGGGCCAATCCTGAAGATGTGCCCAAGTTTTACAAGGCCATTCGGAGCTGGTACGCCATCATCAGCTCTCCCGAAAACGAGATCTTTTACCAGTTGAAGCCGGGCCAGTGTTTGATCTTTGACAATTGGAGATGCTTCCACCTGAGAACAGAGTTTACAGGAAAGAGAAGACTCTGTGGTGCTTACATCAACAGAGACGATTTTGTCAGCAGATTGAAATTGTTGAATTTGGGTAGAAAGGCAGTGTTGGACTCGATATAAGTCACCAGGAGTGATTCTGGGATAGATTTAGAATAGAGATTAAATTAGACAACGAAGAGCAGATTTAGAGGCAATAAGAGATGTTCTTGAATCATGGTAATTAGATTACTTCTTTAAAATGGTAAATTTAAAGCATGCTCAAATCTATTCAGTAGTTCTAAGCAAAGATTGGAATTTCGTCCCAGTCCCATGGGTTGTTGAAACGCAAGCCCACGTCCAACTTGGAAATGGATTGGATCTCAGCCTCTGTAAGGTCAAAGTCATTCACGTTCAAGTTTTGCAACAAACGCTCGGTCTTGTTGGACTTTGGAATCACAGCAAGGCCTCTTTGGGTGGCCCATCTTAACAACACTTGGCCGGCGGATCTCTTGTGTGCTTCAGCAATAGAAAGAATGTCCTTGCGCTCGAAAAGAGTTGTGCACTCCTTGACCTTAGGGTGGTCCAACTCCACAAACGATTGAGGGCCAAAAGATGAGTATGCAGTGATGGCAATGTTTTGGGATTGCACGTACTTGATCAATCTAGGTTGTTGCAAGTATGGGTGGTGCTCGATCTGCAAAACAGCAGGAGGGATCTCGGCACCTCTAAGGAGGTCGTAGATCAATGCTCCGTTGAAGTTGGAGATACCAATGGACTTAATCTTGCCGGCCTTGACCAACTTCTCCAATGCTCTCCAAGTGTCGATCAAAGGAACATCTTCGTAATGGAAGTTGTTTCCGTCGCCACAGTAGAATCCTGGAGGGTACTTCTCCTCAAAAGGCACAAACTTGAAGGCAATTGGGAAGTGGATCAAGAACAAGTCCAAGTAGTCGAGCTTCAAGTCTGAGAGAGTTTTGTCCAAAGCCTTCTCCACGTTGTCTGGGTGGTGGAAGGAGTTCCAAAGCTTGGAAACAACAAACAACTCATCACGGGCCACCAAGCCCTCGTCAATGGCTCTGTTGATACCCTCGCCGACTTCCTTTTCATTGCCATAGTCCTCAGCACCGTCGAACAATCTGTATCCGACCTTGATGGCGTTGTAGATGGTGTCAGCACAAGTGGCATTGTCGACTTTCCAGCAGCCGAACCCGACCTGGGGCATTTCGTATCCGGAGTTCAATTTGATGGTAGACATTGTGTTGGGGTTTGTAAAATGGTTGAGGGAAAAAAGGAGGGGGGAGGTGCCCACGTTTATATAGTTGCTAGGTGAGGAAGGGTGTGGGGCGAAATGCAAGATTGCAACATGACTGCAGATAGGCCGCATGGTGGTTCCCTTTCTGAACACCATTCACCACACTATAAATCGAACGAAAAAAAAATGTGAGATATTCATTTGATTTCCAGGTGCTACATGTACTTGTGTACGAATTTCCAGAGGCATACGTATGAAACTGGTGGCGTTTGGTGACGCTTGGATGTTTGAGTGTTCAATGGGTTGCGCGCTAGGCTTCCGAATCCGGAAACTCAACCGACCTCCCTCCCCACAGCATTGAAAATTTCATTGCTTAGGATGTCCCAATCGAGAAGTGCCCCACTACCAGAAGATTCCACTTCTCGGTGACTTGAAACCTTCGGAAGAATTGAATCCCAAGACTCTATACACTCCTTGATTCGATACACTCCTTGATTCGATGCACTCCTTGGCTCCATGCACTCCTTGTAATCCTTCTCTACTCGTAACAGTCTACCCACTACAATCTAAATCCACCAATTTCAAGAACTCTTCTACACCACTGGAAAATTTACTATACCTTTAGAGGAATTCTCTATAATTAGAGGACTTGTCTAGACCACCTTGCTTTACATATGTCGAATCTTCTTCTAGTAATTTGAAATCAACAGACTTATATTTCCAGTTCCTCTCACTTACACCAGATTTCTACATAGACTGTATCATGTGACTCAACACTATCACACTGAACAAATACACTAACAAATACACACTAACTGATCCACGTGACCACCTTAAAAGACAATGTGATATTCACGTGACGGTGGCTTTGTTCGAATCAAACTATCTCGGCTATTCCGTTTTCGGTTTAAGTAGTAATGGCAAGGCTGATCTCGCACCGCGTGCCGCATCCGGCCACTTCATAAACACCACTCGTGATCTCAGAAACGCGCTCGATATCCAAACACTAACCAAGCATTACACACAAGCACATCACCTACAAAACCTCCACCCAAAAACAAACCCATCCTTTTGGAAACGACTCTGAAACTGTTCTGAAACATTCCTGAAACTGTGTTGAAACACTAGTCACCCATTCTAGTCGTATACACACCATGAACATCCTCAAGGTCATAAGTAGCCCTGATGAGGCCTTACACGGGGCCTTTTCCACCTCCCACAATGGCCTTATGCTTGGCCAACAAGAGCATTCGTTCCTGGCGGTTTTTGAAAACTCGCTTCCTGGTCTGCTCTTGCAAAACCTTTCTTCAGAGCCCGCTTCCATCGTCTTGACTGGTTCTTGTGGTAAGCTCTCCAGTTTGAAGGAGGTTTTTGCTCAATACGTCCAGCTTGACTCCACGGTTTTCGTGAGTGCTTGTGAAGTCAAAAGAGACGGGATCGTTGATTTGCTCCACATCTCAAACGTGAAGAATTACGCCCAATCCATTCCTTTGGAGCGCCAATTGAAGAAGGTCAAGTTGAGTGAAGCCATAGTTCGCTTGGTGTCTAAACGCCACTCCAATTCGTCCTATGGCATTCTGTCGTGTCTCATTGTCAACTTATACACTCAAGGTCTGATCACGTCCATTATAGATATCAATACCAGATCATTCTACGACACTTTTGCCAGAGGCACCATGTTTCCCATGGTGGAGAAGTTGATATTCAAACCTTCCAGTCACTTTGTCTTGCACTTGAACAAAAATGCAGACTCGGCAACAGTGGCTGCTTCTTTGGACGAATTCAATGAGACCCAAAACCTATTCATGAAGAAGCACACGCTAATAAAGACCAACCCCAAGGCTATTACTACTGCTACTTCGGCCGCTCCTAGTCGTCTGCTGAGGACAACTTTACCTGGATACGCAAGACCTACCATATCTTCCAGAAGGCCTGCCACCAAAGCTTCTGGAATCAGGTTTGCAAGTAAAGTGGTAGGTAAGGCCTACCCTCCTCGGTCCATCTCAAGAGATACCACCCATCTCGATGTACTGAAACATGCAAGAGCAGTGCATCCTGATGTATTGAAAAATACAAAAGACGCTTTTATACAGACAATCTTGGGGTTGAAACAATCGGTGGCTCAGATCAAGAGTGGGTCGGTTCAGGAAATACATCGAGAGTTGGCCTTCACCCGTCAAAATCTTGACCAAATGATGCTGAAGTTCATCAGTCAAGGCAACAACATCTCTGAACTCGAGTCCACTGTTGCTGAGCAGAATGCCAAGATCCAGGAGTTGCAGCTGCGCTATGACCAAAAGTGCCAAGAGTCTTTGAGATCCGAAACTACACAATCCCAACTTGAATCCACTCAAGTTCTCCTCCAAAATTCCAATGATGCTCTTGCTTCATTACAAGAAAAGCATCAATCCGTTGAACTCTCATACAAGGACACAGTGGAGAAATTACAAGCACTTGAACAAGTTGCTGAGAACCAGTCCACGTTGAGAGCCGAAGTTGAGGCTCTTCAGCAAACTAACAGTATACAAGAGAAAAACTTGAGCAAGCTCACGTCGATCTTGGAGGAAAAAGAAACTTTGATTGTGGAGTTACGGGGTCTACAAAAGATCAACGACAGCTTAGAGGCACACAAGATCAAGGCAGATAAAGAGTTAAGTGAACTCAAGAAACAATCAGAACACAAGCTTAAAGAACTCGAGGACAATGGAGAAAAGCACCGCCAAGACTTGGAGGCCTACAAGAAGAGTATCAGTGAGTATCAGCAAGAACTTGAAGCCCAGAAAAGCAAGGTTCAGCAACAACATGAACTCATTGAAACACACATAGCAAAAGAAACCAGGCAAGAAGCCAAAATCACCGAGTTGAACGAAATAATCAACAAGACGGCCAGCTTCGAGTACCCTGAATTGGACTTCACTAAGATCAACTACCCATTGACCAATAGCCCTACCATGGACTTTACGCAGGAATTCGGCAACGAAAACGAAGGAGCTTTCAAGAGACCCACGCCTTTAAAGTCCCCTAGCCCCTTGAGGATGTCGAACGAGATCAACATCTCACATCGCTTTGATTCCGTGGTCAGCAAGCGCATTGGGAAGGAATCTAACATGCGGACCAGCTTGCCAAAAACATTTTCAGAAGACACCACTCTCCACTGATTGGAGATTCTCTATAAAACGGACAGAAACGTGTCTGTACCATAATAACCAATTGCCAACGATAATTAGCTACATCAATTCTTAATCACATAAACTAAATGAAATGGACAAGTCGTTTTAGATTTATCAGCAATGATTTTGTT
The DNA here is from genome assembly GCA_002374555.1 of Metschnikowia mauinuiana. Taxonomy (NCBI): domain Eukaryota; kingdom Fungi; phylum Ascomycota; class Pichiomycetes; order Serinales; family Metschnikowiaceae; genus Metschnikowia; species Metschnikowia mauinuiana. The sequence goes on along the minus strand of NKZY01000684.1, from coordinate 326,812 downwards.
TTGAATCTACATTTATGACATTCTAATATTTTGTTGATCCATACTTTCTAAGGGACCATATAGTTGATTCCTGGTGGGGCACGGTCAAACGGTTCTTCTATCGGAGAAAAAACGAACCACCGGACCCATTCCCGTGACCTCGACGGTCTTCTCAAACCAACTCAACATCAAGGCTCCGTGCTTGGCCCCATTCTTCGTCGACATGATCTTGTAGATGTACTTGATCAAGGTATCTTGCTGGTCCGACGACAATTGCTTGACAAACGACGGGAACTCATTGATGTTATGATTATTCTTGATGGATACAAGCACCTCGAAAACCGTATCGGTCTGAAGCGTCTTGGCTTGTTCTTCGCTGGTGTATGGAGGCGTGTCCAACGCAGCTTGTAAGGCGTTGGCGAACTGTCCCAGAGATAATGCCTGCTTGACATGCTGCGTGGTGGCCTGGACCTGCAGTAAGGGAATAGGCTCGATGTCCGGCACCAAGTCCTGTTTGGATAAATGGTTTTCGGGCTCCAAGGCGTCGATGTCGATTCTTCTCCAGTCGTCCATGTTTGGTGGGGTGGTCAGAGGTGCACCTGCGACGCTAATGTTTGAGAGGCTGGTGCGGTGCACGGGTGTGCTGCCTCCATGGCCAACCCCACCCAATGTCAGACGATTCGTTGATACAAAAGTGGCTTTTTGGAACTTGACCATTAGATTAGCTAAAAAATTGGCCACTGACTTGAGTATTGATTTCCAACCAGATTTATTGTGGTATGTGTCTTTGGGTTGGGTGATGTATATTACTGGTCTCACTCTCAGTGTACATGGCCATCTCAATCCCACGGTTACTTTCTACGAAATGTAGAATTTATGGAATTTATTGATTACTTAATTAAGCCAGTGGATAAAGAAATTTTTTTTTTGGATTCTAGAAAAAAATTCAGTCTAGTCGATATTCGTACTACCGTGTCTTTACACTACTCTATGCCTGCTCCAAGACAGTACTCTCTACTTTTTAACAATTCATTTTTGTTTACCCCATTACTAAACTTCTAGATTTACCATGCTCTTACTCCAGGCTGCTTTATCTACTACATAGTCTAGATTCTTATGTACTACTCTATAATCTCCACAGTTCACTCTATACCACACTACAAACTGTATGCTATTCCACTCTATACCCTATGCTACTATATAATATACTACTGTGTAATACTGTTGATTACCAATACTGATCACTGATGATGCTTGCTTGAATTTACTGCTCACTACACGCTATGTATCATGATGTTATCATAACGGACCACTGCACTAGCCGATACTAGTAGCTAGAAACTACATAAAGTTAAGAAGCTGGATTACATACTGGATACTACACTAGACAGAATCACTAGACAGAATCAAAATTAGACAGAATCACTAGACAGAATATACATTAGACAGAATATACTCCTGTCTGAATACTAAATACTCGAGATAGAATTTCGGAGCATTAGAAACCCAATCTATATTACCACCTCTGTCTTTGTCCTGTTCTACTGTTTGGTGTCTGTCTTCCGTCTTAGTCTCACTAATGCGTGACAATCTCCTAGTCTAAATATGCCTAGTTTATTCTACAAAAAACCATATTTTAATTTTGACTTTTTCAAACTCTATGCACAAATTGTTTCCTAATTTCACCGTTAAAGGATCTTTGCTTGTCGAAAAGACGCACATTATAAAGACTAATTCCAGAATAACATTCCTGGTCACAATACAATAGATCTAAAAAAAAAAAATCCTACAGTTATATAGTCTTATATACTTTTAACACGATATATGAATGTTTCACAGAAAAGCACATTTCGTAGAATGTGGATCTTATTGTTGTTGTGAGTCGCTACTCTATTCTTGCTGCGACATCAGTCCTCATCTCAGTAGCCAAAAGGAACCGAAATCAAAAAATGGGGTCTTTAGTTGTGCTTTGTCTTTTTAGCGGCCGATTCTTCCGCTTCTTCCTTCACTTCGTCCTTTTCACTGGTTCCGTCCGTTTTCTTACTAAAAACATCCAAAAACTCACAAACCTGGTCCTTCAACTTCAACGTGCTCACCACAAACACCACAAGCCCATCGCTGCCGACCTCATACTTGATGTCGTTTTCGTTGGGGTAGGCAATTTTCTCGTCGAACTGGTCGAAAAACAGCTCCACCTCCTCGAAGCTCTGGATGCCATCTAGCATTCTCTCCTCCAAATCTCCCTCGGGACTCTCACTCAGGTTCACCACAATGATGGCTCTTAAGGGATTGTCTAGGCCCTCGGCGCCTTCGGGAATCTCGTGCTTTTCCGTGACGTTTTTGTCCGACACATTTGCTGCTTGGCTTTCTGTCGTCATTGTTGGAGACTACTATGTAGAAGCATCGGACATGCACTGAATCTTTGTGGGGCATATGCAGGCACGCACTGCACATCGATTCTCATAATGCCTGTTCAGGTGATCCTTCACTCTTCTCCTTCACTTTTCTCCTTCACTCTTCTTACTTTCTCTCCTCCTTTCCTTCTTCTTTACTTCTATCCTTCTTCTTTACTCCTTTCTCCTAGTTTGTCTGTGATTAACTAATTATGGTATCTCTAGCTGCGAAGCTACTCACAACTTGGCTTCAAGCAGTCACTTGAGCCATTCCTTGAACTGGTTGATCAAACCATTGGTGGAAGGGTCGTGATTGTCGATCTTCTTGGAGCTGTCCAACTCTGGGCCAATGGCCTTGGCCAAAGACTTACCCAACTCAACACCCCATTGGTCGAACGAGTTGATGTTCCAGATGGCACCCTCCACAAAAGTCACGTGCTCGTAGTAAGCAATCAAAGCACCCAAAGTGGCTGGCGTGATCTTTTGGGCCAAAATAGACGTGGTGGGTCTGTTACCAGAGAACACCTTGTGAGGAACAAGCCCACCAGTGGCACCTTCCTTTTGCACCTGCTCCTCGTCCTTACCGACCATCAAGGCTTCAGCTTGAGCAAAGAAGTTGGATGCCAACATCTTTTGGTGCAAGTTGTTCTCGATAGGGTTGTGCGATTGAGCAGCAAGAATAAAGTCTGCAGGAATCAACTTCGTACCTTGGTGGACCAATTGGAAAAACGAGTGCTGAGCATTGGTAGCTGGCTCACCGAACAAAATGGTTCCGGTTTGGTAGTTGGTGAAAGAGTTGCCCCTGGTCACGGACTTTCCGTTGGACTCCATGGACAATTGTTGCAAGTAGGCAGGGAATCTGTGCATGTATTGGTCGAAAGGAGCAACCAAGTGGGTCTGGGCTCCAAAGAAGTTGTTGTACCAAACAGACAACAAACCACCAGTGACGGCAATGTTCTTCTCCAATGGAGTGCTAGTAAAGTGTTCGTCGAAAGCCTCGGCACCCTTCAAGAAGGCCTCGAAGTTCTCGTAGCCAATGTAGATGGCCACGGACAAGCCAATGGCAGACCAGACGGAGTAACGACCACCGACCCAAGACTCAAAGCCAAACATGTTCTTGGTGTCAATGCCAAACTTGGACACCTCTTCAGCGTTGGTGGACAATGCAGCGAAGTGCTTGGCGATGTGGGCGTTGTCTTTAGCCTTCTCCAAGAACCAAGCCTTGGCGGAGTTGGCATTGGTGGTAGTCTCAGCGGTGGTGAAAGTCTTTGAGGCAATCAAAAACAAAGTAGATTCTTGGTCCAAGCCCTTCAAAGCCTCGGCCAAGTGAGTACCGTCAATGTTGGAGACAAAGTGGCAATTGAGGCCAGGCTGCGAGTAAGCCTTCAATGCCTCAGTGACCATCACAGGACCCAAGTCGGAACCACCGATTCCAATGTTGACCACATCGGTGATTCTCTTGCCGGTGTAACCGGTCCATTCTCCGGATCTAATGGAATCCGAGAATTCCTTCATGTGCTTGAGCACATCGTCCACCTCAGCGGCAGTATTCTTTCCGTCCACCTCCATGGGCTTCATGGAGCGGTTTCTCAAGGCCACGTGGTACACAGCTCTGTCTTCAGTCTCGTTGATCTTGTCACCGTTGAACATGGCGTCTCTCAACTTCTCCACGCCGGCCTCGGAGGCCAATTCGAGCAATTGCTTCTTGATATCGTCATTGATGATGTTCTTGGAAAAGTCAAAGAAAATCTTGGACCCGTCGAAGTTGGTGAAGGTCAGCGAGAACTTGTCGAAACGTTGGCTATCGGCAGCAAACTCGTCCTTGACCTTCAAAGAAGTGCCGACCTTCTCGTAGGAGGCCTCGAGCTTCTTCCATGCAGGCAAATCAGAGGACAAATTGAATGAGGAGTATTTGGACATTGGCAATTGTGGAAAGTGTGAATCCAGGTAAAGAGCAAACCGACCGGCAGGGCCGCGCTACTTATGGCTATGGTTGGTCCGGCACACTGGGCCACCTGCCGGATGCGCACGCACCTCCATTAGTTGCCATTGGGGCCTTTCCCGGCATAATTTCACACTGGCTTCGGGGAAATCAGCAATTCACCCGATATTTAATTATGTTTTTTTTTTGTTTTTTTTTTATGGAATTACTTGAAGATTTTAGTATCACGTGATTCATACAGGAAATGGCCGTGGACCCTTACCGTAATAGGAAACCGGTTGCAGTGGATGTTTTAGTGTGGTGTGAGAGGATCTTTTTTAGCACCTAATGTGCACTTGGCATAAGTATTAGTCTGTCTGCAGCTCAAGGCCCCATATTCACCATACCAAGGAATAAATACAGATTTGGAGATTTTAACACGATAGATTTAATTTCTTTTTTTTGTAAGTCGTGTAAAAAGATCTATTGATGATTAAGTAGGGCTAAAATTAAAGGTGGTGGTGGAATTAGTGGCTTTTACCAAGTACTATGCTCACTGGTCTAGTCCATTATGCTCTTAGTAATGCTCACCAAAGTTACATGAGATATGTGATGGTCATATTCAACGACTAGGTAAAAAAAAATACATAATTACTGGCCAAATTCATGTCTTATTCTTTGTCTAAATCATATCCATGTTTGTCTAAATTCTGTCCATGTTTGTCTAAATATATCCATGTTTGTCCAATGTCTATCCATGTTTGTTTAATTTATACCTTAGATTTCTGTATGCATGGGCGTGGAGGTGCGTGGGGAATCGCGGGCTCTGCTTTGTCGGAGTACTTGGGACCGTGGTGCGTGGGATGGCTAAGCGCATGCTCTGCGAGACCTGAAACATCTGCCTTTCTGGCGTTTTTTCCTTTCTTTCGGCCCGTGGCTCCTGTACACTACATTCCTATTCTTTGTATCCAAACACTACTCTATTTGTCCCAAGATTGTGATTGGTTAACTATGGCTTCATGCTCACCTAACTGCATGGACTCCGCTATGCACTACAATAAATGACCTGAAGAATCAATAGCCTTATCCATGAGTCTACCTAGCCAATCCACAGGTTCTAGCTACCCTCCTGCTCTTGGTCTAACACTGCTGGCTTTATCAAGTGTTTCTAATATTATCTTTACTAGCTCCCTGCTTTACTGGTCATTCTACTTTACTAGACTTTACTAGCCCCCTGCTTACTACTTCCCTGCATACTATTTCCCTGCTAGCTTCTTATAGAAACAAACGAAAGCTTCAACAATTGGACTTTAAAGGTGTTGCCATACCCAAAGCCATATTTATTCGTAGAGACGGTTTGTTGTGCTTCTGACGTCAACCCACGCTGCCTGCAGGCGCACCAGCAAACGTCATCACCACGCACTCCAGCTTTCATCTCCAGCTCCAGCACCTTCACACCTCGTCATGTCCGGACTTCTTGCGTCAAAATGGGCCAATGCCGAGGCCATTCTGGAGCCAGTAGCCACCGGAAAAACCCCCCAGCCACCTTTCGAGAAGAAGCCCCAACAAAATGCGGGGTTGAATGGGCTTCTACGCTCCAAGTGGGCCAATGCCCCAGATGAACACCCTCTCAATACAGTATCCGTGCCGGCAACCAAAGCAGCATCTCCTGTTAAATCCGATAGACATTCCAGAAAGCACTCGCCCAAGCAACACGCCCCGGCCGTGGGAGAAGTTGCCAATTCCTTGAACAAAGTCGACTTGGGCAAGCGGAAATCCATTTCGGGCCCTAGACCAAAGCAAAGCCCCCAGTCCCCCCAAAACTCTTCATCGGTCTCTTCCAAAGACTCAAAGCACGTCTCCAAGAATGCTACAAAAGATTCTACTCAACAGGTTTCTCCAAAACAAGCACCTCCAAAACTCCACTCGTCCAAACACATCTCCCCCAAAACCACTTCACCAAGACAGAAACCACGGAAACTCCTGCGAGACTTGTCAGCCGAAGACGAGCGGGCACCAATGACCGATGCTGGAAACGTTCTTGCAGCCCGGTTGGGATTCGGACAGAAAGAGGCCGCAGTGCCGCACCCTAAACCAAGATCTGAAGCCGTCAACCGGCCCAAGCAACGGGCCGAAGAGACTGCCCGCAAGTACACCACGCCCAAACAGAAGAAGCTCAACGAAGAAAGAGCCAGGCAAGAGGAATTGTCCAGAGAGCAGATGGAGAAGGACGCCAAACTCAAGGCAGAGGTGCAGTCGTTGTTTGAGAAAATGACCGACAAAAGCACCAGCTGGGCGGACTTGGAGGATGAGTAAAGACAGTTTAGTCTGTCACTGCCACAGTTAACAAACACCAACTGACATTCACAATTTCTCACGCTGCCCCCAATACTAGTCTCTAGTCTCTTCCACAGACATTTCAAGACATTTCAAGACATTTCAAGACATTTCAAGACATTCCAGACATTTCAAGACATTACAGATATTACAGATATTACAGATATTACAGATATTACAGATATTACAGATATTACAGATATTACAGATATTACAGATATTACAGATATTACAGATATTACAGATATTACAGATATTACAGATATTACAGATATTACAGATATTACAGATATTACAGATATTACAGATATTACAGATATTACAGATATTACAGATATTACAGATATTACAGATATTACAGATATTACAGATATTACAGATATTACAGATATTACAGATATTACAGATATTACAGATATTACAGATATTACAGATATTACAGATATTACAGATATTACAGATATTACAGATATTACAGATATTACAGATATTACAGATATTACAGATATTACAGATATTACAGATATTACAGATATTACAGATATTACAGATATTACAGATATTACAGATATTACAGATATTACAGATATTACAGATATTACAGATATTACAGATATTACAGATATTACAGATATTACAGATATTACAGATATTACAGATATTACAGATATTACAGATATTACAGATATTACAGATATTACAGATATTACAGATATTACAGATATTACAGATATTACAGATATTACAGATATTACAGATATTACAGACATTACAGACATTACAGACATGAGATTACTGAGATTCACTACATTTTACCACCGAAATTACTGAGGGTACTGATACTCAACTACAATCAAAGAATCATCATGAATATTAACAATACAACACCAGTGACTAGTTGAACGCACTGGACTTCGACATATATAATAAATTAAATAATATAACAATGAATAAAATTTGGAAATTATTTGGTCATTACTATTTTCAGAAACATGAGACTAGCTCATCGATAATAGACGACTTGGAGAAGTAGTTTGGAACTAGTCTGCAGTACTGGCACCGTTTGACTGCATATGGTAAATTTTATACTATTCAGAGAAAATGACCCATAGTAGGGTTTATAATGTACAATTGTTGGTCTTGGAGTAAAAAAAAGGCCAGAACTGTGTGCAGGAACATGGATATCAATGCATTAATGGTTACTAGCTCTTTACTATACTATAACTCTTACTCGTGTCTTGTGATTAAAGTATTGGCGTGAACACTTTCACGTGACTTGCTTCAAATCCGGGGCCCGGAATAGGCACTTCCGGGGCTTATATCCAGTTCCGACCTATTGACTCAGGTCATTCTATCCTCCCCACAAAAAAATACTTTTTCAAACAGTTTGAAGCTTTGGAATCACCCCGCTTCCAAAACAAGTTTGTTAAAAGGAGAAGGTAGAATAACGTGTGTGTGGCCACCTATGGAAAGACAGGTTTTAGTCACGTGACCTTTCCGAGGGCTTTATACCCCGGATATTCCTACCCCACATAGCAGTAACGCCAACCACAAGACCAAGCAAATAACTGTATAAAAGACCACCTAAATTATGATCACCCAAATTATGGTCATCTAAAAATCATTCCTATTGCTTCCTTCTCTTGTGTGCAAGACTTCATGATCGCCACCTTTATTCTGGGATTTTGATCCTATGCGTTCTCACCCACTAGCATCTGGCACCTCTCGCACTATATAAATATACTATCAACAGAAGTAATTCAGAGTACATTGGTATTAGAAGTTGCTGGTTTCTAGAAACCAATTTGCCACATAGTAAAAATACCGAAAAGCTTCATTCAGAGATTATGAAATGTATATTACAAGCTACGAGCAGCACCAATTATTTCATACCTCTAGTGTCTTCAAGAGAATTAGATTCTTAAACAACTACACTTAACTTGCCATTCCATTTTATTCAAGAATCATTTTTAAAGTAAAGTACTTTAATTACTTAGTTTCAGGTTTTTAAAAATAGTCTAAGAAATTTTCAGTAATTGGTGCAGCAGAAATTGGTGGAGTTCTGTTGTGGAGTTTGGTTTAAAAATTCGGTTGAGAAATTCTATAGTAGAATTCTGTAGTGGAATTCCGTAGTGAAGTGGTGTGCTCACTTCTTAACTATGGCTCTCTGGCTACTACCAAACCAATATACCACCATACTCACCTAGACTGTCCGAATTTGAAAAAAAAATGATTACTAAAATCTATAAGAAATTTCTCTATTAATAATATATTTTCTAACATTTCGTTTTATTAGAGGAGGGTTTAGGTTGTACATGTGATCTCCAGGCCTTAAGGCCCGCGCAGTCTATTGTTACGTCCCCGTCTCACCTCCACCAACCATACGGATTTTTCATTGGCTGGCCGCAGATCTCTCCCTCGTGTGAACCCCAAATCATCAGGTTATAAAAATATATATAAGTTTCCAGAATTCGGAATACCAGGTTTCCTGCATATCCCTTCTTCTTTTAAAAGTCGCCCGAAACTGGCCCTGACTTATCGCACCATACACTCCACCCTTGTTTAACTCCACATAACCTGATTTGCCAAAGATCCTCTTTTCAAACTCAAACATCTTTCAAACTCAACCATCTTTCAAACTGAAACATCCCTCTTTCAACCCCAAAAATAATGCTGCTCCCTAAATGCTATCGCCTTGCACTTAGAACGTCAACTCCGGCTCTATGGCCCGCCAAATCTCCTGTTTTCCAGCCCCGGTCCAGGCTCCTAACCTTCCAAAAATCATACCACAAGGGTTCCAGGCCTAATATCATCCAACAAATCCAGAATGATCCTGGTTTGGTCACTCGCCGACTGAAGATGAACGGCAGCTGGTGGCGTGGCTTTATTGCTACCGTGGTGATCTCTACGACACTGGCAATGCTGCTTTTTTTGGCAATCGAGGTGGCCAAAGTGTCTTATTGTAACCAAGATTGCAAGAAAAACGTCTACCTTCCCATGTGGCTAGGCGTGAACTGGCCCAGCCAGAGGAAATTCTCGTATCCTGCATATAGCGCCGTCTTGGACTCCGACTCCCTAGAAGCCTTGGACCTAAAAATAGTCCAGGATAGTATTCCTCCACGTGTTCTAGATTGTCTATTCCGGCTGCCTATGGTGCGGGAAACCTTTGGCATTCCGCTTAAATTGACTCCCACCCCCAACGACGACTTTGAGGTGTGGATCGAGCCTCAGTACCCCACAATCCATGGGCTCAAAGCTACAATTACCAAAACGGATGGGAAATTAGGTGTTGATTTTAGTTGGAGCATTAAACTGCTTAGCTGGGACGTGGCGGACTGTGTGCAGGGCACACTCTGGCGTCTTGGCAGTCTTGTTTCACCAGCAGCAGAAACCCATGACTATGGAAGTGGACGTGTGCATGAAGTACATAAGGATACACAGCCACATGTATGCAAACAGCAGGATTTCAAACTCATGTTCCGGGGACAATTGAACATCAGTAGCAAGAACTACTCTGGGGTGGTGCTATATAAAGGAACAGTGGATGCGAGCCATTTGGACTTGAACCATGGCGCACGCCTTACATCCGTGGATCTAAAGATGTCTGAAGGGGGAAGTCTTATCCTTTACAAAGTATTCGACGACACCCATATCTGAAGTTTCCATGGGTTTTGGTATGAGTGAAAGACACGGAACATGTGCTCGGCCGATATGCATTCCTGCATGTGGCCTTATCGCATCACACTCTAATCTCCACATCTCGAAGAAGCCTTTATAGCCCATGGACAAACACCTTACAGCTGAATCAGCAACAAATAACGATGGGACACAATTCCTGGACGGCGATCACGTGAGCCTGTTTGTCCAGCAATCTTCAAATGGCATTCGTCCAATCCCCAGAAAGCATCGGGCTCTCAAAGCCTGTGACTACTGCAAAAAGCGGAAACGAAAGTGCTTCAAGCCATCCTCGGTATCGATTCTGTGTGTGTCGTGTATCCTGGCCAAGATCCCATGTTCGCTCGAAAAGGAATATACAGCAGACAATCCCAATGTCAAGGTCGTGGGTGGTATACCAGAACACTTGGTGGGGCATGTACTTGAACATTCCTCTTTTCCGTTGGGCTTGATCCCGACTCCAGGGGCTATGCAGACTCCCAGCCTGATTCAGAAACTCGACTTGATTTTCGAAGGTGTTTCTGAGCTTTTACGGATGGCCACGGATAAGAATAACGAGCCTCCGGTGGATAATGTGAAACTACTTCTAGATGCAGCGCAAACAATGAAGCAAACACGCCAGGAGTTGGGCAATTCTCTCTCGGGGTACCCCACCAATTCCGAGAAATCTCCTTTTCGTGCTAACTATGACCTTGAACCTTCCAATGAAGGTGTTGGAAAAGAAGATGATGCATCTATACTCATATCGCCGTCTCGATCCTTCCAAACATCACCGCTTTATCTCATTTCAAATTCAATGCAAAACCCCCCTCTGCAATTTGTCAATTTGTTCCTGAGAGACCCCGAACCAGCTTCCTTTGAAGATGTCATTTCCAAAAAAATCGTCTCGAGAGCAGATGCTGTTGCTCTCATGGATGATTTCCGCAGCAACTATGGCCGGTGGGTGCTGTTTCCCATTCAGATGACCTCTAGTGATTTGGTGGAGCGGATCCGCACACTGTCTTCTCTCCTCCTCACCACATGCTGCAGCCTCTCGTTACGGTTTCTGCTCAATACAAATAAGATGCAGAGCAGCAGCAGGTTCCAGGCCATGATAAATCATCTCACCAATGACTTGAATGCGTGTATGGTGCGATATGCTTCGAGTCCAGGTGAACAAACGGGAGATATTGAGTATCTTCAAGCCATAGTGATCTTGGCCATTTATCTGACGTCTTTATCGTCCATTGCAGCCAGTGCCAACGAAAATCTCTCAGAAGGAACAAAACATAGCCAAGTGAACTTCGATGCATGGTACCTCTCGGGATTAGGGCTCAGTACCATGATATCCAAGTCTGTTTTCGGAAAGCTTTTGAGAAATAGCCCCAGCTCGGATCTTAATTTGAAGTCGTTTCTCACTGAGATCGGCTCCGAGGATGTCGACTCGGACCAGACACTCACAATTTTTCGCATCTACAATCACTTGGTACTAGTGCATTTGGTAGGATGTGTGGTCAGTGGCCGTATGTGCATGGTGGACGAGATCCGGCTTAACTATTGTACTTCAGCGTTGAGTTTACCCAGTGCCACCAACTTCGACGGGCGAATGGTGAGTGAAATCGAGATTCTTTTGATCACTTACAACTTCATCCAGGTGAATCTGGATTCTGAGGACCAGCTAGACTTCAATTACGAGGCCGTGGGTCACGAGATCAGGGCCTGGCATGAACAATGGCTGTACTTGTTTGACCAGCCCACGTTGCAGTTTGTGGAGTTGTGCTTCCATTTCTGCAATTTGCAAGTGATCCTTACATACCTTAACTGCAAATCATCCAATAAAGTGGGGCTTATGAATAATTTGATATCAGTGATCAGTCTGGCAGACGACGAAATACTCGGCCTTATCTTTAGCCACTCGTTGAAGTTGGTGCAGTTTGCACAGAAGGTCACGGACGACTCGTATTTCGCCTACTTGTCGGACCAGGTGCATTTTTTCTTCTTCTACGGGTCAAACTGTCTATTGGTAAGTTTATACTTGCTAAAGCAAAGGTTGTCCGAGTCCAACAATGAATGGAAGAGTGCTTTGGACGGCGTGGCTGAGATTGTGCAGAAGTACGACCGCATTACGCTAAACAATCTCCACGATATCCTTTCAAAGTATAAAGAGGGCATTATTCAATGCACGCGGGAGCTCTTTCCGTCCAAAAACTGAACCTTTGGAGGCAAAGTTTGAAGTTTAAAGTTATGTGATGAAGCGTAAACCTGCTCCAGTGAGGTGCCATGAAAAAAAGGTGCCAACAAAACAGCTTCAGTGAGTTGGCCTTAGACTTGGCTTGGGTTTGACGGGACGGGACTCATGTAAGGTGGCCCTTGAAATTACCCTCCATATAGTCAATATGAACAAACGCCCTCTCCACTATAGGCAAAGTCTCAAGCGCATACTGCAAGGCCTCAGCAATATCATGAGCATCCTTAAACGACAAGTCGAATTTGTCCGTATCGAAAACAAGGTCGATTTCCACATTCAAGTTGTCGCCCACATGATAAACCTTAAGGGCAGTGATCTTCTTGATGCTCTCGGCAAACCGATATGCCAAGTAGAGCACCACCTTGTAGTCGCCCGGATCGGCCACTGCTCCAGTCAAGTTGTCGATGTGCTCAAAAGCAGTAATGCTCCAGGAGAAGATCACGTACATGGACAAGAGTAATGCACCCATGGGGTCTAGCCACCAGATATCGAGGGTATAACCAGCAGCAGGCATCACAAGCGAAATGCTATTGAAGACGATATCAGTCATAGCATCCTGGGCCAAGGCTTGGACAGAGCTAGAGGGGCTTCGGGAGCACCACCACCAACAAGCTATTTTGGCAAAAATCGTCACCAACATGATCACCACTGCATCCAAACCAATGGCCACGGCCACCTTGTCTTCAGAAGACAACCAGAAGAGTCTTTTGAAGGCCTCAAGTCCCACCTGGAAAAAAGAGATGATGATGAAAATGGAGAAGATCAAGATTCCCAAAGGTTCGAGTTTGGTACGTCCAATGGGGTACGAGATCTGGGTCTGCCAATTCTTGGTGTTGGAAAGTCGGTTGGCAATGTAAATGATGAATGTGGAGAGGAAATCAAGAACTGAGTCCACCAACGAAGCCACCACCGAGAGAGAGTTGGTGAGGTACGAGATGATGAATTTGCCCAATAGAAGAACAAAGTTGATGAAGAAATTCACCATGATGGCCAAATACACCTGCTGCGACAGTCTTTCCTCGTCAAACCCCAAGAAGAGGCCTCCTTCCCGGATATTCCCCGGCAAATCGTTGAAACGGGACTTGGACATGGTTTTGCGGAGGGCTGTAGGCTCCACCTCCATCTCTGCAGACTCACCTGCAGACTCATCCATGTTCTTGGTGTTGGTGTAAGTGGACAACATGTTCAAGTGGATCTTGCCATTATCCAAGAAATGGTCGATTTCAATGAACCGCTGGATAAGCTCGTTCTGGTGGCTGTAGAACTTCCGGACGGACTTTTTCTTGTACTGGGCCAAGTCCTTAGCAAAGCAGTCGTTCCATACGGTCAAATGGTCGAAGTGACCAATCAACTTCTCGGGACGCACCACCGTGGTCAAGTTGCGCCGGTAATAATCCTCAAGGTCCCTGCCATACGACTCGTAGTCCAAACTGGTGTCCTGGTGATTGGAGGAGTTGGACGGTATGTAGTTGGTTGGGTTCAGCACCGTATACTGAGAAGCAAAAAGCCGGTGCAACCACGGCTGATTGTGGGGCTGGGTCAGCGGAGGAGTCAGGTGCTGGTGCTTGAAATCAGCAACGGAAAACGAAGACCGGCGGACAACTCCGTTGGTGCTTCGATGAGAAGAAGACGGTTGACCCTGGAGCAACGGCTGACGTTCCGAACGGGGCTGCGGCTCTTGTAAGCCAATGGAGTGTTCCTCATCTAGCTTGGACTCGTGGCGTCTAAACATCGGCTGGGTCGACTTGCTTCTTCTTTCAGACATGGTGACTAGGAAGAGAGCAAGTGGAAGTGATGGACTTGGAGTGATGGATTAAAGCTCAGAGACTGCAGAAGTCTGGTGATTATATCTGGTGGTTAATATTTGGATATTGTTGGTGTTTCTAAGGATGACTTTAGATGGAACTAAGTTTCAGATCTGATCAATTTGACAAGCTGAGGAATTAACTTAATGATTAGGCGGGGATGGTGGAGAATGTGGGGATGGTATTGATAGAAACGGTAGGTTGGAAAGAAACGAAAAATCCCAAGTGAAAGTCCCTATATAAACCTGAATAGAACCCAACGTCAAAGTGTCACGATCCAAAGGTGAAATGGAATTCGATCAGAGGGGTTTGGACTGGTGCGGTTTGCAAGAGATGTTTTCGGAGTTGAAACCGACTGCGAAAAAGATGGGGTGCGCCCAACAGTGCGTCACGAGGCTGGGGACGGATCTACACACTGAACGAAATAGAATTTGAGTAATTGGACTCTTGTGTTTGATTCAGTACTGCATTAAAATACTGTTATGAAAATTAATCACCATGAAAACCTTAATATGATTGGTCAACTGCATCTGGTTAAACGTATGGTTATGTGGAATCAGAATTACTTTCGTCTTGTATGCACTACGCATCTCAATGATCTAGTGGAAGAATGCAACGGCATTTGCCAAGCCAACAATTGCCACGAATTACGCAAGCATACAATGCCATCCAAGGCAATTTAAAGTGTCAAAAGATTCGTATATATCAAGATAATTTGATTCCAAGTGTTAATAAAAAAAACGATCACGTTACCATGCCTTTTAGTTAAAACGGCTTTCTCCTGAAAATTCAAAAAATAACCAGAAACCACTTTTCTTGGTGTTTGTCTTTTCAGCTGTTCTGAGGAAAAATTACGCCCGTGTCCAGCCGTGTTCGGTCAAGATTCCATTTCTGCGAAATGATAAATTCACTGCCCTGGGCGAGCATTACCCGGCACGCACCTGGGCATCACCGACTTTTCTCACTTTCCAGAATCCGCGTATTTCAACCTTTTTTTCTCCCTCACCACTTCTTTTCCACTCCACTCCCCTTCTCCTTTCTTATTTTCTCTCCCTTTTCCTCCCATTTTTTTTCTTGGTATGTGAGTTGCAGGCTCTACTGATGATTGTTTCACAACATATGTCCGGAGACTCGTGATCCAGGTACAAACATGCATCACCATCTGACCTTGCCTAAGATACCTCGAACAACCACTAACAAACAGATTCCAAAGATGATATAGTTTCTCTCTTGGAGACGCTGGTCTTGGGCGAGACCCTCGTTACCATTTGACTAACGGTACCTTTGCAACGATACTATGATGAAAAACCTTATTTCAGTTCTGCTTCTGAACCACTTTTCATGAAGATAACCCTTACCAAAGCTTTACACATTTTCTGACGTCTCGTTGCAATGACCAAGTCACTGTTGCCACTCGCCAAGTACTCACCTACCCAACATCCTCTTCTTCTCCCTCTCTCCAAAACTTTTTCTTCTTCTTTTCCTTCTCCCTACACTTCTCCTTTTCCTTTTCACTATACTATTTTTTACTACTTCTATGTCTCACTCTAGTGCTTAGACGGAAAAGATCACGATCTTGCCGTCGATTCCCGACGTAGACACCTTGCCCCCATCGTACCACCGCATGCTGTTGATGGTGTTCTGGTGCGTGGTGCTCAACGCCTTGCCTGCGCCTTTCTGGTGTGGCTTGTTCACCCGACCCTTCAAGTCCATTTGCTTGAACATGTTAAGTGCCTGGTGGCTGGAGATCTCCGCATCATCGTCCTCCTCGGCTGGAACATCGTGGATCAAGTCCTTCTGTTTCTCCACAACGTAAGCTTCTTTCCACCCAGACTGGTCTCCCTGGAAAACAACCAAGTTGCAGTTGTGGCCTCCGGCAATGATGGAGTCGCCCAAGTACAAAAGCGACTTGAAAGGCAAGGCATCGGTTTTGATTGTCACAAACGAGGCAGGTGGCTGGCCCTCGCCCGAAGGATACACCACCGACACAGTACCATCGTGGCTCACATATGCCAACGAGTCACCTTGACCATCCTCGTTGAAAGACACGCCGTGGATCCACGACCCGGTGGAGTTTGTGTAGTCACCCACCAAGGTCTGGAATGGCAACTTGGTGCCCCAGACGGAGGGTTCCGGTTTCTCGTCCAATCCCTTGACAAAGGCAGAGAAAACACGCACATGGCCATCAGTAGAGCCGGATGCCAAGAGCACGTTGTTGGGGTGCCATGATAACGTGGTGATGGTGGACTTCAATGGCTTCTTCAAGTGCTTGGACACCCACCAATTGTTCTCTTCCTCGTAGTAACACACGGCAATGATGCGGTCTGCTGACCCAACAGCAAACTTATCACCATTGGGCGACCATTTGCACACGGTGGCGGCTCTGTTGATTCTTAAAAGCACCAAGGTGGGTTTGAACTCGCCCGAAGCTGCGTCGTACTCCCATACCAAGGCGTTTCTGTCCTGAGAACAGGTCAAGATCTTGGACCCATCGGGGGAAATGTCCACGGAAGTAACGGTTTTATCGTGGCCCTTCAAAACAGTGAACAACTGAGGCTTGGTGGCGGCGTTGGCCGATGTGTGGTACAACTCAATGGTATTGTCCTTGGTGACAGCCAAGAGGTCGAAGTTGGGGGAGAAGCAGTGGTCCTTGATGGGTTCATGGCCCAATTGGTAAACGATTGGAGACGACATATTTTAGGAGGCTTCACAAAGTAATTCACAAAAGTATCAAAGAGGATTCACGGGATTCACAGGAGGTCTCTCTACTGTAAATGGTGGAGTTTGATGTTGAGTGAGTGAGGGTGGGGAATAAAATGCTGAGAAACCAGGCTGGGTGCCACATCCGTACCTCCTCGAATAAGATATAGGAGAGGAACCACTCAACGTACACCACTACAAAAAAAAATGTCCGTTATATAATATAATAGTGTCTGCTTTCAGTGTGTCCATTGACTCGCTTACGTAAGAATGTCTTTTTGTCCACTGTCCACTGTCCACTGTCCACTGTCCACTGTTCACTGTCCACTGTGTCTAGTTATTGTCTGGTAGTGAGACTTGGGTCTGAGACCCATAGTGAGTCTGGGGCCTGCAATGAGCAGCGCGCTTTCCACCACTCTTCAGCCATCTCCAGCATATCCAGCCAGAACGGGCAGTCACGTTTGTATCATAGACACGCCAATAAGTGCATCAACTAACATGTCGGACGCCGAAGTCGCCAAGGAGCGGCTTTTAAAAAGACAGCAACGGTTAGCCCAGTGGAAGCTCAAGCAGTCTGCAGGTAATCCAGGTGATGCAGTTGTGGAGAAACAGAATAGTCTTGCATCCGAAAACCCGAAGGAAGCAGATCTTGACAAATCTCAGAAAAGCAATGAAACAGACAATGGTCTTTCACAAACGAGTGGGGAAAAGATTATCTACCTGGAAAAAACGGGGTCTGATGCTGTGGTTTCCACTGACCAAGAAGCAGTGAAGCATGATAGAATCGTCCAGAGACAGAAACGGTTGGAAGAATGGAAAAAAAGGAAACAGGCCGAGGAAGAGGATGCCAGCAAAGCCAAAGTGGCCGAGGACGACAAAATCCGCAAGCAGGAACGCTTGGAGGCATGGAAGAAGAAACGAGCACTCGAAGCCTCGGTTCCCGTGATCAAAATCCCCCGCAAAAAAATGGCGTTGGCTCCAGTTGTCAAGAAACGTGTTTTTGATCTTGATGCAGACGACTCGGAGCTGCTGCGGCCCAAATTCAAGGTTCCTACGAATGTTGCGCCCAAAAAATCAAAGGATTCGGGGCCGGAAGTGGATGAGTTGGATGCCTTCATGAGTACGTTGGAGAACTCGGACCTGGTACCGCATGCACAAGGCGGAACTCTTGATTCGGTTGACTCTGACGATTCCGATTCCGAGGGCCCAGAAGCTACTACCGGCTCAGATTCCATCATACAGGCCAAACTCGAAAAGCTTCAGCAGGAAAAGGAATTGGGCCACGTGGACCACTCGGCCATCGAGTATGCTCCGTTCAGGAAAAACTTTTATACCGAACTCGACGAGATCTCCAGCCTATCACACGACCAGATTGCTGCTGCTAGAAGCTTGGAGGGGATCCGAGTGAAGGGCTCAAATGTGCCTGCACCGGTATCGAAATGGGCCCACCTTTCGCTTTCTCCAATCATTTTGGATGTCATGAAAGACATTCTTTTATTCGAAAAACCTACTTCTATACAGGCACAAGCCCTTCCGGCCCTAATGTCAGGAAGAGACTTCTTGGGCATTGCTCAAACGGGTTCAGGGAAAACTTTGGCTTTTCTACTCCCATTACTAACGCATGTTTTGGATCAACCTCCACTTGAAAAAGGTGACGGGCCCATAGCCATCTTGCTCTCGCCAACAAGAGAGCTCGCCCAGCAGATATATAAGCAACTCCTGCATTTCACCAAAAAATTGGACATTTCGTCTTGTTGCTGTTACGGGGGTTCTCCTATAGAGGCACAGATTGCAGAGCTCAAGAAGGGCTCACAGATTGTGGTGGCTACTCCAGGCAGATTAATTGATTTATTGGCTGCTAACAACGGTAAGATCTGCAATCTCCATCGCGTGACATATGTTGTTTTGGATGAGGCAGACCGGATGTTTGACTTTGGATTCGAGCCTCAGGTCAATAAGATCTTTAGCCAGATTCGCCCGGACAGTCAAAAAATCTTCTTTAGTGCAACATTTGCCCGGAAACTCGAGGCTCTTGTCCGGACCAATTTGACGGATGCCGTTGAAGCTGTGGTTGGAGGAATCAGTGTTGTTGCACCGGAGATTACGCAGCATGTGGAGTTGTTTGAGGTCAATGATGATTCCGATCCCACCGTGGAGGCCTGCAAATTGGAGAAGCTCGTGGATATCATCCATTCTTATCCCAGCACCAAGAAACTCGTTTTTGTGGAGAAGCAGCTGGCCGCAGATGGGTTGCTAGTGCAGCTTTTATCGCAAAAGATATCTTCTACCACCATACATGGTGGAAAGGAGCAATTAGACCGCAAGTATGCGATCCGGGACTTTTCCAATCCAGATAGCGGCATGGACATTTTGATAGCCACCTCCATCGCCGCACGGGGTCTTGACGTCAAGGGCTTGGATGTGGTGATCAACTACGACCCTCCGAGTCACATGGAGGACTATGTGCATAGAGTTGGCCGTACCGGGCGAGCAGGCAGAAAAGGAGATGCCTACACATTCGTCAAGTCCACGCAGGAACGGCCCATTACAGATATTGTCAAAGCGTTGCGATTGAGCAAGGTGGAGAACATTGACGAAAGGCTCATCAAGATCTCGGACAAGTACATGGAGAAGTTGAAGTCAGGCGCGGAGAAAATGAGCTTTGGATTTGGTGGTCGTGGCTTGAGCAAGCTCGATGAAGTTAGAACCACCAACCAAACTTTGGAGCGCAAGGCATACAATGAGCCAGAAAAGCCCAAGCACTCGGTGGCCGAAGGCAGTGATGCTAAGACAAAGGCTACTACTCCAGATATAGGGCTCGACTTGCCCGAATTCAAAGTCATTGCAGGAAAAGCAGAAGAAACGTCTGGTCCAGATAAAGGCCGGTTCCATTCGCGTGTCACCATCAACGATCTCCCACAGAAAGCAAGGTGGACCGTTGTCAACAAAGATACGCTCTCCAGAATCACCGATACTACATCGACGTCCATCACCAACAAGGGCCAATATTATCCGCCAAAGACCAAGGTGCCTCAGACAATCAAGAAGGGAGGCAAGGATGTGCCAGCACCTCCCAAGCTCTACTTGCTTATTGAAGGTCTAACGGAGCAAGCAGTGAATGAAGCCAACCGCATGATCCGGGAGAAGATGATTGAGGGTTTGGAACAGACCTCTCAAGATGAGAATTCCTCTGTCCAGGGAAAGTACACTATTTAATCCAGTGCTTTTAGGACATTGTTTCTTATAATTCGTGAGTCTCCCTTGTGTCTTCCTGAGTCTTCCTGAGTCCTTCCCAAATCAATTCACTGAAGCTGACTAAGTTACTTTCTCCCTTAATTTGGCTAACATTTCTTTTTTCCAGAGTCGTTTTTCTGTTTCGTGCAGTCTTGAGATGGTAATTGGCCCAATTTGCATCTACCCGGGCCGCGGCCATTCTCATGCAGCGGAGTGCACGCAGGCGCGCAAGACCCTCGGTCTTTTGAGTGGGGTATGGGCCGGTATAAGAAGGCCCCCATTTCTGAGCACCTCAATTGTTTTCCCAACATGACTTTTGACGAAAAAGTATTTGCTAAGCACAAAGAGTGGGTGGTTAAGGAGATCGAGCCCGGCTTCGTGCACGTGGCCTACAACAACCCCAAGACCTTGAATGCTTACAGCACTGAAAACTGGAGGGCCTACCAAGAGATCTTGCTTGAGCTTGAGCACGACCCCGACACAAATGTGATTTTGATTTCATCTGCTTTTGCCAAGGGCTTTTCTTCGGGGCTCAACATGAAGTCAGCCTTGAACATCTTACAGGGCCATGAGGACGATTCGTTTGCGGTCAAAAAGGGCATCATGTACCAGCACATCCGGGAGTTCCAGGATGCAATCACGTTACCCAGCCGCATGAGAACGCCCACGATTTGTCTCTTGAACGGGGTGAGTTATGGACTTGCGTTGGACATTGCATCTGCTTGCAGTATTCGGTTGGCCACGGCCGATGCACGGATATCTATTCGGGAGATCAAAATTGGTATTGTCGCCGATATTGGCTCCTTGCAGCGGATCAGCAATATTGTGGGCAACAAGTCGCTTGTGTACCAGTATGCTTTGACCGGCGAGATTTTCTCCGGACAAGATGCGTTGAACATCGGCTTAGTCAGCAAGGTGTTGCCTGACTTCGAGGCAGGTGTGGCCCATGCGCTTGAATTGGGTATTGATATCAATAGCAACCCACAATGGGCCATAAAGGGAACCAAAGAGAGCATTCAGTTCATCACGGACGGGGGCTCCCATGAACAAGGTTTGTTGAACATTGCCAGTTACAATAGTACATACTTGGTTGGCGGGCTTCCAGAAAAATCCAAGTTGTAATTGAACAGTGAGCTGGTGTTTTAGAGTCTACTGGATTGAGTGAATCAGCCGTCTGCAGATAAGCTGTGATTCCGGAGTCACCTCAAAGTGAATTGAAATCACCTCAAAAGGAATTGAAGTCACCTCAAAGTGAATTGAAATCACCTCGACAGTGAACTGAGACGTGACCGATGGTGAACTATGCAAACTTAGGTATGGCACTTAAGCTATTCATGTGTTCATGAGTATTCGCACCCATCAACATTCGATCTCACTCAATGACTACTGCATACCCGGCAGGTGGTGACTGAGGCCCGGGGGCTTTGGCCCGAATACATTCCGCATGATGTGCAGAAGTTGGCCGAGTTTGAGTTTTACCTTATTGAGGAGTTGGACATGTGCTTGGTCGTGCACCATCCGTACCGGGCATTGCTCCAGGTGCACGA
This sequence comes from Metschnikowia mauinuiana, assembly GCA_002374555.1. Classification (NCBI taxonomy): domain Eukaryota; kingdom Fungi; phylum Ascomycota; class Pichiomycetes; order Serinales; family Metschnikowiaceae; genus Metschnikowia; species Metschnikowia mauinuiana. The sequence continues at coordinate 304,994 of NKZY01000684.1, read as the reverse complement.
CTTTTTGGGGCAGCCTGCCGGAGTTTGGCTTGGTGCTTCAGAAACACTTGGGTGCGCAATTTGCATCTAAAATAACATCACCATTTTTCATGGATACCTGGTTCTCTTTGTAAACTCCATAACCCATTTTCTTGGAATTCTTGCTCGATCATGGTTTTCTCATCCAACAATCTTCATTTTAGAAGCTCTCTTTTTTTTAAAAACATCATCTAAGCGGTATAGACTCTAGAGTCAATATCCACCACCTAACTCAATGAATATGAATGACCCCACACTGTCCTACTCTCGTCCAATCAAATACCACATCAATGTCAAATATATAACGTTCTTACCTATTTTCATCTGTAATAGAAAATCCCCACAATACATTAGGATAGACTCCAGCCTGTGCTCAGTGCTACTACCCTGCTAGTGTGCAGGCTCTGCGACTACAGAAAAATTGTCCTACAACCTTCTTTCAACACCACATGCTAAAACGAACGTGGACCTGGCAAAGACCTCTCCAGCGGAGTCTATCCAGTGGCGAAACCCGCACATCTCCAAAATGCCATGCTCATGCTCATGGTCATAGAAATGTCCATAGAAATGTCCACAGCTCGACGATCAACTCCAACCCAAAGACTGTGGCCGATCTCCTCCTGCCGTCCCAAGCCTACACCAACAGTCTTCTGCCAGGCTTTAGCGCCACCACCGCCACTCAGACGCTCTCCAATTTCGATAGAGTCCGAGCAGAAATCCACCGGCTTCTAAAAAACAAGAACTACGATGACTTGCTCTCGTTATTGACTAAATGGACGGTGCCTCTGCGAGAACGGGACTGGCAAAACACGCTCCAGCACAGAGAACTTTCTCATGTGTTGCACCAAATCGTCACGTACCAAATCGGAGTGATCCAGGAGGCCGCCACCCTCAAGACTTTTTCCCACAACGACTATCTCACTGACTCCAGGTTGTCTCATGCACGCACCATCAGAGAGGGTCTTCGAAAGGTGTACTCCAATCTTCTTGGCGATGGAAGCCGTACTCCAAACCACCTCTACTCCAAAGGCCGCAAGCTCTCGACGGATTTCCGTTTAAGTTCGGGTGACTTTGAGAACTTGGTGTTGTTGGAGGTGAGCAATGGCAAGTTGGACTTGGCCTCCAAGTGGTTCCAGGTCTTGGAGATGCAGTACCCCAATCAGGAACACTACAAGCACATGACGTACCGCTTGTGGCTCCTCAAGTTTCAAGTCTACGGAGGCTCTAAGCCTTCGCTTTGGCCGGTGCTGCTGACGCAGCTCTACGAGAAAAAGATCAACCCCAGACGGGGTAACCTCAAGTCGGAGATGACGTGGACGGAAATATTTAATGATTTCGTGAAAAACCATTCTGTGATGCTGGGTAGCTCGCGTGTGGTTTTCGACAAGAGCTTGGTGTGTGAGATTATTTACTCGGTGGCTCATAATGGCAATGTGCCGCAATTGTTCAAATTGATCGAGCTGAACTGGGGAATTACCAGTGCCGGCAAAATGGCCAAGAACTTTGCTCCGCTCGCTCCTTCCCACCCGCTTTTCCCGGACATAGAGGTGTTGCAAGCCATAGTGATCTCCATGCTCTACAATAAGCAGTACGTTGCGAGCTTGAAATACATCAATGCCTTCCAGACCCACTACTCCATGGACGTGGGGTCGAAGCTGGCCAAGTACTTCTGGGACCAGCTTTTTCGGTGGAGCGAGATCACCACCAGGTTCTCGGAATACAGGGCCCTCCACCAATATATTAAGGAAACAAACGTTAGGTCGCTACTAGGGCCCACCTCTGCAGCCGAGTTGGAAGTGACGTTGGACGAAGCCAAGAATTTGACCGACTTCAACTACGAAGGTTACTTGCAGTATATTGGAGACTTAAGTGGACAGAGGTCGGGATTGACCAAAGAGCTCTGGAGGTGCTACCAGGAATCCGGTATGGAGTTCTCTGTGAGGCCGTACCAGACGCTATTGACGTTGACCTCGGAGCTGCAAAACGAGGCTGATTGCTACGAGCTCTTGCGCCATTTGTTCAAGCAAAATGACATCTATCAAGTGTCGCAGGATTCCTACAACTTACCCATGACAGTTGCCAGGGTGGGCAAAGTGGCCGAGCTTTACACCAACACAATGAAGTTATTGATCAACATCAAGGGTGAGTCCGGCAAGATGGGGACTATTCCACACATTCTCCGCGAGTGGAGCTTGGACTCGGCCATGAAGACGTCTCTACAGAAGTGGGCATCGTTGCAGGAGGAACGGTACCATGAGGCATTAAAGACTTTGGCCGAAAAGGCCCAGGAGGACGACGACGAGTTTTTGGGATTGCTCTAGTCATGACGTCTGTAACAAAAAGTCCACGTGATACTGCGTGTGAATAGTAAATAGCGACTGCGAACAATACTGGTTCTAGCCAGGGTTCAGGTGATACAATATAGATTTAATATCCCAAATAAATAACTCAAACTATAACGTTGAAAATATCTTTAAAAAATGATACATTTTGTGGTAATTAATTGCAGCCAAGTATTTTATTTTTCAAGTTGTAACCAATGAACTTTTTTGTCTGTTCCCAATACATCTTATTTTCGCAACTTTTCTGCAGAGTAACACCATACATGCTTATCTATAAAAAAACATCCAAAGTACTAGTTTCGCCCATGGTTAAATACTACATTTCATTGGTTAATCCTTAAAGCCTTCATTAGCTTCTGCTGCAAATTCCCAAAATCGCGACTTCAAACAGAAGATATTTTTAAGTACCCAGAAATCCTGTCCAGTGTCTGATGTGTCTTTTATGTGCGTAACTATCGAGTGCGTAACTATTGAGTGCCTACTATTGAGTGCGTAACAATTGTTTTTCACATGAACCACCAAACAGTCAACTTATATCCACTACTAAATTATATCCACCACTAAATTATACCTCTCCATTTTACTCTTTACAATATACAAACCCTCCTTACTTAACGTAAAAACTCTTATATGTAGATCAAGTATAAATTCACAAATTCACAAATGATCAATGACCTTCAATTTCTGTTGCACTGGTGTCACTCTTTATAGCAGTGCGTCTCAGTCTAAGCCCAATCTACCGGTGCGCGCACGCCTGCGCGTATTGAACACATTTCCTCAAGCGTCCACTCCACCCTCATACACACTACACTATGGCTGAAGGATTGGAAAAACTCACCGAAATCCCCGCTGGTTTCATCAAAGACGGGTCTGTTTTCGTCAGAAAATGCTCCAAGCCAACTAAGAAAGGTATGTTAAATTGCTGCCAGTGACTGCTGCTTGCAGGGACTGTTTCTTTCGGTTCCACACGGTGTCCCCACTGCGTTTTGATCAGATAAGTCCATAATGAATGATCTTTTGGATGAATGGAATAGTGAATGAATATGAACAAACGAGTCTTTAATGTTGTTCTTAGTCTTGACTTTGGTTCAAGTACGATTCATGGGACCATTCATGGAGTTCCTATATAACGAGACCCTTCCCCACCCAAATCTACATCCAAACGTCCATCCAAATTCTCCAAATTTCTCCAAATTTCTTTTGATTTCTCCAATAATTGAAACATCTATCATTGCCGTGACTTTTAAACATGAACATACTAACATATAGAATACTTTAACATCATCAGGGCTGTTGGTGTTGGTTTCGTGATGATGGGTGTTGTGGGATATGTTGTCAAGTTGTTGCACATTCCTATCAGATACTTGATTGTTTAAGACACAAATTTAATACATGAGGCTGTGAGCAGCTGATACGAATATACCTGTATATTTCTGGACTTGGCTTGTGGTGCTTCCCCAGTTCCAGAGCCATCCTTAGCTCCTCTAAACCCTAACATATAACCATCTGTTTGGCTCTATCGTTGTGCACAACATTCTATACCTTTTTACTCTACTTTTATTCTATTTAGCACTCATAATCCCTGGATATTCTTTTATTACCCTCCATATCTTTGGTTATTTTTCTCACCAATTTCTGGGTTTATCGGTGTAGTGGTCTCAGCCGCGGCCTGCACACCGCACCACAGCGCAAAAAAACCTCATCTCAATCATCTCTAAAGCTCTCCACATCCTTCATTATGGCCAAAGAATCGTCCCCATTTGTGAAGAAATTGGCGCATAATGACGACCTGGTGCGCCGACAGACCTTTGAGGCGTTGAAGCAGTTTTTGCAGTCCAAGGCCGCCGCAAACCTCGACCAGTTCGAGTACGATAAGTTATGGAAAGGCCTCCACTTCTCCATGTGGTTCTGTGACAAACCCCTCCCCCAGCAAAAGTTGGCCCATGATCTCGGCACCTTATTTTCCGAGTGTGTGCCTCAACTGAGCTTAAGGCGATTCCACACCGCTTTTTGGTCCATTCTTGCCAGAGAATGGTACCTGATAGACAAGTGGAGACTCGATAAGTACTTGATGTTGGTGAGAAGAGTTGTCAGACACATGCTTTTCCGGTTGCAGGCCCACGGATGGCCCGAAGCGGAAATACAGGAGTTTTTCGACGTTTTGCTCGAGAAACCCTTGTCTGGGGACCCAAAGACTCCTGCTGCTTTAGGATACCACGTGTGTGACTTATTTGTCGATGAAATAGAGTACGTAGCGCTCAAAGATTTCAGAGACTATAGCGAGGAGGTTGACGAAGACGATGAAGATGAGAGTGACGATGAGAGTGAAGATGAAGATAAGGACAGTGGAGATGAGAGCGACAACAAGGCCGAGGAGTCCGAAAAAGAGGATTCCGATGCCAAGGATGCAGAGCAAGAAGCCAAGAAAGCCAAGGTTCTCAGCGAAATCCCTCTCTCCCTTTTGTTGCAGCCATTCAGAACATTGGCAGAGACTTCCAAGAGCGAGCCATTGAAAAAGAAGTGTAAGGAGGAAATTTTGGAGGACGATAGATTGGCGGAGTGGGGCGTCACGGAGGCATCCCAAAAGAACGACGAGTCGGACGAAGAATGGACTGGTTTTTAGTGCATAATACATAGACATACGATTGGTAGCTTCACATGTCGTGCGACGCTCATATCATCGCTGGCGCATACAGTCCTTCCATACATCACGATCAATACATACTCCATGCATCTCCATATACACATCTCCACACTCCATACATAACACACCTCCATATATTATTCCGCATAATACATACTCCATACATTGAATGCTCCATATATAAACACATACGTTCTTCACATTAATTCAATAACTTCATCGATATGCTGGAAAACAATCAGTACATTCCCAAGTTCATCCAGGACGTGCCCTGGTATTATAATGCCAAGCACGGCGACGATGCTCTAAGCCATCACCGCAAGGACCCCACGCAGAAAAACGTCGACCAAAGTCTTCCCCAGGCCGGAGACGGTATCAACGACGAATACACCGTGACTGAGCACGGCGAGCACATCAGCTTGGTGGAGGACTATGATGCTAAACGAGACCGTTGGCGAGGCCACACCGATGAGCAATGGGATGAGATCCTCCGCAATTGGAACTCCATCAAAGGTAACTCGCTGGATGCAGGGGCCGTGGATTCTGACGACACAGACTATGAGCTCGAGCTTCTGGAGTTGGGGTTGGCCAAATCTGACTTGATTCCCGGACAAGCAGAGGACCCCATGGAAAAGAGTATCCGGGACAGACGAGACATTCCGTCGTATATCAAGGCAATCAACTCAAATGCTGGAGGAAAAATCAGATTGGGCAAAGACTCTCTAGCGGGCTTGGTGGGAGACAACTCGGACTTCCAGAAGGAAAGCGCAGATATGTCTGAGTTCCAGAATATGCAGAAGTTTGCATGGGAACAGAATAAGGAGTATGAAAGCAAGCTCCAGAAAACAAACTATGACAATCAATTGGCGCAGATGAGTAACCCAGATAAGCATATTGAGGCTTTGGCTGCAGCAGACCTAGATTCCAGTCTTGAAGCAAGTCCAACGCTCATGATGTTGAAAAATAGGCAAAACGAGGAGAAACGACGTAAAGCAGGGGAAGCAAAGCGTCAAAAACTTCTAGAAAGATATGGATAAGTCTGATTCTTATTGGCCTTAGATTCTAATTTTCATTGGCCTTTAAGATCCTCAAGATCTCGAGGCCCTTGAGGAGCTCTGCCTCTGCAGTATTCAAGTCCTCGTAGTTTAAAGCCGAAATGGCAAACTTAGCATGCTTCTGTGCCTTGTTGATCTGCTCTGTGGTGTCGACGATGGCCCCCACATCTGCCTTTGTAACCTGCACACTCTTGGAAGACTCTGCTCTGGCAATTGTCTCTCGTTTTGGAGCAGCAGTTCCACCTGGAGGAATCACTTGTATAGATGAATTTTTGTTGACTGCATCAGTGGCTTCATCCGGAATGTACTTGGGAGCACCTGGAAGGTTGATTTCCAGATCGGCCTCAAGACCCGGGTCAAATTTGGGAGCACCAGGAAGAGTGAAATCGGCCTCATCCAAAGGGCTTCCTGGCTTTTCTATATTAGCCTCGCTATGGTCTTCGGGATATTCAGGAATTTCATTGGAAGCATCATTGGAAGCAGTTTCAGGAAGTACATCCTCGGAAGTCCTGGAAGGAGCTTCAGGAAAGTCAGCAGGTGGGCTCTGGTGAACACTTTCAGTGAGATGTTCCAATTCCGTCTCCTCACCCTTAATGGGCACCTCATCTTTGAGTAGCCTGCTCAATTGATACTTCAAGGTTTTTATCTTTTCCTTGGTGAAGGCCACGAACTGGTCCTGGGTAGAGCACGTGCCCCCGGTGGGCTTGGCATAGTCAATTGCCTCCTTATCGTCCGAGGTGAAGATGGAGAAAAGCGCCCAGAAGTTAAGCGTGGCTCTCAATTTGGATACCAAGGCCGGCTTCGTCAGTCCGTCGTATTCCTTCAAATCTTCAAGACACCCATGGAAGAGCTTAAAGGCGAAAACAAAGATCAAGTTGATGGAGAGCTGTTTGCTCTGGAGCACTTGTTGGACAGACTCGTCTTCATGGGAGAATTTAATGGCTTCTGTATCATCCAATAGGCTCATGGCAAACTGCTCCACGTCGGTGCCGTTTTGATGGAGCTTCTGGGAGAGAATATGCTCGAGCACGTACACCTTGCAGTAGTAGCTGACCACGGGGTTGGCATGCACCAACTCCACGGAGCGGGCAATGAAGGGCGTGACGTTTTTGTCTGCTTTGATCAGTGCCGGAATTTCTTTGACAGTGATGGACATGGGTTTGGATGGAGGAGAGTTGGGAAGAAACAGTGGGGTAGATTCGCGGCGCACTATCTAGCATCTATCAGTCTAACATCTATCAGTCTAACGTTTATCAGCCAAGTTTATGTTCATAGTCAAGTTCGTGTTAATAGTCAAATTCAATTTTTTTTTTTTACAGAATCACCTTTTCTTTAAATAACCATAGATTTGAATTCTTGTCATACTTTTAACTCTACTCACTATTCTTAGGTGATAGGTTTTACTGTATCTCTATATGTAAAGTCACACCTCACATATTATCCACATACTATACTCATTCTCACACATTAATTCATGCAACTTAACAGACCCCCAACTAAGCAGACACCTACGCTCATATATCGTGTACTTATAGTAATAGTAATAGTAATAGATCACACATTACTTACTGTTAGTCATATTGACTCTGTAGCTGTTTTACCATTTGCCACCTTTCCGTCTTCATATTCTATTATTCACGGCTGTGGAGTACTGATACTGGTAAAGTGAATCTCTATAACCCTAATGGTTATCTAGGATCTATCGAGATCTGACTACTACTAGGTATAATTATACTTAGGTAATGTAGTGTAGACTAGTCTAACGTGGTATCATGAGTAGCAATAAGTCTAAGCAGTTGGTAGCAGTGGTGGTTGTAGTGGTAAGTTGTCCTTGTTGGACATTCTAGAGTCATCATCGTTTATACATTTCTCCGTGGGTCTATATCCCAGTAATCAAGCACTAGGCAAATCTGGCATGCGCAAAATCTCGCCGTTGTTGTTGAGAGTGTCCTCCTGCAACAAACTCAAGATCTTGGAGCTCTTCCACTTCTCGGGCAAGGGCGTCACATCGAAGTTCTTGGTGGCCCAGTAGTAGATATCCCAGTCTGCCTCATCCAACAACAGGTCAAACTCCTGGAGCTCCTCCATGTTGAACTTTTGCAAGTGTTTGCTGGCAAACCGGGAGAGCAACAAGTCACTTTCCAAAATGCCTCTCTTTCTGGCCTGGTAAGTGAGCCGAGCCCTCATCACGTCGATGGACTCGCCTGTTCTCTTGATGGGGTCGATCCGGGAAGCAAGTTCATTGTATGAGGGGTTTTGCGGTTTGCCGTGGTTCAAAAAACGCCTGCTGGCTAGTGTCCTAACTCTGAACATGGTGTTTGGAAGAAAGGAAGTATGGAGTAGTATGGGGAAGATCAGAAGCTGAAATTCGGCCCTGGCCGCGCGGAGGCGCCGGATGCACGGGTGCCGTTCCCTCCAGGCCCCAATGTTCTAGTCAACTCTTTGTCCATTTTTTGTAATTTACTCTTTGCATTTCTTAAAATTCATTTTATGTTTAATAGGCTATAGTTACTCTACTTGTAACAATTTGGAATTTTATACATTCTCCATCAACGGTTATAAACGGCCTTATAACGTGACTTCTTCCTGGAGGCTGTACATGCAGTGCGACCACATGAAGTGCACGTTGTCAGTGATCGTATACAAGCTCTTAAAACCCACCGTCAGAGCTCCTACTACACCGCCCAACCACACCCAACACGGACCCCAAGTCCAATCATTTTCAGATACACTCTATACACACTCACAAGCTCATAACCACCACTTTGAGACCATGGGAAAAGCCGTCTCGAAACTCTCCAAGGATGAAATCAAGCAACTACGTGACCGGACCCTCTTTGACAAAAGAGAACTCCAACAATGGTACAAAGGTTTCTTGAGAGATTGTCCCAGCGGCCAACTATCAGAGGAGGAGTTTGCTAAAGTGTTCAAGCAATTTTTTCCTTTCGGAGACCCGACGGATTACTGTCACTACTTGTTCTCCACGTTTGACACAGACAACTCCAAATACATTGATTTCAAGGAATTCATAATAGCATTGTCATTGACCGCTCGAGGCGACCTCCTGCAGAAATTGGATTTCAGTTTCAGGCTATACGACTTCGACCGTGACGGTAAGATCTACTATAAGGATATGTTGGCGGTGATTACGGCCATCTACAAAATGGTAGGGCCTATGGTGGCATTGCCAGAGGACGAGAAAACGCCCCAGGCACGTGCCGAGAAGCTCTTTTCGCTTGCTGAAAAGGATAAGGACTCGGAATTCTTGGATATCAACGATATGAAGCATCTTGTCAAGCAAGACCCATCGCTTATCAATTCTTTGAACACATATGAGGGTTTAGTCTAAGCTTGCCTTTGATATGAAATTTCTAATTACTTAATCCTTCATCAATACTATTTTCATCACTAGCTTAGTTTCTTACTATTTCACAATTGTCCTCATTGTCCCTATTGCCCTCATGTTACTGTTGTCCTTCAACTGCTTCAAGTAAACCATCTAGAAGCTCGTCAACTTCATTGACATCCACCCCCGTACAATAGCTCACCACCTTCTTGAATTTGGCCGTGAGCATGCGGTAATCATTGAGGTTATCGAGTTCCGCCTGGAGCGACTCGTTGACCTCATGGTATGCTTGAATTCTGGCGGCCAACACCTCCGAAGGCGGTAGCGTCGCCAAGATTTCCGCTGTGGAATTGACTGGCTCGTTGTTAGCAAGCTTCTGGTAAATCGCCTCTATTATAAATGGCTCATCTGCATCGAATTTGCCAACCTCCTCTTCGTCCCCGTCTGGTTGACCGTTGCTTAGTTCCTCGTCCGTGCTGCTCTTCTTGAGCATCTGCAACTTGTCGTTGATGTTGGTCATCTGCAACTTCATCGTGTCGACCTGCGATATCTTGCTGGTGATATTTCTGGCAATGAATCTGTTGTTGGCTGTAGTAACGGTGGCTTCCCGAAGCTCCTTGTTCAAGTTGTTGATCTCAACCTTTTTTGCGTGGATGATTCGCTTGTACTCGTCGTTAGTGTTCGTTAGTAAATCTTGGATAGATTTGAAGATCTTGTTGGAGAGAAGCGAGGAGCTGGCCACTTCACTGGTAGGGGTTTCTTCCCGCTTGATTGGTGTCATGTCTTCCAACGTCTCCAAATCACCAACGTCTGCATGTTGTTCGGCCTTCTCGAGGGCCTCCATTCCTGTGTGGACAAGCAGGAAAAGATACTCGTCGTGCTCTGAAGCTCCTGCCAAGTTCTCAAGCAAGTGCTTGACCGACGTGAACGAGTATGGGTTGTTATTGTAGCCCTTTCTCAATTCGATGACTTGATTGACGCATTTGAAGTCTGTAGGCTTGACACCCAAACTGTTGGGCAAATTGAAATCTGCTTTCAATTCTAACAACAAAAACACAAACCAGCTCAACTCGTTCTCACCGGCCAAATGAAGAGCAGTGTTGCCTGTCTGAGCCTCCTTTGCGTTGACCAAAGTATGGCACAACTTGTGTAAGTTCTTCTCCTTATCGGGGTTTGTGATGATCCACTCGAGGATTTTTCCGAAATAGAACTTGGAGCTTTTTCCATTTCTGGTTGCCAGAAGAACCAAATGGTGCAAAAAAGACTGGTGTTGGTTGTCAAAGAGCCACAAGGTGGGATAAAGCCATTGCCCAAGCAACTCCGAAAAGTTACCTTTCTCCATTGCATTCGTGACCTGGATAGTAGCAATAAGCGGCGTTTCACCATTGTTGTCACCCCGGATGGGGCTGCATATCTGAAGCTTGACGAAGCTACTGACAAGGTTGGTAGATGCCAAAGTAGAGGCATAATGCAAGGCAGTCTTTCCCAACGAGTCCAAGGAAACGTCCAAATCCCAGGGCAGCCTGGAATTCAAGAGCACAGAAAACCGGCTCTTGATCTCATCTTGCGAGAGAGAGTCCTTGCTATCTGACTTGAAAATGTCACTGAATTTGAGCTTTGCCTCCAGTACAAAAGCACGGTCTTTCTCATCGAAAGTCAACGGCGGCAACGCGTAAGGATAATTCGTATTCACAAGAGTATCCAAGGAAAGAGTGGGAGTTGAGACCTTACGTCTTTTCGAAGGAGAATCTTCATGGTCGGACTCAGCGATCGACACCCGTTTGGGAGACTTTTTCAGCGACGACATACACAACTTGGGGAGTTTATCGTAGTCATGAACATCCACCAAAAACAAACTCTTGATCAACTTGTACACGTCCAAACGGATGGCGATGGACACGGCCTTATCGTAGGGGATCCAAAGCCCCCTTATCTGGGGCACTTCATGGTTAGAAAAATCATTGTAGAGTGGAGCCGGGGCCTGGTTATATTGCAGACTGGAGAGGATCTCGTTGCGTAAGTATGCAGCCACCTGGTCTTCCGTATAGATGTCTAGAAGCAACAAGAGATGGAGCATCTGGGACACATTTACATACGAGTCCTGGACACGGCGCAAGACCAGGGGCATGGATTCCGGGGATTGATCAAGGCCATACTCAAAGGAGATCTGGATGAATTTCTGGCCCGAGTACACGCTGGACGAGACGCGGGGAGAGGCTAGTCTGTCGAAAAAGAACGACTTTGACGGCGTCCTGTTGATGTGTGTGCCATATAATTGCTTGGAGATGGAGTTGGCGGTGGTGTCACCTGCAAACTGGGGAGACTCCATGGTGGGTAGGCCAAAGGGAAGCAGACGGGGGGCCGAAGGTCTATGGTGCTGGGAGAGTAGAGCGGTGAGCGTCCAGTGACTTTTCCTAAATGGGCCGGGGGACGTGTGGGCCCGTACATTCCGCGAACTGCACGGCACCAGAATGGGCCTACCTATCGGCTGAAACAGCACTATAAATTAATTATGGAGATGATAAGAGGTATTTTTTAGGGTATTTTTTTCAAGGGGTGCTTTTATGTTTTATATAAGGTAGTGTGTTTTGTAAACTTTTATTGTTTTTGTGAAAATTAGAGTTTTGTGGAGATCAATGTTTTGCTTTGGTTGTGGGTGAAGGTGTGGACCAAGCGATGAGAAGTATAAAGTGAGACGTGTAGAGCATTACAGATAGCAGCAAGAATCAATACGAATAGGCAAGAAAAAAAAGGAAAGAATAGCCGATAACGGAAGAAAGGATTCTTTCTTAGCATTTGCATGTTTTTTTTTTTTTACATAATAAAGCCATCTTTCACCATCACATCATTTCCTTCTGTCATTCATGAGTAAAATAGCCCTGGTGCATCAATGGGCCCGTGCTCATAACCACGATAAGTCCATCAATAGCTCGGCCCTAGCAAGCATCAGTAATTTTTTTTAAAAATGCACTATTATTAAATTCCAGCCATATTCATTTTCATTATTAGCTTTCTCTCCGTAAAATTTAGCCCATTGGTATCTTGTACTCTTTGTAGAAAGTACAAGATGGTTCCACCTTCATATCTCACTTGACCTGCGCAGTGCGACATGTCATTACACCTTCTCTCTTCCCAAGCATGGACTACTCGGACCGAGTCAACTCCAAGAAAGGCGCAGGTGCCGTGGCAGACAAGTCCCAGAGCAATGTGCAGACCAAGCGCCGCATCAAGGAGCTCTTGACCAGCCATGTGTTGGACATCGACAACGACCCCTATGTGTTCAAGAACCATCTCGGGTTACTAGAGTGTAGGCTCTGCCTCACCACACACACCAATGAAGCATCGTACATCTCCCATCTCGGTGGGCGCAAGCACTCGATGAACCTAGAGCGGCGGCGGATCTTGGAGGAAAAGCATTCGGACTCCAAGCAGCAAGCCAAGGGCATTTCCGTCAACGCCGTGGACACAAGACACTGGAAGAAAATCGGCAAGCCGGCGTACCAGATCACCAAGATCAGAGACGAACCCAGTTTACGGGTTGGAGTGTTGATTCAGCTCCAGCTTCCTCGGATCCAAACAGACGAGCCCAGTTTCCGTTTTCTATCGCACTTTGAATTATCTTCCAAGAACCAGACCATATGCCAGACGTTTCTTCAAAAGAACAAGAAAGACCATGAGGACGAAGAGCTGGACGCCTCCTCCTGGCTGTACTTGGTAATATCTGCAGAGCCCTATGACAACATCGCCATAGCCATGCCCAAGGCATTGCAGGTGGAGAAGCCCAGCTCCAGTGAAATGAGCGACAATTATTGGTGGTTTTGGGACCGCGACTCCAAGGAGTACTTTATCCAGTTTTTGTTTCCGCAATAGATCTGTCCCGCAATTGAGTTTCTGTCCTGCAATAGTCTCGGAGTTTCAGCTAGGCCTCTTTCCGCCTCCATTTCGCGTACACCGTTAAGAAACGAGTTTCAGTTGTGAGTCTCATTATCTTGAGAATATTATGAGGTTAGAAACACCAGCTGAACCCCCAACCAATTACAACAACTACAACAATTACAACAATTGCAACAATTACAACAATTGCAACAATTACAACAATTACAACCAAATTGAAATTTACAAATATTACATTTTTGAGTTCTACAGATACATTTTTGAGATCTACAGATAAATTTCTGGATTCTACAGATAAATTTCTGGATTCTACAAAATTTGAGTTCTTGATGGAATCTAATTTTCATGGACAATTCAAAAGTATCTCACTCATGAATATCTTGTGCCAGGCCAGGGCTCCAGTGCGCAGTCATCCACACTGCTATCCAACCAATAGTCCATACACTCCATAATCCATAATCCATAATCCATAATCCATAATCCATAATATATCCATGGTATATCGTTTATGCAGGCCCCTTCCATCCATCACTCCAGTGCCTAATAATTCCTTTGGTCCAAAAAATTTTACTGTACCTATTGGTAATTACTGGTACTTACTGTTACTGGTACTTACTGGTTCCAGGTGGTGGCTGCGAAGTATACCTAGGCGCGGCACCCGTGCATCCCCGGGGTCCGGCACAGAGGAGCACATGCGGCCACCATTAGTGACAAGTGCATCACATGTTCACCTCGCCAGCTCGCCACTCCTCCATTTCTGCCCATGACTTCTCCACAAGCCGGATCTTCGGCCATTCTAGATCAGTGCAGGAAAGCACATCTGCTTGTCAATGCCTTTCTCTCCGATACCTTGCCGCAAGATCACCTTAAGCAGTTGACTCCGAAATACGTTGTTCGGGCCCAGCGAAGACAAATCGTCAAGGAAAAAGTCCGCAAGTCGCTAGAGGTGCTCCACAATAGCTTGGAGCTGCATGACCTCAGTGAGGTGGCAGTTTCTTATAATGGAGGCAAGGATTGCCTTGTCATGCTCATGTTGCTCATGTCGGCAATATACACCAAGTTGGAGGCCAGTGGGGCCGCGTCACGTGCCGCCTACTCGTTGGACTCCATCTACATCAATTCCGAGCTTCCGTTCCCGGCGTTATCGGACTTCATCGAGACGTCCACCAAAAAATATGGCTTGAACCTGATCACCATCAAGTCGCAGATGAAAGATGGCTTCGAACAATACTTGAGCACCATCAACCCGAAAATCAAGGCCATAGTTGTGGGTATAAGATATGCTGATCCATACGGCAGCCTGTTGGAGTATGAGCAGGAGACCGATCACAACTGGCCCAAGTTCGTCCGCATCCACCCAATTTTGCATTGGCACTATTGCGATATCTGGGACTTCATCATGGCCTGCAACTTGGAGTACTGCTCGTTGTATGACCAAGGATATACGTCGTTGGGAGGAGTGGACTCCACAATCCCCAATGAGTTTTTGAAGACAGACTCCAGCTCCGCACAGGCCTACTTGCCGGCATACATGCTCGAAGAGTATGCTGACGAGAGGGAACGGGTCGGTAGGACCAAGAAATAGATGATACGACATAATGACATTAATGCGAATAACTCAAATAACCTTAGATTTTCTCCCTGAATCAGACCTTGTCCCACAAGACTCTGAGCCTTTTTTCATACCAACCACATCAACTGAGCCATCTCATTCTTCCCCCGCGTGGCTATCTAGAAGAACCTCCTTAAAGTATTTCTCCGAATACGGCCCCACACCAATCTCTCCCAAAGCAAGCTCTGCACTCGTAGCACCCACGGAAATGGGCACGTTCTCCTTGCCCTCCTTCTTGAGCTGTAACGTCTTCATTCGCAAGTACAACTCCACCTCCTTCTTGTTATTCTCATCAATGAGGTTCTGCAAGTGCTGGATATACTCCACGGCCTGCGTCAAGATCTGGCCCTTGTTCGGTTTCCCATCCTTGGTGCCTGCAGCTTTGCTCAGAACATCATCATATGCTCCCATACCTCCTCCTCCAGCAGAGCCTGTGGCCCCCTCCTGCTCCTGGAAGTAGGATGCAGGAATAAGCGTGAGCAACTCCTGGATTTTGTCATTGATATTATCCCGACGTTTACGCTCGTTGCCCTGGTCCCCTTTGGACCCGTCGTCGTCGTCATTGTCATTCTCACTCTTGATATGGTAAGCTGAGTTCCGCCTGGAATGCGGTTTGGTCACGCCGCCTGACGACACCCCGCCATTGGCATGGAACGATTGGCTTAGTTGTTTCTTGATATCGGACGATTTGCCCATGAGCTCCAGTTTCACGGGGCTGTTTGCATCCATGCCTGAACCCACACTGATGGTGGGGATGGGCTGCGACGCATTGGATGTGTTGCTGTTCAGCGTGTGTGAAGATAATCTGGCGGGGTCGTATGTGCCCTTGGCGAAATCGTACCTCTCGAACACTTCATAGGGGCTTTTGAAATCCATGGCCACAGTGTATGAGAAGTGTGTTGAAAAAGTGAGTAGGAGAAGTGAGTAGGAGAAGTGAGTAACAGAAGGGTGTGGATAATGTGCGGAGTGCGTGTTGGTTGTTCGCTGGTGGTGCACCCGTACCTCGGCTATCTTTACCCCAGACAACAGATCCACAAGAAGCTACAAGAGTATTTATTTTTTAGTAAGTGTCTTATATATTTATTCTTCATTATTGAGTAATTGTATATATTCTTTATTCTTCATTCTTATCTTCTATTATTTATAATTTATTCAATGCACGTACTTACATGATCACACTGGATGGAGGTGTGGTCGGTCTATAATACACCTTATCATTCACCTATGGATTGCAGATGAAAACCGGTCGGTTCATTAGGTTCATTGGGTGACCCTCAAGAGGCTGATTTTAAAAGACAAATTACCCTTGAGTTGGTCTGGAGTCGGGAGTCGGGAGTCGGGAGTCGGGAGTCGGGAGGTAATCTCTGATGACTTGAATCACTGGCCAAGCTCACTAAACCGTTTCCGGCTCATTCTCTTGCCCAACTTGCGGAATTTCTCCTCGATATTCTTTGCCCGCTTCTCGTCCTCCCTGGACCAGATGGGCGACCCGCCTGGGTTGTATATGGTGTCGCCAATCCGCATCTTGTGGTGAAGAGTGAGAATCTCCTTCAAGGTGGAAAACGTGATCCAATCGCCCTCAAACCCATTGTTCATCATCTCAACCAAAATCAACTCAATCTCACACAACGAAGACTTGCCGTAGAACACCCAGAAAATCTTGATCACCTCGTTGTACGTGCGCTGGTTGCAGATGATCAGGTAGAGGTTCAAGTCGTTCTTGGTCATGTTGAACAAACTCAACGCCAACGACCCGTCGTAGAACCGGTGGCACGTGATCTCGAGCATGTGATTGAAGATCAAAGGCATGGTGAATGCATTCAACACCGGTTTCTCGGGATTCTGCGAGTTCAATTCTTTGGTTTCGGTACTGAACTGTTCGTGTCTTTTCAAGTATTGCGGTACTGTTTCGCCCTTGAGTTTATGGAGGAAGAAGTTGGGTTCATGAAGCATTTGGCTATTGAACCGCGTGAAGAAGTCCGTGGCAAACAAAAGCAAGTCCTCTTTGCTTGTGATGTCATTCAAGCATTGGATGGTCTGCGAAACGCTATCGAATGACTGCTTCTCCAAAGTCTCCGCATCTTTCTGGGGCAAGTTCTCCAAACTTTTCAACTCATTGGTGTAGATTTTTGGTTTTGCTTGTTCCGTGGCCACGGCCCCAGCCTCGGCTTCGGGTTGTTTGCTGAACGACTCTTGTAGATTAAGAAGCACCTGCTTTTGAAGCCGGTCTACCTTGACTTCGCTTTCTTGTGTTTTCGAGTACGTCTCGAAGATTTTGCGGAATAACTCATTCTCCGACTCGATCACCGACTTGGGGCTTTCACTATCTGGAGAAAACGTTTTCGAGGTAATGTCAAATTTGCGGTCGTAATTCTTGAGCTCCGAGTGTTCCGAGATCTCATCTAATAAAGTGTCAAGCTCCAGGAAGCGGTTGTTGTTGTCGGCATCCATCTCAGCACCACCTAGTTCGGCATCTCCACCCTCATTCACAAGATCATCAAAGAGAGAATCTATATCTTGCAAACGCTGTTCTCGATCAGTATGAAAACCTTCATGTTCTTCTTTGGGTTTCACCACATCACTTGGAGGCTTCAATTCATCCCCCGGCAACTCGATATCTAGCTTGAAAATGTCATTTTTGGTGGAGTTCAAACGACACACTTGTGGAAATCCTGGACCAAACCCATTAAAATATGCTCCTCTAAAACGTAACGACAGAACGGGATGTTTCCACCCATATCCTCTTGTTAGTAGGGTCCTTGGTCCGAAGGTATTCATTGCAGATGTAGGCAGAGTCGCACGTTATTTTTCGGTGCGGCATCATGGCTCTGGGTGTGTATGGAACAGTGCGACCAGCTCCCACTATAATCCCATAAATCCATAATCCACTGTACAAATATCCATGACTCTTGGTTGGCCATTTTTCAAACCACTTTTTTTGTTATTCAATTCTCCATTTGTCAATTTGTCTTGCCCATTTATCATTCCATGTTGCCATGTGTCATTTGTCTTGTGCTTAGTAAAGTAGATCATTGCAACTCTTCAACACGTGACCTCCTCACTCGATGGTTGGTTCCAAGACAACGAAATCAGGTTCCGGTAAGACCACGGGTTTTTGCTGGGCGGCCTTGATTTCCCGATCCTTATTTTTGACTTTGTAGACGCCTCTTTCGGCTCCCTTTTCAAGCTCGAGATTATCGTGGTTTTCTCCAATGAGCTGCTGGTAGTCGGAATGGTCAATGTTCCATTTCTCGCCTAGCTCTGCGCAAAGGTAACTCACCGCATCATCACAAAAGCCGAGGAAACTGACGTCAAAGTTGCAGTGATGGATGGGGTCCCGGTTTATTAATACTTGCGGCACGGTTGGAGACACCCTATCCACGATTTCGGCCACGGGGGCCACCTTCAACGATGTCCCGATACTGATGACCAAGTCGCAGTCACGAAGGTCCTGGTTGATCACCAGGTGGAATCTGGCCGGCAAAGCCTCGCCAAAAAACGTAATGTTTGGCTTCATGACCCCGTAGCTTTCCTGGACATAGACAGATTCATTCTTGAGGAGTTTCTTTCTCTTGGGTGCACACTTGGGGCAGTAAGCAATCTCCTTATTGCGTATGGCCGGGAATATCGTCTCTCCATCAACCTCATAACCACAAGTCACGCATCTGGCCTGGCCAAAAGACCCGTGGCACTGGATCAATTTATCCTTGTCGATCCCAGCATTAGACTCCAAATTATCGATGTTCTGCGAATAGTTTCTCAAGAGCTTGCCCTTATCTTGAAGGAGCTTTATAAACTTGTGCAATGGAGCGTACACGTGGTCTGGAGGTAAGATCATATGGGCAATGGAGTAAAAAATGGAAGGGTCCGTGTGAAAGATCTCCAAGTCAAACACCTCTTGAGGGTCTGAGAGACCCAAGTTGGATATCTGCGAGTAGAAACCCTGCGAAGATCTAAAGTCCGGGATCCCGAGACTGGTGGAGATTCCAGCGCCGGTGATGACCAAGATCTTTTTAGACGATTTCAAACACTGAAGCACGTGGTCCAACGAGTCGAAGTTCTCGAGGCGAGGCCGCAACTGCCGGACTCGTTTCATGGCCAAATGTAGAAGCTTGATCAACTGTAGCAAATTCTCGCCATCGGCCACGGGCGGGAGGTTTTTCGGCACAAAACCCAACTTCGAGATCAAGCTGATGATATCGTCGCTGGACGCCGTGGCCGGTAAGTATTCCTGTAGGAATGCCATGACACCCGTTTCCTTTAAGTACTTGCGGGTCTCGTAGACGGTCCGCTTCAGAGAAATGGCCGGATGGGACTCTGGGGTCGTCTCCACATCCGATTTCTTCACGGACTGCACCAGAATCTCCTCCAAGTCGGAGGAGTCCACACTATGTGCAGACAGCGAATCAGAAAGCTCTGAGGGCAGGCCACTTCGAGAAGTCTCGGCAGCCTCGAGAGTTTCAGCAGCTAGAGGAACGTTTTCTATGGGCTCTGAGTCTTCGGAGTTGGAGGACTCCTCGTCACTAGCTTGCATAAAAGGTTTGGTAAACAGAGCCATGGGGATCTTTTGGTTTTGGCGGCCCGGTGGAGCAAGCCGAGGTTTCTTGGCCGTCACCGCTTCCGGCTCCAGGTCCGAGTCGAGAAGAACAAAGCTGTTGCCTGGCGTAGACATGTTCAAGGCTGTGTACGTATCAGTAGCACTAGGTGAGTATATCGAGTCCCGAACTTTTGGTAGCGCGCGGCCACACATGGTACCAGCCAAGGTGCACGTTGGTGGAGAAGACACACTGATGTGGATGGATACTGGCGGTGTAGATTTTTGTGGAGCTAGCCTAGACATTTAGATATGGAAAGAATTCTTTCGGATGTTATGTTTACTTGTTAAATTTTTTTTTTTCGAGAATTTTTGCATGACTTGTGGTGCTTGCTGGGGCTAAAAGCGATAGCACTGATGCACATCTGTAGCCAGCGCACGTGACTTGGGTGCAACTGGTTACACTAGATTCCGAGGAGTCTGTGGCCACTGGAGGCAGTTTACGATGGACAATTTTTTTTGGAGGAATCCTTCACGTGATTCAGTGATTTCAATAGGCTGGACTAAAAAAAATTATACAAAAAATTGTTTTTTCTACTTACTGTGTCTATAGTTATAATTCTGTCCACCCAAATACATCCCAATAGCCTTCATACCTTTTCATAGCTTACCTATAGCGTTACTATGCAAAACTTTTTCTGATTTTTCAGATTGCCTAGATTTTTTGATGAGAAAATTAGAGCCTATAGTGGAGATTATGGGGGCAATAGTGTTGGATATTCCTGGACTGCTTCCCCTTTTTTTGGTCCTACACCAAGTGTATAATGAGAATAGCATCATAAAGGAGACGAATTTGGAGGTTTTTTAAAGATGTTTCAGATCCACAACTTGAAACAGGGGAAAGGATTGGATAAGGAGAGGGAAGTATGGAGACCCGTGGCTTGTGTGCAGCACCGACATTTTAAAACATTATTTAACTTAGCCAGTGTTTTAGGAGAAGATCGAGGATTTTAGATAACCTCCCAATATCTGTTTGGAAGAAGTTTGGGAGCACTTATTTTGGTCTAGAGTGACTAAAGATGGTGCATACATGTACACCGGTACCTCCCCAGAACCCATCTATAACCTTATATATATTTAATACGTAGTTTCCGATTCTATCACTGATTTCGATTTTAATATTTCTAATAAATTTTATTGGAGGTTTTTTTATATTTTTTCCTGTTTTAGCGGGGATAAGGGCTTCAAACCATAGTCAATTTTATCGGGAGCAACGTGATTCGAACCACATGCATTGCAAAGTCTTAATGACATGAAAAATACGTTTTAAACTACTCTTCCATACATCCTAAGATATGAATATATCTGAAAATCCCATCAATAAAATATAAATAATCCTTATATACATGACTAGTATTTGTAAAACAGTATTAATGGACACATTTCATTTCACGATGTTTCTCTTTGTCTTCATTTTTTCATGACATTTATTCACATTTCATTGACTCTTCAATTTCTTGTCTTGATAGCTAATTGGCCAATCACAATCATGGTAAAAAACATGTATTCATACTGAAAATATCTGATACTGAGGATATCTGATACCGGATGAGCGGTTTGAAGGACTCAAGAAACCCAGGTAACTCGACCTTTTCATATCCACAGTGTGTTTATTAATGATTAAAAAACCCCAAAGAAAATATGCTGGAACGTATCTCCTTTTACAATGTATAACCAATGCTATATCTTAGCTTGGAGGAATTGTAACTATATGACCAGCTACTTTCCTATACTACTCAGAGTCCAGGAGTCCGAAGTCTACAAGTCTGCTACTACTACTACTACTACTCTACTACTACTCTACTACTACTCTACTACTACTCTACTACTACTCTACTAATACTAATACTGACCACTAATACTAATACTGACCACTAATACTAATACTGACCACTAATACTAATACTGACCACTAATACTGACTAATGGGAGCCAAATGGGTATTTGCAGTAAAGGATAAGGAAGTATACAAAGCAAGAAACAGCTCAGTTTGATAGAAAGGAGTAGACGTTTCCTAGTATTAGTTTTTGAGTGGCACCAGAATACACAGTGACTGAGATGATCACTGCAGTGCCATACTTATTGGAGTTATTAGAGATTAACTAGACGTGTTCCCTCTCCCGCGAAATTCACTACTACTCTACTACTACACTATACAAATACCGACTCTATATAAAGTCCGACTCTGTACAAAATTCTGGCTATTCTATATACTGACTCTATACTAACTCTTACCTTATGTCCGAAATTCTTTATCAGTTGAATGCAAGAAGTTGGAAAAGCCTCTGTGCTTCCAAAAAAGGCATTCAAGTAGATCCTGTATGCCACGTCCAAAAGAATGCCACGTCCAATAAGAGTGGATAAAGGTTTCTTAGGTTATACATTTAAATATCAAGTGAAATGAAGGCATGCTAAACATATATTTTATGTAGATCATGCTGATAATAGATTTATAAGAGAAAAAGCAGATATTCTATAAGTCCCAAGATCCTGGTTCTTATATTTTAATATCAAAACTTAATCCAATGATAAGAAAGTGATCTTATTACTATAATTTGGGTAATTCTTCACATTATAGAGATACAGTTAGAAATACAACGTATCATATGCTTTGAAAACGAGCTCATAATAGAAGGAAGAAAACAACTAGGTTCCAAATGGGTAATCGCAATAAAGGACAAAAAAATATCCAAATTAAGACTTGTGGTTTTGGGTAACCTTTAGAAAGAGGGTGTTGACTATTAAGAGACATTCTCATCGGTCATCAGATATGAAAGCTTGAGAATGGTCTTAGCCATTGGAGTGAAACAAGGTTTACAAATCAGACAAATGGATGAAACGACTACATTCGTGAATCGAAAATTAGAGGAAGAAAGCGAGACAGCCTGAAGGAAGAAATCTATGAGATAGCCTGAAGGCTATGTCCAACAAGGAAAGGACTTTTCCAGACTCGAAAAGTGTCTAACTGGATAAGCAGGCTCTCTATGAGGAGGTCTATTTGAAGCACACCAAGTGTTTTGCCAACCATTGAAGCCTCGGAGCTTGAGTCTCTAGTACTCTTTATACATGGAGATTTATCGCCCAAATCTCGGAAAGACGTTGTCATCCCGAGCAAGGAGAAACAGTGGATTATGCCATTAATCCCAAACTCATGATCACTGCAATCTATTTTCTACGAGTCAGTGAACAACCTCAAAAAATAACTTCTTTATGGTGTTCAAGCGAAGCTGTGGCCAAAACAGAAATGAGCCAAAGTTCATCATTAGGTTACAGTCAAAGCCATTTGTCCAGTCAGTTTACTGGTACCTCATGACTTACTACCAGAACTGCTCCAAACTGAAATTACCGGATAATTACCGGATAACCGCCGAAGATAAACGGATAATCACCAAAAATTCACCAAAAAATTCATATGTCAGACCAGCATGTTTTGAAATGAAAATTAAAGTAACTCCCTTGGTTACTATGCATGCCAGTGTGTAGTGATTCTAGTGTACTATAATAGTGTATATCCACTTTATACTAACTATACACAAATACTACTGCATTTATTACCTTTCTACATAGTGGTTTAGTAGTATATCTAGTATAAATATACATACAAATTAGTTCCAGATCAGTAAGTGATATAGTACCTAATTAATGAAGAGTATTTGTATATTTCTTCTACATGTAAACAAATATATGTCTTAGAATTATTGGGGTTTTAGTACTTTCAATTTATTAATATAACGTCTTTCTAAGTCTTCTAGGTCAGGCACCTTAATTGATTTCATAAACAAATGCTATAATTAGTATATGAAGTTCAAAGCGATGAATTTACTACATGAAAGGATTTAACTTAAAAAAATGTCTTATAGAATCAAGAACTAAATTTAAAGAAAAAAAAAATAGATAGATTGTAATTGAACCAATACGAACTACTTAAGGGTAATTGTCTTAACCATTAGACAATTAAATATGTCTTTGGAAAAATTGGAGTGTTTCAGCCATGCTTTAAGCGGATTCTATATTCTACCATTTAAGCCAAAAAAGGGCAGATCGAACTACTATTACATGTGTTGAAGACATGGCTTTAGTCATACTACAATGCACTAGTCACACCACCGTCAATACTTGTCACACTGGCTAATACTAGTTTTTTGTATTTCTAGATCCAGTGAATTTTTTGATCCAATATATATATTTTTTTCCAGTAATTTTTTTCTCGATCAGTGGTGAACTCTAGATATATACGTATTGGAGAGAATCTCGAAGTGCATGAAACGCACCAGTGAAGCCCCAAATGTACGCGCAGACGAGCTCTAACAATACCAGCATCGTAGGCGCTTGAAACACGGCACGCGCGCGTGTGCAGGACGCTCGCCCAGGACTATATATATTTTTTCCACCGTGCCTTTCTCTCTACTTCAGCACAGTCATGTTGGATAACGTTGAATTCATCAAGACCCCCAAGGCTCCAGTACAGCCAAAGGCATCGGATGAGTGTGGTATTCTTACCACTGATTCCCCCACCATCCACAACGCTCCTTTGCCGGCAGATGGCCCGGGAAGCAAGCACTTTTCCAACCTCGCGTTGGGAGGATTCTTGGTGCTTATCCCTTACTTTGTCACCCGCAAGTTGGGCTTGGGTTTCAAGACCTGGTTGTTCTTGGCCCTTGTGTGTGCCCTTCCCATCTTGATGGCCTACTGGACGGTTTTGTCGTCCTTCTCGCCTCGCTTGAACGAGAAGGTCAAGTTTCCCGGCAAACCAGTCTCGCACTACTTGGAGTTCCACACTCCGGAATTGAAGGCCAAGTATGAGACCAGCAACAATGGCCAGGGCTCCAAGATCCCCATGGAGACCTTCCACGAATTGTACTTTGACAACAAAGTCTCCTTCAAGGGCGACTGTTTGGACGTGTTGGAATACAGACACGACTGGTGCACCTTCAGATTCACGCTTTCGCTTTTCCGTTTTTTCTTGTTCGGTATGATCCCCGAGGTTATTATGCACTCCAAGTCCCAGGACGAGGAGCAGGTCAGAGACCACTATGACCGTGGAGATGACTTCTACACCTGGTTCTTGGGCCCTCGTATGATCTACACTTCCGGTGTCATCAGCGACATCACCAAGGAAGAGACCTTGGAGGAATTGCAAGACAACAAGTTGAACATTGTGGCTTCGAAGATCCAATTGAAGGAAGGCGATCACGTTTTGGACTTGGGCTGTGGCTGGGGTACCTGGGCTGCCTTCAGTTCCTCCCAATTCGGTGCCAAGGTTACCGGTGTGACTTTGGGTAGAAACCAAACCAAGTGGGGTACCGAGTTGATGGCCAAGTATGGTGTCACCTCCGAGCAATCCAAGATTGCTTGTTGCGACTACAGAGATTCGCCTAAATCGGACAAGCCAAATGGCAAGTACGACAAGATCACGTGTCTCGAAATGGCTGAGCACGTTGGAATTAGAAGATTTGGCGCCTTTTTGGAACAAGTTCACGAGGCCTTGGAGGATGATGGTTTGTTCTTCTTGCAGTATGCCGGTTTGAGAAAGACCTGGCAATACGAGGACTTGAACTGGGGTTTGTTCATGAACAAGTACATCTTCCCCGGTGCAGATGCTTCCACTCCTTTGGCCTTCGTGGTTTCCGCTTTGGAATCTGCAGGATTTGAGATCGTCACCCTCGACAACATCGGTGTTTCTTACTCCGCCACCTTGTGGAGATGGTACAGAAACTGGATGGGTAACAAGGACAACGTGGTCAACAAGTACGGAATTAAGTGGTTCAGAATCTGGGAATACTTCTTGGCTTCTTCCACCATCACCTCGAGACAATCCGGTGCCACCTGTTACCAGTTCGTGTTGAGAAAGAACATCAACTCTTACCACAGAATTAACTATGTTCCAACCATGAAGGGAACGTTGACTCCTGCCCAAGAGGGTATTAAGTGGGCCAAGGAGTAGACATTACGCCTAGTTAGTCTTGTGGAGTCATAGTACGGAATTACAATGACCTCTTTACAACGGGCTCTCTTTTTCTTATACAATGAACCCTAGATAATGGATTCCTTTCATCCTGTACAATGATTTCTCTTTTTACAATGATCTGTACCTGTATGACGTATAGGCTGACTCCAAATCCGCGAGATAGGAGCTTCGTCACGTGGGCCTCTCCGCCGGGCCGACCGCACGCATGCTTCTAACGCCGGCTCCTTTCCTGCATTCCTTCCCGGCCAGACCGGTTCTTAACCACCCTCCTTGTAATATCCACTAATCCGGTTCCCCTGGTTTTTCTTTTTTCAAAGTATAGCACTTCTCTTAAAGGCGTATCAGTGTACTACTGATAAGACCATATATGGTCCTGCATGTGGGCCGTCTCGGAAGTAGCCTCGGCACTCCCCGGCGATCTCGACAAAATCACAGGTCGATAAAGTTCCGCCGCGCCGGCGAAATGAGCGCCGCCCGGCGCGCGCCCCACAGAATGCCTTTGATATGGGTTCCGATAGGAAAACCTTGGTTTCTTTCGTGCCGGAGCTGCACACATCACACGCATTCTGACTCCGATTGCTGCAACATCCGCTGGATACAAAACCTGGGGTATGCGACCCTTGGGTGTCACTATATAAAGCCGGCCGCCGCTCCTCACTTATATCTGCCACTTTTTTTTTCCACCTAAGGAGTTTTACTAGCAACGCTATTTTTCATAGTCACTAATTGAAATCCTTTGATAATACATTCCACCATGTCTTCCCCTTTCCCCACCACAAGCTCTAAGATACTGGGTGTCCAGGTTTTGGGAGCCGTGCCTTCCAACGCCAAGCACATCTTTAACCCCGAGGCTCTTGCATTGGTTGCCACTTTGCACAGAAACTTCAATGGCCAAAGGAAAAAGTTGTTGGCCAATAGAAAAGAACAACAAAAGTTGAGAGACGAGGGAGTGTTGCCCGACTTTTTGCCTGAAACGAAAGACATCAGGGAGAATGCCTCTTGGACTGGTCCTCCTTTGGCTCCAGGATTGCAGGACAGAAGAGTCGAAATCACCGGCCCTACTGACAGAAAGATGGTGATCAATGCTTTGAACTCTGGTGTTGCCACTTACATGGCCGATTTTGAAGATTCGTTGACCCCCGCCTGGAGCAACTTGGTCGATGGACAGGTCAACTTGTACGACGGTGTCCGCAGAAACTTGTCCTTTTCCTCGAATGGAAAGCAATACAAGCTTAACTTGGAAGAGGGCAGACACATCCCCACCTTGATTGTCAGACCCAGAGGCTGGCACTTGGACGAGAAGCACGTCTTGGTGGACGGCGAGCCGGTCTCGGGAGGTATCTTTGACTTTGCCCTTTACTTCTACAACAACGCAAAGGAAGCCTTGGCCCAAGGTTTTGGTCCTTACTTCTACTTGCCTAAGATGGAGCACCACTTGGAGGCCAAGTTGTGGAACGACATTTTCTGCCATGCCCAAGACTACATTAAGATCCCCAGAGGTACCATCAGAGGATCGGTCTTGATCGAGACTTTGCCTGCAGCTTTCCAAATGGACGAGATTATCTACCAATTGAGACAACATATTGGAGGCTTGAACTGTGGAAGATGGGACTATATCTTCTCCTACATCAAGTCGTTGAGAAACCACGGGGCCTTCGTCTTGCCTGACAGACTGCAGGTGACCATGAGTACCCCATTCATGTCATCTTACGTCAAGCTCTTGGTCCACACTTGCCACAAGAGACAAGTGCACGCCTTGGGAGGAATGGCTGCGCAGATTCCTATTAAGGAGGACGAAGCCAGAAACAAGGCCGCTATGGAGAACGTTGCAAAGGATAAGTTGAGAGAGGTGAATGCTGGTTGTGACTCGTGCTGGGTCGCACACCCAGCCTTGGTGCCAGTTGTGTTGAAGGTGTTCAATGAGCACATGAAGGGCCCCAACCAAATCAACGTTCCTCCCAAGGTTCCTTACAGACCAATCACTGCCACCGATTTGTTGAACCCATACGTGCCAGACCACAAGATTACCGAGCAGGGTATCAGAGCCAACTGTATCATTGGGTTGTCGTACATCGAGGCATGGTTGAGAAACGTTGGATGTGTGCCAATCAACTACTTGATGGAGGACGCTGCCACGGCCGAGGTGTCCAGATCGCAACTTTGGCAATGGGTCACGCACGGTGCCCAAACCGACACGGGTAAGAAAATCACCAAGGAGTACGTCGCCTCGCTCTTGCAAGAGGAGGCCGATAAGTTGAACAAGTCTGCCAAGCCAGGCAATAAGTTCAAGAGAGCCTTGGAGTACTTCAAGCCCGAGGCCATGGGAGAGAAGTACTCCGACTTTGTCACCACCTTGATCTACGACGAAGTCACCACCATCGGCAGACCCCAGCCGGCAGAGAAGTTATAATTGTAAAGAATTGATTTAAGACAATACACGCAGTAACGAAGCGGTGATGTGCATATAGCTATTCATAATGACCAGTAATCAGTGACTTCAATGAACATACTAACAGAAGATTTCCAGCTAAACAAGAGATTAGCCACCAATACAGTGTATACAAAACCACTGACGTAGACATCAGCACACCATCAATTATACTCAAATGGTATAGTCAGTACACTAGCCTAGAGAGCGCGCCCACTATACTATCCTACACGTAACAATGTACGGTGCAATTTATGTACAACAATGAAAATCATCCTATCAAAAACTCCACTGTACGGATTTTGGCACATTTCCTGAAACTCAAACACTGCTGATTTTTTTCTATTCGTGTATCAAAGGACAGTTGTAATATCGTTTTAGTATAATGCCTAATTTTTGGATCAGTCGGTAAAATCAGGCATTTCATTGGTGATTGATTTTCGATTGGTCTAAAATTTTTCAATTAATTGTGTCACTGATTCTGACTAATTTTAAACTGATTCTGACTATTTCTGACTAATTTCTCATTAGTTCTGGTTAATTCTGACTAAAATTGCTATTGTCTATTGATGAATGGGTTGCCAGGAACGGGTTGCGTTTTTGATGGGGCGGGTCGATTTATGGGGTAAAACGCCAACCACAGAAGTTGCAGAAGCTGCAAAAATCCATGCCCTTCGCTAAACGTCTGATTGTGTAGCAGCATATAAAAGCGAGGATTCCCAACTCAAATACGGTTTTTTAAAAAATTTAAAGGGTGAAATCAATCCTGATTTCGGTACCCTTGACGCATTGGTACCTTTGAGGCATTGGACCATTGAGGCATTGACACCATTGAGGCACGTGACGCGACCGGAGTCGAGCCATTGTCTTAGTCCACACAGCCATAATAACAGTGCAACCGAAATAAAAAAAAGAATGGATTACACAAAACTTAGGGCTTACATCCATTGCGTCGGTCACGTGAAGCATATATATATAGATTTACATGCTATGAAAATAGTCCCGTGCCTTTCTGAAAAGAGTACACGTCCAGGGCGCACGCACTATTTAAGGCACGCGGCCACGTACGGGCCAGGTTCTGGAACACCAGTCAAACCACCGCTCTTTTTCCATCGCACCCCACATCGACACCGCCACCTCCACTGGACACAAAATACTGCGGACATATTTATTTGCATCTGATACACTCATCTGACAAATCCAACACGAACACATTCAACACGAACAAGTCAGACAGACAGAATCAGACAGTCGCGAATTAGACGGTCAAACACAAATCAGACAGTCAAACAGGAACATCCAAAAAATGATGAATCCCAGGCAAAAACGGCTCATTGCCTTGGCAGCCATGACAATGACATTGCTTACGTTTCTCTTCTTAAGCAAGCACAAGTACAGCAGCGAAGGCAACCTGGAGATCATCACCAGTGAAAAAACAATGATAGACTCTCACATCAATGATTCCGTGGACGAGGCCATCAACAGGGAAATCTTCAAGAACAAGGAGGTGGAGGAGAACAACGAGGCTGAGGATGATAATGCCGCAGACTCGTTGTCCGGGAAGCTGAAGGATGAGGTGTTTGACCCGGCCAAGGAGTTCCATGAGATCCGCACCATGGCCCCGGTCTCCATCTTCACCAAGTCGTGGTGTCCCTTCTCAAAGCAATTGAAGAAACTCTTGCAGCAAAACTATGCCATCACGCCTCTGCCCCAATACATTGAGTTGGATAAGCACAAGCATGGAAAGGAACTCCAGGAGTATATCGGGCTTGTCACGCTGAGAAAAACAGTGCCTAATGTATTGGTGGGTTTCGAGGCCACTGTAAGTAATGGAGGGTGTGACGAGCTTACGGCCTTGCATAACGAGGGTAAATTGGCTGCCAAGTTGATGGAATGGGGAGGTAAGGATATACTGGTGGTGCGGCTCGAGGTGCCTTCCAACTCTTAGGCAAAAATAAACGAATGTCAGAAGATCGTAATAAGCAATATAATGTAGGAAACGAGTAAAGGCTTACTTGTATGATCATATGAATACAGAATCTATGGATAGACTACTATGGACATGAACTACTATGGCATGGACTCTCTTGCGGTTGTAATATTAAATTCACATATAACCTGTGATTTTAGAACTTGGCGAATTGCTTGGACTTGGCGATAGACACAGACACCTTGAGGACGTTGAATCTGACGGTCTTAGACAAAGGTCTACATTGACCAACAACGACGACGTCACCTTCCTGGATACGGAAAGCTGGGGAGACGTGGGCAGCAACGTTCTTGTGTCTCTTCTCGTATCTGTTGTATTTTGGGACGTAGTGGAGGTAGTCTCTTCTGATGATGATGGTTCTGTGCATCTTGGTGGAGACAACAGTACCGGTCATGATCTTACCTCTGATGGAGATGTCACCGACGAAAGGACACTTCTTGTCAATGTAAGAACCGTTGATGGCGGTGGCTGGGGTCTTGAATCCCAAACCAACTTCCTTGACCCATCTCTTGGCCTTCTTTTGGGCCTTAGCCTTTGGGTTGGTGAAGATGTGTGGTTGCTGGATGTTAGTATACATTCACTGAAACATTATTTCCGATAGATAATTTTGAATCCAAGACATTATTCAGAATATTGTTTGGTATTCTAGCTGTTTGGTCTTCAAGTTGTTTGCGTTCAATAGTTGTGTTGGGTAGTTTGGTGGCTGATGCTCTGGCCATGCACTTATCCCTATGGCAGGGATGGACGTTCATAGTCCTGATGACTTCATTTGACATCGACAAACAACTCAAACGTATCGGTATATGATGTATTATGCATGATGCAAACATACCTTTTGGAAAGCTCTCTCAGATTGAACAGTCAATTCAGTAGCCATCTTGTCTAGTGTTTTGTCTAGTATCTAGCTTCTGGTTTTAAGATTTTTTTTCGTGGTAGAGGTCGCGGGAGAAATTTTCAAGCGTGCGGTGCTCAGTCCGCACGCGCGTGCATGGAATTAGGGCTGGAGCCCTGCTGATGCGCACCTCTCCCCAAGACATTGCACCACTACTATTTCTCTGGCAGTGTCCAGTAATTCTATTTAAATTAATTATTCACAAATCTATTTATTGTTTATTTTCTGTCTCGTCTATTCACTTGTTGGCATATTTTCTAAAGTATGGCAGTAATCGTGGAGTCACAGGGACCAGACTTCGCAGCCGTCCTCAATGCTCACTTTGGCTGGCATTTAATACTCGAACTTAACCAAGAGACCAAAATCTCCAAAATAACAAAACATGTAAACATGCCATTTAATGATGAAAGGAAAACCAAAAAAACCAAAAGAATCAAAAGAACTAAATTAGCAAAAAAAAAACTAGCAAAAAATCTAAAATAGCCAAAAATCCTCTTAAAATATTTAAATATATTACCCACTCTTAGTAAATCCATGGGCTTACTACTTATGGAGAAATAGTCTAGGGTCTTCGGAAGCAGCTCCACCACAAGCATTATTATGAACCCAGTCTCAGAGCTCATAATTTAACCACCAGTACACCCTAACTACACTTATCTAAGTACATAAAGGCACCAAGTGGTGAGAGCTTAGTATACCGATATTCAGTATACAGTATAGCCACAGTCAGGACTACAAACTTACTGTGTGGTCCGTATGTTCAGTACTGCACCTTAAACGTCTTTTAAATAAATTCTTATGGTCAGTGCAGTGAATTATATTAGTGAGTAGGGTCAGTGGTCAGGGTCTAAAAGTGTACATTGGTTTCGTATATGCAGGATAGTATACACTCAGATGATAGTTTCTTACACATGCAGGAGATTATAAATATAGATTAAAAGGAGGCTAAAAATAAATGCGGTATAGTAATCAGTATATAATAATTAGGATAAAAATATTCGGATGGTCTATCTCGGATGGTTCATTTAGACATTAGGCCATGTTCGGCTTAGTCTATTATAGGTATGCCACTGTAATGAGTGGTACCTCTCTTCGGGAAAACAACACCGTTAGGTACTAAATGGGTATTGGCAGAAAACACAAAGACTATTAAGGAGAAACAAAGAGTCAACGGGTTAGTTCCAAGTTATACCTTGAACTTATCCACGTGAGTAAGTGCTGGGTCACGTGATCCGTGGCTTCTCGTCTACAAATTACAAGCTAGGCGTACACGATGCAGCGAAGTAAGTAAAAGTACTTCTGTGTGGAGTTGAAGGGTCAGGCTAGAACTTCCCAAATAGTAGCTCTTTCCTCCGGTACATACTTCAGTACATACATCCTACAATCACTCTCAGTCTCCGATCACAGATTATCTCTAAAAGGTCATCTCTAAAAGGTCATCTCTAATCACTTCCTATTAAGATCTGCAATAATTCTAGTCTTACTAGTCTTTTAAATTCTTCATAAATATCATTTTTACAAGAGTCAAGGCACACCTCTGATCTCGTGTGTAGTA
Organism: Metschnikowia mauinuiana; assembly: GCA_002374555.1. NCBI lineage: Eukaryota > Fungi > Ascomycota > Pichiomycetes > Serinales > Metschnikowiaceae > Metschnikowia > Metschnikowia mauinuiana. The sequence continues at coordinate 272,656 of NKZY01000684.1, read as the reverse complement.
ATGGTGTTCAAGACTGTATAAAGTGCTTGCAACATAACAGACATGCGCGGTGCCTAGTACCATTTCTACCACACCACCTACACAAACCAAGCACATGGCCGACGAAAGACTACCGCAAAAGCTCAACATCCCCAAGCTCCGAGTCGCATCCCACTCCTTCAATGACTCCAATAACTTTGCTCTCGCCAACTCCAGCAACAGGACGGTGTCGTCGTCCGCCTCCATCTTGAGCACCCCCAGCAACAATATCAGAAAGGTGCAGCAGATGAACCCCCAGGCCAGGTCGCGAGCTCCGGCCAAAAGCAAAAGCAAGGCCTCCGATGTCAAAATTGCAGGCGTGTCTTCCACGGCGGCTGCCACCAAGAAACTCTTGAACCTCCAGAAACTGAAGAAGTCCTATACGCGTCTGAGACCGTTTGTGCTCCGCAAGCCGGAGAATATGTCCTTGTACGACTACTCGGTGTTTCTGAAACGCCTCTCTAACGACTATACCGAGGATGAAGACTCCAAGTGGAGGCCCTTGGTCAAGAACTCGCAGATCAAGGCATGGGAGTCTGCTGAGAAGATCACCTCCAACATCATCTTTGATAACGAGAAAAAGCTGGACATGGAGATCTTCGAGGATGGGCCCGACTCTCTGGATTCCAGCATGTGTGATGATACGAATGAAAAGGGGGCAGACTCCTCGCCACACAAGTCCCGTGTTCTACGTTCACTTCCTCACTATACGAAAGGTGAGCTCAATGTGCTCCTAGACAAGTTCGAGGAACTACGCACCACCAAAGAGAAGATCGACTACAACAAGTTTGAGGAGGCGGAGAAGAAGGCCTTGTGGATCTATCGTCAGCAACAAAGCGTTTCCCAAGAAAGAGCGTTCAATGCAAACCATACCCTCCAGGGCAAGAAGAAGGTACAGGTGTTCCACAAGAAAGAGCTTTTGCACAAACTATTTGGCTACTCCAACAGTTTGAACCAGGAGCATATCACCAACAACTCGTCATATTCTGCATATGACAATGTGTTCAACGCACAAAAGGCTTTTCACGAAGATAAAGACGAGATCGTGGGGCTTTTAGAGGAGGACGCTGCTTTCGAGCTGGATCTTGAAGCAGTGCGCCAACGGCATTTACTGAAGGCTAAATTGGGGGAGTCCTCAGAAAACGCCCCTCCAAATTCTTCTGGCCAAGGTTTGGATAACTCAGACCTTGCGGACTTGACGCATTCTTGGCTTACGTCTTCATACGAGAATGAGTTGAGTGCGGAGAATCCAGATGCTCTTGGCGTAGAGCATGAAGATCTCAATGAGGTGATGGCATGTACCATCAGTCACCTCAAGCAGTGCGTGAAAGATGCTTGCGACAACGTCGATGCTTAAACAGACAAAAAAAGAGAATATATTATTGCTTATCTTGTCACTGTGGAATTGTGGTATTATCCAAACGATAGATCTAGAAAAGAATGGGGTTAAAAAGGATGATTCAAGGGTAAGAATAAAATCATGAGATCGAAAAGAATGAAAATAAAATCATGAGATCGGAAAGGATAAAACTAAAATCCTGTGATTGAAAAAGGTGACTTCCTGGTTTCAAATAAATACTGGCGAACCGGGGTCATTGCTCTAGAGGCTACAAATTAGCAAGCGAATTTGCAGCTATTTCCAACATAATTGAATGTCAAAATTCAAGAAAAAAAAAGGCCCCGCGTGTTTTGTTTATGCATTTCCGGTACTCTATTATTCTAGAGACATTCTATACTCTATCACACTAGATTCAGGCCCAGTCTACATGCATGATGCTCTACAGATTGAGTTTCGTGCGCCATTGGTAAAGTCCCTCGCTTATTATTGCGCAAGATTCACTGAGCATTACTAATTGTTGGTGTGTGCATATACCGGAACAGTGCGATAGGTGAAGGCCCCATTCAGCCATACGCCTCTATTCCATGTTGTTTGCTGTGGCTAAACAGAATCTTGATAAGCCATTGTTACGCCTCAATTCAATACAAAGACATTTTACCATGGCTCCTACTAAATCTTCTATTGCTAAGCACTACGACTACTTGGTCATTGGAGGTGGTTCCGGAGGTGTGGCTTCTGCCCGTCGTGCTGCCCAATACGGTGCCAAGGTTTTGGTGGTGGAGAGCAACTTCAAGAAATTAGGGGGCACTTGTGTCAACGTGGGATGTGTGCCCAAGAAGGTCATGTGGTATGCTGCTGATATTGCCCATAAGAAGGAGCATTTGCATGCTTATGGCCTCTCGAAGGAGAAGCTGCACGTGCAATTTGGTGATTTCGACTGGGCCAAGATCAAGGAGAAGAGAGACAATTACGTGACCAGATTGAACGGCATATACGAGAGAAACTTGCTGAATGAAAAGGTCGACGTGATCTTTGGCCGGGCCTCTTTTGTCAATGAAGAGGGCGATGTGGAGGTCACTTTGACCGGGGACCAAGATGTGAGCTTTTTGTCTGGACTGTTTAAAGAGAACGATAAGGTGACCTTTTCTTCAGACAAGGTTTTAATTGCTACTGGAGGTGAGGCCATCGTTCCTCCTGCTGTGGAGGGTCACGAGTTGGGAATCACCTCGGATGGTTTCTTCCAATTGGCTCAGCAACCTAAAACCGTGGCAATTGTTGGTGTGGGCTACATTGGTGTGGAGCTTGCGGGAGTCTTCCAGAGCTTGGGAACACAGGTGCACTTAATTGCCCGTGGAGAAACCGTGTTGAGATCCTTTGATGACGTGATCCAAAATACCATCACCGACCACTATGTCAACAAATTGGGAGTGGACATTGTCAAGAACTCGCGTGCAGAGAAGTTGGAGAAGGTGGGTGACAAAGTTAAGGTGCACTTGGTGGGCGGTAAGACCTTGGAGGTGGACCAGCTCATCTGGACTATCGGCAGAAAGGCTTTGACTAACATTGGCTTAGACAAGACCGGAGTCAAGTTGTCAGATTCAGGCCACGTGGTTGCCAACGAGTACCAAGAGACATCCCACAAGAAGATCTATTCTTTGGGTGATGTGGTTGGTAACCATGAATTGACCCCGGTAGCTATTGCTGCAGGTCGTAAGTTGTCCAACAGATTGTTCTCCGGAAAGGAGGTCTATGCTAATGACAAGTTGGACTACACCAACATTCCATCGGTCATTTTCTCCCATCCTGAAGCCGGATCCATTGGTTTGACCAGCAAGCAGGCCATTGAGAAATACGGCGAGGACAACGTCAAGGTCTACAACAGCAAGTTCACGGCCATGTACTATGCCATGATGGACTCGGATGAAGAGAAGGCTCCTACTGTGTATCGGTTGATTTGTGCCGGTAAGGAAGAGAAGGTGGTTGGCCTTCATATTGTGGGAGACTCATCTGCAGAAATCTTACAAGGATTTGGAGTTGCCATCAAGATGGGGGCCACCAAGCAAGACTTTGACAACTGTGTGGCCATCCACCCAACGTCTGCTGAGGAGCTTGTTACTTTGAAGTGAAGAAGCTGACAATATATTATATAAGGAATTTAATTCATCCATAGTAATGACTATGGTTAAATTGACAGTAAGGAATTCATCAGACAGTAAGCCACTTGAAAAATAACCTTTTTTCCATCTGATCTCAGCAAAAACTCAGGTTCAAGGCGTAATAATAACAAAAGAATATCCTCAGTATAATCTCAGTCTGTGTCTCGTTGTCATGCTATATAATCTCTGTATAGACACTATGACATGTATACTAGAATTCAAATCTCCCATCAGTCAATTTCAGTCAATTTCAGTAAGTCATGATGAAGTAAGCCAAGAAGTAAAATGAACGGACTAATATGTTCTTTGCGTTAGTCAAGTTCATTTCGGCATACTCAAGTCCTCTTTTTGGGGCCTCTCACAGGCGGCCTTGGTCTATCGCCAGGCTTGACAAAAAACATAGGAGCATTCCTCAAGATATCGGGAACACTCACAAAGCGGATCATGGAGCCCCGTACGAACACCTGGCTCATATAAGAGGTTTCGCCGGTGCGGCCTTTTGTTCGGGTCACATCCGATAAAGATAAATTCATGTTGTCCTCATTCTCAAGGAGCTTCCCGCGGTACGTGTCGCCAGTGGTGAGCTCCAACGACACGATATGGCCCTGGGCCTCGTTTAGTAGGCGCACAGGTATGCTTGCAGACATGGAGGGCTGGTATAGTGAGGAGCAATGTGAGTAGTGTGGAGTGTTGAGAATAAGTGCAGAGAGTGCGTGCATCTAGGGAAGAGCCACGCTCGGAGATGCCGAAACAATACACGGCCCAAAGATAGATTTAACCGATATCACCAACCATTGTATACGATTTGACTGTATAATAAGTCACACGACCACTATTACACTGTATATTAGTCCCAGGAACTGCAGCGTACACTAAATACCCGGACTCTGTACACACTCCTGCTCCATACCTTTATTTACACTATACCTTTATTTACACAGTACCGTCAGTCTCACGCTATACTTACATCTCATTGTAGACGCACCCTATACACAGTCTACGCTTTATCCTCTATACCAGTTTCGGTTTATACTTTCTACACCTCATGCTCTCTACTGTAACTTTATACTATACCAGATATTCCATACCTAAACATTCGCCTACACATGCCTCAAAACTTCATGGGCCAGCCACAAACCTGATCCTATTTATTTTTAGCTCTATACTTTTCCCTCTCTATTCAACCCTCTATATTTTATTCCATACCATAATACCCCACTTCTTAACCTCCATAACATACCTATCGCCGATAAACTGTATACTAGACTAAAGTAAACTACAGGACTACTCCACACTATTTTTTCCAAAAATTCACCAAATTTTTTGCAATTTTTTTTCAAGAGATTCTAGCTAACCTCTCTACTATACTCTTGACCCGTACACTAGTCTTCTCTACACCCTCCCTTACTCATCAGCTGGGGTATGCGCTTAACTCCAGACTAGAGCCCCTTCACCCCCTCTGCTGCAGCTATACTTAGAAGGTTTCTTTGTCTATGCCAGCCGCGAGTGCCATACATCACTAGTGTATTGTTAATCACATAATAGGCGCGGTCTCGAGATCGGCCTCGTGCAAAACCCGAGTCGCATTTGATTGAGACATATTGGTAAGCGAGCCTTGGACGCCATATGCCATCCACGCAGCTGGGTCGCACATATCGGCTCACATATCTAGAACTAGTATATTATGACAGGTCACTAGACGGATGCAACAACGCCCCAGAATCATCCATTGCCCTTAGTACCTTTTTCCTTATCGCCTTATCTGACTTTAGCAATCTTTAGCTTCTTAAAGCCCCTGCGCCGCTCCTCAAAGCTGGTGTGCAACACTACATCCTGCTGCTCCTTCCATGAAAGATAAGGTTAGAAAACGGGTACCCGTGTCTTGTCTCAACTGTAAAAAACGGAAGGTCAAGTGTGAGCGAGGCAGACCATGTGCTGGTTGCATTAAAAATAATGTTCCGCATCTATGTGTCTACTTGGAGCCGGATTGGGCCCAGTCGCTGTTGAAACTCGTTGATGAAGATCCTCTGAAGGTCAGTGCTTCGCCCAAGGATTCTGACGCTTGGCGTAAATCCTTAGAGTCCAAGATCGCGGCTCAGGATAATGAAATCAGATGCTTACGTGCTCAACTTGAGCTTGCTAAGTCCAATGGTTCTCTGGTGAAGCTTGAGAATGTAAATAACCATTTTGCGTCTATTCACTCGCCTGTTGAGAGCTCTGCTGGTGATATTCCACTTACTGTATTGGCCAAACTCAGTGCTGCACCCAAACCAGAGTTGACCGTACTGAAGCACGGCTCGTACCTGATGTCGGGATTCAAGGTCCTGCAGAAGGCTGGCAACCACTTCTCCACTCCCATTTACACTATCTACCTGTGGCTTAACATCATCAAGCTTGACCCGCATCTTACGGCCCTCTGGTTTAGGGTCACCAACCTCCAGAAATCATACCATTTGTACAAGACGTCGTTACTACGAAAAGAGGCTCCTCTGTACGGAGGACACTTGTTGCCTTCGGAATCAAACACCAACTCTTGTGGCCACCATAAGTGTCCTGTGGTAGCATGTGAGTTTAACCTAATGCTTGAAGAATCTGAGAATACTCTTAGGAAACCCGATGCTCTGCAAAGTATTTCTTCTATGGACGCCATGTTTAAGCCAGATGGATTTCCTGTGGATAGGATCAGGAATTCCACGCAAAGCTCCGATGCTCTTGAACTTTTGAGGTGCTTGCAAAATATGTGGGGCAAGATTGTTGGTTCCACCAGCAATTCGGATCCTTTGAACTACTCGCAGCTTTGCTTCCTCATTTCTTTCTATTTGGACGATTTCGATCGCCCGGGCTCCAGTAATGAAACGCTACTATCCAATGAGACTGAATCAGGCCACCTTTTTCGGTTTTTCAAAATTGATATTATCTCCTTATTTCTTAAGGACCAAGACAATGGCCAATCATACCTCGACCTCGGTGCGTTTTCCACCGATATGACCGACGTTGAAGTGATCACTTTTCTCCGGTCCAAGGCTGTCTTTTTGTGCATGCTAGCATTGATTGTGGAGGAGTCTTTGGATCGACTCAGTGAGAGACAAAGCTTGAGCAATGACTTAGGGTTTCGCCTCCAGAGCTCGTTTCCTCAAGGCATTCCGGGCCGTAAATTCGCGGTCTTATCGCATGTCGCTGAAACAATTCAATTTCTCTTCCAAAGCTCTGATTCTCCTGCAGATTCAGAACCTTGCAAACTAGCAGCAGATCTCGATGGTCTGTTGTCAATGATTGTGTTGTTGCTTGCCAATATGAACCGCAATTTTTCGCTCTATGAACGTCAAAACACTGCAGTCAACTACCGGGAAGGCTTCTCTGACTCTTTTACAAAGTTCATTCAGTTGGTGAGACATGAGGATCAGGCATTGCAGATTTGGTGCGACCCTGGGTTGGTACAACTCAGTGATGCATCTAGTGTCAACCATAATGCCATGCTTGGAGTTCTTTTAAGCCAGATCTGGTGTGACTTCATGAGAATCGTTAACAATGCCATTTTCAACCTACTACCAATCTTGAACAACTCCAATGAGGTGCACGAGTCCTTGGAGTACTTCTTGGATATAATTCATGCGGCAGAAAAGTCGGCTACCCATAAACTGTTTTTGGATGGGATCTGGCTGGGAATCCAAAATAACGACCTGAACGGATTCAGCGTTTGCCAGATCGATGATCTTTTGGTGTCTCTAAAGACAAATTACCTCATTGCTAGATGCTCCATTTTGGTGCGAAATGGTATATCCCTTCAAGAGAACAGTGCCCTTGCTGAACCACTTACCGTGAATCATTTCCAGTCTCTTGTTGATGATATAAGAGTGTTGAGCGAAGACATATCGCTCTCCAAACTCCGTATGATCCGCTTCTTTGAGGCCAAAACCATTCTTCACTACCTTGAGTTCTTCTTTAAGCTAGTTATGTTTTTGCAGTTTGAAGAAGTGGAAGATAAGGCCAGCATCCTGCAGATGCTCCCCAGTCTCTTTGCTAATGCTTTAGACATCAACAAGTTCTTGCAGGGAAGCCAGAGCAGATTGACCAAGGGCATCAATGCCAACTATGTGCTGGCTATCATTGCAGACACATTGGCTCGCATTTCCCATTTAATGTCGGGGATTTTGTTGCGCTTCAAAGTCGAGGGCAAAAAGGAAGACCGGTCGAACAAATCGCAGTTCATGGCGTCCTTTGCCTCCACGGCCCAAACTCTGGGAAACAAGCCCAATGTGTTGTTGTACTCCATGATGCGGCCAAACACTTCTACTTGCAATCTGTTTGAAACTTCAGTGACATTGGCGGAAAAAGAGCAGGTCATCAAGGCAACTGATGACACAGTGCTTCTTATTGAAAGTTTCATGCCTAGAGAAAACATCATCAAGAAAACAAAGATCTGGAAGTTTTATATGACCTTCATCAGGAATGCTCATGAGATGAATGCCTCCAATTTTGCCCGTATCCACGGAGAAGGTTTTGGCCCCGGAAAGCTTTTGGATAAGTGCCCCATTATGTCCGGCCCAAGCTACGAGTTATCAGCCACACGGGGCAGCATGAAATGTCCTGTGATAAGCGTCGAAGCTCCGAAATTACAGGCTCTGGGGTGTCCCTTTGGAAGCAAGAGAAACTTTGAACAGATCAAAAAAGAGGATGGCGTTGAGTTTGGCAAGTGCCCAGTTGCACACGTCAAGGACGAGTCGCCAAAGAGAGCCAATTTGGGAGAAGAGATTGGCACCAGCGCCTCTACGTCTCAATCCGAAGCTTACTACACCAAAAAATACACCCCTCCACTTTTCGCCAACATGGGGCCAACAGCTGCACAGATGGGACCATCCAAGGCCATGGCGTTCGGAGACTTCCGACAGAAAGAGGACATGGATTGGGACAGCTTGCCCAACTTCAACTTCGACTTCATAGGCGAGGAGGGACTCATGCTGCAGATCAATTCCGGTGACTTCAACAACCCCCGAATCGAAAACATGTTCCAGTAGAAAGACATGTTGTTTCGATGGTGCGTGCGCACTGCATGCTGATTGCTGCAAAAGACATTGGTCCAATTGTCCAAATGTCCAAGAAAAAACCTAGACCTCCAGAAACTAGAGGGCCTTTCACCGCCATAACATTCCCACCCCCCACCACCTTTACACCCCATATACATCTCCCCAGACATCCCTACATCCTGGATAGTCCACAGAAAGACTAGATAGTCTCTTCTATTTCTTGGCCCTTCTTAATTTCTAATAGTCATAGCGAATACATTTCTCACCGTAGCAGTCTCGGCGTCGCAGCATGTGCGCGCCGATTCGAGCGGTGTTTAAACTCTCCATCCTATACTAAATATTCACCAAATATACCCCCAGACACTCCGCCCCGGTTTATAACCTCATGTTTCGGGTCACGGTTTCACGTACCCCCACGTCTTTTTTGCTGGCAACAAGTAGCGGGAAATGTCTATCCCTTAATAGACTTTGCTCTCCGGTCAGAAGTAGCAAGAGTGCTCATCAAACACGTCAAAGGTTCTACACCAGCGGAGCTGGGTCGGAACAAAAACCTTCCTCCAGGCATTTATTCCTCAAAACAGTGGTGGGTTTGGGCTTGGTTTCCGGAGGTCTCTACTTGACCAACCAGCAGTTTCATGATGGAGCAGAGTTCGCCAGTCATACCGTGCAGAGAGTCTCGGTGGTGACCATGGCCACGGTCAAATGTTTTGGGATCTACAAAAAGGTTTTACTGAAGGAATTTGATGATGAGCATATCCGCAACGATGCTCTTGCGGCTGCCCATAAAAAGGCTGCTGAAACGACGCTAAAAGCGCTCGAGAAGAATGGAGGTATCTACATCAAGTTGGGCCAACACATCTCGGCCTTGACGTACCTCTTGCCCAAGGAATGGACCGAGACCATGACTCCGCTCCAGGACCGGTGTCCCCAGTCATCGCTCGAGGAGATTCGTGATATGTTTGCCAAGGATATGGGCATGGACTTGGACGACTACTTCAGTGACTTCAACCCAGTGCCCGTGGGCGTAGCCTCTTTAGCCCAGGTGCATATTGCCACCGTGAGAAGTACAGGTGAGAAGGTGGCGGTCAAGTTCCAGCATCCTTCCTTGTCCAAATATGTGCCGTTGGATATCCTCATGACGCAGACAGTGTTTGGTCTCATGCGCAAGGTGTTTCCCGAATACCCGTTGACGTGGTTGGGTGACGAGATGCAGAACTCTATTTACGTGGAGTTGGACTTTAAGAACGAGGCAGTCAATGCGGAGAAAACAGAACTGCAGTTCCTGGACCTCAAGTACGTGACTGCCTTGCGGATTCCTCGCATTGTGTCTGCAGAAAAGCGGATTTTGATCATGGAGTACGTGGCCGGTGCCCGTTTGGATAACTTGGAGTATATGCGCCAGCACAAGATCAACACAGGTGAGGTTTCGACGTGTCTCTCGCACATCTTCAACAACATGATCTTTACTCCCAACGTGGGATTGCATTGTGACCCCCACCAGGGCAACTTGGCTATCCGGGCCACAGACAATAATTCCAATGGACACAATTTCGAGATTGTGTTATATGACCACGGGTTGTACCGTTACATCCCATTACAAATGAAGAGAGACTATTCACACTTCTGGTTGGCTATTTTGGACGGCAATGTGGCGGAGATGAAGAAGTACACGGAGAGATTGACGGGAATCACCGATGAACAGAAATTCAAGATCTTTGCTTCTGCTATCACGGGGAGAGACTCGTCCACCGCGTTGAACTACGATATCTCTAAGGCTCGTGACCCGGAAGAGATGAAGAACATGCAACAGCAATTACAATCCGAGACAGGCGTGCTTGAGGACTTGATGTCTATATTAAGCAGCATGCCCCGCATAGTGTTGTTGATTTTGAAAACAAACGACTTGACCCGGAACTTGGATGAGACCCTCCAGAGCCCTCTTGGTCCCGAACGCACATTCTTGATCCTAGCGAAGTATTGTGCCAATGCAGTCTACAGCGAGGCCAGGGCAGACACCGCCACGAAGTACTCGCGCTTCTCCTTGCCTTGGTTCAAGCATACGGTGACCAATTGGGTACGCCATCAAAAACGTTTGACATCCATCTACCTCTATGATGTGATCATATTTGTGCGCAACTTCGAAAGAGTTGTGTGGCTGAGGTTCATTTCTGTCTTCACAGGTTAATTTTGTGAACCTACCGAACTATTTATAAATAAAACTTGGTCACTTTGAGATCAACGAACCCATTGTCTATATAAAACTCGATATAATCGTCATAACTCGAACTTACGTTATCCTAACCCAGTAAAACTCAAACTCATTTTGATCCCACCATCTATAAAGACTCGTTTCTCTTGATTTTCTCGAGCAAATCATTGATCTTGGGGCCCATGACAGGTTGGCCCGACTTGGTGCGCTGAGATAAACTGAGCTTCTTTCTCTCCCTCTCTTTCTGCGACGACTCCAAGTTGCGGCGTTTCTCCTGGACTCTTCGAAGCTGATCGTCCTTCATTTGCAATTTACGCTCCTTTGCGAGTTTGGCTCTCTCGGTGAAATTCATAGGCTTGCGTTTCTCCTTGACCGCCCTCTGTTCCTTGGGAATGGAGCTTTGAGGAGGTAGTGGCCGCAGCAGTCTTGCGCTATGAGAGTCATCCTCTATTTCGTCTTGACTGTCTTTTTCATCTTGACCATCTTCTTCTCGACTCAGCTTCTCCTGCTCATTTTCTGTTGTGAGGCGGTCATAATCCGTGGGTGCACCTTCATTTTCCACCAACTTGAAGTAGTTCTTTCTCAACCGGGCCCGGTGGACCAACGACTTCTTGATCTCCTGGTTCTTGAACTCTCTTAAGTCCTTGTGCTTGCGCTTGCCCTGGAAGGGCTTTCTTTTCCCCTGAATACTGCTCATGGGAATGCGGTGGTATTACTAGAGTAGAATGGAGTATTATAGAGTGAGAGCGATAACGCATCGCCTGTTCTGCATGCGGCGTGATGGTCTGCACAGAACATGGAAAGACGGGCCACGGGCCAAAAATCCACCCGTGGGTTTTCGGGGAGTTTATAGCTTTTCAACTATTAAGCAATAAACGCAGATTCTCTTGATGTACTTTTCAGGTACAAATCTGCTTTTTTCGTTTTTTTGAAGTGCTTGGAAGATTTCTCTTCTGGCTAGAAAGCACCGCGTGAATTGTATTTTACTTGTTTTGTCGCAAGTTGCTAAAAACGATACATTAATGTGAACCTTCAAACTTGCAAAAAAAACTACCACTCAAAATTCGGGAAACCGTAATCATTAATAAAACAAAAAAACGAAGAAAAATAATTTAAAGGCCCGAAAATACCGAAGACTCTAAGCGTTAGAGCCAAAAGACCCGTGCACCCGCCTCGTGCTACTGATACCGATACGCGGCTCGTCTTCATTCCTAACACGCAATGTCTGCTGCCTACAAAGAACTCCATGACCAGGATGGCGACGGGCTAATAAACGGGGGTCCTGGATCCATACCCTTGGAATCCTTCAGTGCACCGCACCATGGCAGCAGAAATTCCCACGAATCCTTGGAGGACTTGGAGCTCTACGATACGCTGGATGCGGACACGCCTAACGGCACCTCAGACATGAAAATGGCCTTCATGAACATGGCCAACTCCATTCTTGGCGCTGGAATCATCGGACAACCGCTTGCAGTCAAAAACTCGGGGCTTCTCGGCGGAATCCTAACAATGGTGTTTTTGGCTGGTTTGATCGACTGGACCGTACGCTTGATCATTATCAACGCCAACTTGTCCCAAACCAGATCGTATCAAGATACGGTGGGGTACTGCTTTGGCAAATTCGGCAAAATCTTTTTGCTCGTTAGCATAAGCTCCTTTGCTTACGGAGGGTGTATGGCCTTCTGCGTGATCATTGGTGACACTATACCGCACGTGCTCACGCTGATGCTCCCGAAATCGTGGACGAGCCCAGACACCTCGGTCATTGGGTGGCTTTTTGAAAGAAACGTCATTATTGTGGTGTTCACTGTTTGCATTTCCTACCCACTTTCCTTGAACAAAGACATTTCCAAGCTAGCGAAAGCCTCTGCGTTTGCTCTTTTGGGAATGTCCATCATTGTGGCCATCACAGTTATCCGTGGGCCGTTCGTGGATAAGTCATTGAAGGCGCCAATCACGAAACCCAGTGAATGGCTTATCAACTCGAACTTTTTCCAGGGTATCTCGGTCATTTCATTTGCCCTAGTGTGTCACCACAACTCCATCTTTATCTACAACTCCATGAAAAATGCCTCTGTCAAAAAATTCTCCAAACTCACGCATTGGGCATGTGCAATCTCTCTCTGCTACTGCTTGTTGATGGGGGTCATGGGCTTCCTAAACTTTGGGTCCAAGGTCAAGGGCAACTTCTTGAACAATTTTAAGAGCGACGACAAATGGATCAACGTGGCCCGCTTCTGCTTTGGTTTGAACATGCTCACAACATTCCCATTGGAGATATTTGTTATTAGAGACGTTCTCAAGGACTTGGTGATGGTGAGCAACCCTTTATCATCACAAGAACAAGGCTTGAGCCAGAAGCAACACTTTGTCGTCACCACAATACTCGTGTTTACCTCCATGTCTGTTTCGTTGTTCACATGCAATTTGGGTATGATCTTGGAGCTCATCGGTGCTACATCCGCCTCTCTTATGGCTTATATCATACCTCCTAGTTGTTACATAAAGTTGAGCTTAGATGCTATCGATCTTAAAACGGCATCATCAGAAGAGAAGAAAAGGTTTTACCTATACAAAGCTGGTCCCAGTGTGTTATGTATTATCTTTGGCCTCGCTGTGATGTTTGTCAGTTCCTATAAGACGATAAAGAATTCCTTAGAGAATGGCGCTGGCAGCGGCGCCTGCATAGAGTAAGCCACTCCAAAAATCTATCATTATAATTCATCATCGTCATCGTCAACAATAACTCTTCTCAGCCTGTTAGAATGTTCTGTAGCTTGATTCACCGAATCTTGCTCTTGGGTTTCTTCCTCGTCTTCCAGGTCGAGGAAAAGGCTTGAAGCACTCTTGATCTTTTTCAGGACTTCAGTATTAGACCCGGAGATCGAGGCCCAAGACTCTTTAAATAGCTGCAATTGCACCTTATCGACGATTCCACCGCTTTGGGCTATCAATTGACGAAGACGCTCCTCCTTTTCAAAGAAGGCATTGTTCCTCTCTTCATCGGAATCATCCTCTGAGTCATTCACGAACTCTGCTGATTTGGAGATCCGAGGCACTGGTGGCACATTGTCTTCGTCATCAGAATGTGGAAGAGCACGACGTCTGCTTCGTTTCAGCACAGGCCGCTCTTCGTCCTCCTCATTCTCGTCATCACTAAGTGCCGTGGCTCTTCTGCGCCTGCGTGTAGGTTTATCAGAATGGTTTCCAGAGTCTGGTACGAACTCATCATCGAACTCGTCATTCATAGTAGATATCGACTCATCATACTCTTTTCTCTTGGCCAAACCAACCGAGTGCATGAATTTCGACTGATTCATTTCAAGCCTCTCTTTCTCAAGCTCATTGATTGGACGTCCCGCAAGGAGGTCTCTCAAACTCTCTGCACCAAAATCAAGCTCTTCTTGAGAGAAAATCACCCGTTGCAATTGATCCAAAAATGGCTCAATATCACCCACACCGGCCTCATGTAACCGCAACCACTTCTGGATACTCTCAATGACATTTTGGACGTGTTCTTGATCCTTGCGAGATGTAAATGTAGTATCGTCATTTTGCAAGAAGGGTATATCAAAGCCAGATATCTCAAGAAGTAAACGGATATGGGGGTCCGAGATGACCACTTTCCGTTGAGCAAGATTGAAACGGAGGACTATGGGTAAGCGTTGTTGCCTAATCCGCATAAGAGATCTTTCAAATTCAGAGATCAAGTGCTTCAACACTTTAGTGGCCGGCTTGCTCTTGATTATGTTGTAGATCAAAATAGAGATTTTCTCGTCTATGATCAGACTATTGTCGATGAAGTCAAGAACAATAGCAGCTTTGGGCTGTGGGGAATTTTCATCGAAAAAGTTGTTGGCAGAGAGCTTCTCATGCTCGTTGATATCTCCAGTGCTCATGAAGCCCTTGAGTTCGAGGTTTTCGATTCTGGGGAAAAGCAACTCGATGGCGGTTGGGAACCGGTCCAAAGCACCCTTGAACTTTTTCATGAAATACACAAGGAATTCATCCACGTGGCGCCGGATGCTGGTTGATTTAGGCAAGAATTCTTGCAATCGGTGGAGAAGAAGCATGAAGTCCAACCGGTACAATGCTGAGTAATCTTTCCGAACGACAAAGAGACGGTGGAAGAATGAAATGCCTTTTTTGATTTCGTCAAACGTCAAATCCTCGTAGTTTTTCAAGAAATCAATGTGCGTGTTGATGATATCGGTGTGGAAGAACTTTACCTCCATGTTCTTGTAGTCCAACTTTCTCTCGTGCACAATGTACTTTATTTGCTGTTCGTCCTCTTCATCAGAACTTCTGTCGAGCATGTCCAAGTGTTCACGGTCCATTTCCCGATTCAAGCCTTCTGACTTCTTCAATTTCCTTATTCTGCGTCTTGTTTTCAAGTACAAATGCACATCTTCATTAGCCAAAATCTCGAAACTCTTGAGTAATATATTAACCACAGATATGGTTGTTTTCAAGTATTCCGGTGAGTGCTTGGCGGCGGTTTTGGGGATGTTCACGCATAAATCCAAGAATTCCTTTTGGCTGAAAAGCTTGCGGATGATACCCTCAGCCAACTCTCTATCCTCATTAATGTCGTCCTCGGTGGCTAGCTCGATTTCGCCTTGGGTTTTCTTCTGGGCGAAAATGGCATTGGATATGAGCAACATCTCGCGTAAACAGATCATGGCCACTTGGAGCGAGTTATAGTCTTTGGCTTGGTATGACGACCGGAAGTACGAAATCAAGAGAATGAAGTTGATTTCGCCCAACGAAGCCCCAACGGCGCCATAGTTATTATCTTGAGTCCGTTGGTCCGTCTGCATAAATTCTCTCTTAAACTTAAAGAACCATGATATGGTACCGAAGTAGAAGGCCAACTCTTGTGCATCGATAATGTCAAGAATCCCCTTTCTTCCTAAATCGTTATCGTTTGCAAGATTGGTCAAGTGGCTTCCGACATATGAGACTAAGTTGTTGAAAGACCCACTGGTCAACAAATTGTTGATGAATTGCATGAGTATGCCCGAAGCCTTGGTTCCAAGAAACGTGGGTGACTTGGAGATGTACTTGTTGGAATCGTACTTGAAGGAAGACGTCTTGTGCCACTTTTTGGACTTGTCCAAACGCTGCAAACTGTCGTAATTACTCAAGAGCGCCTTTTGACCACTGACTGCAAAATACGAGGCATTGCTGGAGTTTTGGATCGACAAAAGCGTACCAAATCTTCCATGACGACTCGAAATGGAGTTATTCTGATGCTTGAGTCTTCGGCTTTCTTCCGAGAGAAGATCTTCTAATCCCATGCCGGCAGCAGCCGATGCCGAGGGCACAGAAGTGACGTTTTTGACCAGCTCACTTCCTGGCTTACTCGTGAGTTCTTCCGTCATGACCCCTTTGGTGAGAAAAAAAAGACATTCGATTGTCAAGAGACCAAAAGACTCCTCCTTCATGTCCGACAGCACTGAATGCGCCATGGATGTGAGGAATAGTAGCACATTATTGCGGTCAAAAACCTGGAGAATTGTGGGCAAAGAGATATCGTCCATAGTGACTCCATTGGGCAAAAGGGCCGAGTTCAGAATCGACTTTGGGCCCTTGACGGCAGGAAGAGGCTCAATAAAGAGCAAGTTCCGGATAAAGAAAAGAATCAACCGTAAGATATTAATATCCCGAGGTTCCCGCTCATCCTTGGGGATTTTCAACGCATTAAGCCCAAGCCGGAGCACTGCCTTGAGAAGCTTACCTCCCTTATAGGAAAGGGCTGCATGCTTGTACCTGAGCTGGGCCCTTCTGTTCTCCGTTTTCGAAGTATAGTCTTTGAGCAAAGTATCTTTATTGATCTCCACAGGCCA
Organism: Metschnikowia mauinuiana; assembly: GCA_002374555.1. Taxonomy (NCBI): domain Eukaryota; kingdom Fungi; phylum Ascomycota; class Pichiomycetes; order Serinales; family Metschnikowiaceae; genus Metschnikowia; species Metschnikowia mauinuiana. The sequence goes on along the minus strand of NKZY01000684.1, from coordinate 256,058 downwards.
AGTGAGGAGAACTAAGAGTTCCAAACAGGCAAGAGAGATCTTCTCAATGGCCTTGGTCCGCTTCATGCCTGCAGGAGGCTTGTCCCATTGACACAAGATGACGATCAAGTCATTCTCCACAAGGCCTGTTTCGGCACACGCAAGAGCAACGTCGAAAGATGCGTTTTGCTCGTCAACAGTACGGATCCATCGCTTGAGATCCTTTAAGCATGCCAATGCGTCGTGTCCCAACTTGTAGAGGTTCTGATCTGTGGAATGGTCGGGGCCTCCCAACGCACTGACAAGCACAGAGATGTGTGCCTTTAAGATTTGAGATGTCTGCGATTTTCTCGAGTGGACGGTGTTGTTGAAGGCGGTGATTCGGTCTTCTTTGACGTCTTCATTGGGGGAGAGATCGGCGGTGTCTTCATGAGCGAAATCTGGTTGTTCAGGTTGAGAAGAAGCATTTATATGGTTTGGGCCTGGCCCATCGTCGTCAATAATAAAATCGGCGAGATCTTGGTCGTCCCAGTAATTCTCTGTATCGGGCATGCTTGGCTCCAGTCTATATCTTGAGGTGCCTGAAGGTGATGCTTGAGACGCGACGCGCAGCGCATGGTGTGCGTGGTACTGACCTCTATAACTGGTCCTGGCACTGCAGACGCTATAGCTGCCGAGAAACCATAATAACCAGAGAAGTTGAAAAATTTTTAGTTGGATTGCAATAAAAGGCTCTCAACTTTGGTGAAATCACAAAAATAAAACAGTAAGAAAAAAAAGATTGCAGCACCACAATTTCACACATGGTCTCCCACTGCATTACTCACTGTGGCCCTAAGTGGCTTGACTAACGTTGATCGGACGGGAAACAGTATTTTCCACTTGGTATGGCCGCAACCGAAAGTTTTTTTTTTTACAGGTTTTTAACCAATATAATGGCTAAAATTAGTTGATGACTTGAAGGTTATTTCTCTTCAGGAAATAGACGTGTGGCGGTACGAAAAGTGGATGTAATTGCCTGGTAACTTGTAAAATTGCCTGGTCCATGTTACATCGCTTGTGTAAGCTTGCATGCGCATGAGACACTTCTGTTCCACGAGTGGTTGTGGCCATACTTTTTAACTATACAAGGTTTGTACCTCAAGAATCGATCGGTATAGCTTCTTTGGGTCATGAAATATTTTCTCAATGCCATTTTGAACTGTTTGGGTCAGGAGCTTCTCACCATATTAAATTATAGATCATATCCAGATTCAGTAGACTGTGAACAAGCTAACAGACATTCACCCGATTGAACAAGATACAGGGGAAAAGATTCGAATTAGTGATGGACTTACCGCTAAAAAGCCCTGATATACGAAAAAAAAGAAACCTCGAAAAACTAGCTCTGATTTTATCCTGCTTACACACTCATTTCATTCTGGGATAGGTGAACATTAGATTCTGAGCCCCCAGTTGATGATATTGCAAAATTGGTAGCTCCAGGAAATTAATAAACGGAAATAGATAATCTCAAAAGGCTTTTCGAAAAGTTTCCAGTAATTCTTTAGTCTAGCAGGACAAGACTTTTATTGAGCGCACCGGCATGTCACAGACGTGTCATTATGGTGTGGGTAAGCCATCCAAGGATGGTTTTTTTTTTTTTTTTTTTAATTAATTTGGTAAAACTTCCCCAATTGCTATAATATCTAAAGCACTGTCTAGTGTAAAGGTCAATGGCAGTGTTGGATAATAAGGTTTGAGAAAGCAGGATGTCTCAAACAAAGATAGATGCACTGTAACCACACTGCACAATTCCGTATAACCACTAAATTAGCCGACCCCTTTGGTAACCAAGCCTTGTTTAAAGTCAATTTTCAACTCAGAAGCCACCAAAAAGTTTAACTTGTACCAGGTGCCATATTCTAGAAGGTTGCATAATATAATTCGTGAGATAAATTCGTAAATTTCATTCGCTAAATTAATTTTGCTAATTGGTTTTGTTGTTTTCTTTTTGCTAATTTATTTTCGTTACTTGATCTTCGGCAGTTTTTGTCCGGCACTTATTTCGCCAATTCTTTCGCCAATTCAGCACTATTTTTTCCGCCAGAATATTTAGTTTACATCTTTCTGAAATTACTCCACTACAGATCCCCAGCTAGTTACACGAGAACCACCCCGTTAACCTTGTAAGCTAATTTTATAGGAAAATCGGATTCCTGCTGCAATTGAACTGAATTCTTGCTATGTATTTACGAGCGTACCTTTCCCAATCCGTCATAAAGCTCGTCTCATTTGGCCCTGTTAGTAGGCGCGCATAGGCCAGCAAGATCTCCACCCGGCCGCTTAAACACGCTTTGGCCCACATCGCGAATGGGTCAGGAGGTGGGATTCCCTGGGGAAGTACAGAACCCGAGACAAGCAGAGGGAGTGTGTGGCGGTTTCCACGTACAGGACCAGCACCCCCTTCGGATGCGGTCCACAAAGCCCTAATGTTCCCACGGGGTGAAGCACATTAGTGGTGGTGGTGCCCAAACAGGAATGGTTCCATGCATTCTCTAGGCGCAGGTTAGAAACATGCATCGCACTATTCTGCGTAGCTTATACCCCGCAGTGCAGTCGCCTGCACACACCCACCTCTGCGCAAGCTTGTTTGGACACACTTAGGCCTGTACTTTAAGCCCGTTAACCCATCGAGCGTACTTCCCTTGCTGACCTTTGGTCCAAACAAAAATTTACGAGCTTTTGTTAGGCTCGGAGTATGAATTCCGAAATCGGGAACTGGCATTACAGGTTTCACTCCTCCATGAATTCTGGTCTTGTCATCTCTAGATCTTTCTGTCATCTACTATCTTTAGACATTATCCATACTTGTGTGTCGGCAATCTAAACCCACCCAATTGGAATGCACTTAAACAACCCATTATTACCTTCCATTCTTAAAAGTAAAATTTCACTCATGTCTGAAGGGACAAGAGAAAGCCTATGCAGGGGCATCCTACGGCTAGCTTAGCGGACCCTTGTCGAAACGGCCTCTTGTAGCCCTTCCCCACTGTTTACGATCCTGTATTTTTGGGGTCGCATTTCCCCATTTTTCGGAAACTTCTGCCTCCTTCACTGCTCTCTTCCCTGTCCCCCACTCCTCAGATCCCCCTCTCAACTCGCCTTATCTTAATGGAAGAGACCCCGAAAAAGAGACTGAGGATTCTCACCTCGTGTCTGGTGTGCCGGAAACGAAAATCCCGCTGTGACCGCCAGAGACCCGTGTGCGGCCCCTGCAAGAAGAAGTCCGTGGCCCATCTTTGCAAGTACGAAGATGATTTCGATCAGCAGATGCCATACGCTGCTTTGGGCTATCTGCCTGTGAAGATCATAAACCTGCCCTATCTCGGTGTGTCTCACCCGCAGATGATGCCCCTTGGCCCCCAGAACATCCCCACTATTCCCAATGGACACAACCTTAACATCTCCAATATTCCCAATGGAAATCACAACATCCCTAACCTTTCGAACGCGCCGAATGGCAACACTGGCCCGCCTCTCCCGGCAAATTTGCCGTACGCGTCTCTCACGGCCTCCAATCATATGGTTCCCATGTACCAGCAATGGCCGGGACAGACTCCTCCAGACCAGACCTTTCACGGCCAGTTTCTGCCTGTGAACTACGGAATCAAGCTAAATAATCCTCCAGGACCGCCTCCTCCTTTTCAGCGCTCTCATAACCAGCCATTTACGAATGCGTACTCTCTTGCACGAGACCCCTCACTTTCCACGACCAGCTCGTCCAATACCACGGCGTTTGGCCCCAAAATCCGAGGGTCCATTTCCTCTTTAGGCGGAGAACTGGTCAATGAGGAGGCAAGTCTCCGACTGAACTCGTTACCGTCAAACCGCAACCCGCTGGAATCCACGGGCTCCACCAGCTCCTCATCGACGTCATACAATAACGGCTCCAACAAACACCGAGATTCGTTCGCTCACGATGTGTACTTGGATCCTGCTCACCACAAAAGTGTTTCCATAAAATTGGCACCTGAGGCAGAAACCTACACCATGCCTCCGCCTCCGCCTCCTCCGCCTCCAGACTCCAACTCCAACATTCTGTCTCCTATTGATGGTGGCTCACTTAGACGCAATGCTCAAGCATCCGAAATATCTCCGTCAAAATCAGAATTGACCTATCAATCCCTGACCAAGGAGAGCTTCTCTCAGAATACTACAGATGAATACTCCGGGACTGGATTTGTTTCCGTATCGATTGGCCAGAACATTCTCCGAATTGCATTGGACGACACCATGGGTTCCTTTTCGGTGGCTTCAAGCACGCTATTGGTTGACGGCCCGTTACGGCAACAGCAGGGCCCCTTGTCATATGTTGGAATGACCAAACGAGATTCGTTTACGAAACTCGTGAGGAAGTTCACAATGAACCTCTTCAAAAGTGAACAGTTCCTGCAGTTCGTATCCAAGCCAAAAGAAAGTATTAAATTGGATGCAAATGACCATCTGACCCATGCTTCTGGAACTCAGGAAGATTTCCACCTGCCAAAATCGGAAGAAGGTGCCAAAATAGAGCAGGACTCTGAGCAAATCTTTATCAATGACGATACTTTAGTCACCACCAAGATTAAGGCTTACGTTGACGACTCCAATGCGATAGATCAGGACCGCGATAATGGCTTGAACCCATTGAACAAAGTGCAGTCTATCCTTACACTTAAGCAGTCCAAGGAGGTTTACTATGATTTTGTGGCTAGCAACGTGATAAAGATTCTTCCAAGCAAATCTGCCATATACATGGCCGTGGAGAAGTTCTTCCATTATGTGTATCCGTTTGTGCCTATATTCCACGAGGACACTGTGCTTAAGGAATTCAAAAGCTTGTTCAAAGGGGACTTTATCGAGAGCAATGAAGGATACTACAAGCAAATCTCGATAAAAAACGATACTGATCTCACTATTGTGGGTGTTCTACTTATCATGGTGCAACTTGGCTATATGTCTTTAATTCCTAACAATGAGATTGATATGGAATACACAGATTTGGAAATCACCTTGATTAAGGACATCACGCGGTTTAAGTCGGAAGAACATTTGAGTGTGATCCACCTGTGCTTATCAGAAGAGAAAGTGAAGATAATGACGACTTTCAAGTCAGTACAAAGCTTAACGTTTTTATTCTTCTTTAGGTCGGTGCTACCAAATGATTGTCTTGGGTTGAGTGGCTCTGACTCCCAATTGTTGTTTGGAGCCATTGTGAACCAAGCACTTTCCATTGGTTTGAACAGGGATCCCCTCAAATACGATACCATCAACAGTATCTCCAAGAGACCGGACTTTGTGAACACATGGCGGTCTCTCTGGAACTTCATTGTTAATGCGGATGCAAATAACTCCATTTACTGTGGAACACCGATGAAATTGCAGAACTTGGACAATAGTGACGTGGAGCCATCAGGTCTGTTTTCAGAGGAGGTGAGTGCTTTCAACCTGAAGGTGGACTCGATCAGCGCTTGCTACCGTAGCATAGTCACCAAGGTGTCTAATTTGAGGAAGAAATTGAGAGTCATTGATTTGTTGTCGGAAACAAGCAAGTTGGAAAAAATCTTTCTCAAGTGTTTTGGTAAGGATTTCTTCCGGGAATACATAATCAGTCCTGCGCCCAAGGAACCGAATACGCCTCGGAAAGTGGAGGAGAACGAAGAGCCGTTCATGAAAGTACGCCGTTTTCTCTTGTTCATCAACACCAGAGCCAACTTGTCGTGCTTATACTATTTGGTGGTTCTCCATTACGAGGAGAAACTTGATCAAGATAAAGATGCAGAAATCGGAGCTGGAATCGAGTTGTTCAAAATCTTTATCCGATCCGTCGTCCAGCTAGTCTATATCATGTCATACGCTTTGGATAATGCAGAGGAGCTTTTCGGCAAACACTATGACTTTATCTTGACGTCTCGCATCGAAAGGAGTATGATAAAGACTCATAATTTTGTTTCATCGTTTTTTATTCGGTTGATAAATTATAAACGGACTTTGGCTATCAAAGAGATGGAGGGAGGAGGAAGTGATGAGGCCGAGAACTTTGAGGAGCGTTGCGAGGTCGTGGACAATCTTTTCACCATTTCACTCATCGAGGCGGAGTTATTCGTGGGCCATTTCAAGAGTATGAGTAACACTTACATCAACTCGTACAAGATTTACGTGATGGCATTTTTTGTGTTGAAGCAATGCATGGAGAATCCGGAGCTTTTGCTAGCGGGATTCTCCGACACGAAGAAACTGACATTTTTCCACAACGGCACAAATATGCTACAGTTCATGTCCAACCCTGAATTACAGAGCATGTGCAAGCTTTGCGAAGAGTTCCGGCTAGCCAAGTTGGAATCCATACGGCGCCAAAAAAATCACCAGGAGACAGAGGAAAAGCGAACAAGTGACGGAAAAATGACCGGTGGGCAGTCGATTAACCCCACGGAAATATCCACCAACTCGAATATGGGCAGTGGGGGTCTACGGACCGCATCGGGCTTCAATGCCACTGCGGCCAACCGAGCAATGTATGGAAACGACAATACGGTGAATCGTTACGGGTGGGTGAAAGAAAATCGAACACAAGACGAATACCAAGAGATCTTTGATGAGCAGAGTATGATTGGAAACGATGAGTTGTTGAAGTTGTTCGAGCTCTATGGGTACTTGGAAAATTGAGTCGGACTTGGAATGTGGGACTGTGTACCTGCACAGAAGGGCTAGGTGCAGGCACACAATAGGCACAAGAGGAAGAGAAGCTGCCGAGAAGAGAAGAACAAAGCATTGGAAAAGTGCATACCCCAAGAAGTAAGCAGTCAGATGCAGAATATTAAGCAAGAACCCCACAAAATAAAAAAGCTTATATAGGTGTACAATAGAAGGCAGCGTTGACTCAAGTCATGCTCCGCGCATGCAGTAAAACCATCAAGTAGCAATTACTCACACCCTAAGGTATACTATAGACAAGAGGAGCTGCAAAACCGCACAATGAACCAGGACTCGTTGCACAACACCAAGTTGAGCAGCCGTAAGCGTATCCCGCTTCTGTGCAACCAGTGCAAGCGCCGCAAGGTCAAGTGTGACCGCAAGCTGCCATGTTCATCGTGTATAAAGCACAAGGTGGACAGCGAGTGTGAATACCTCGAAGACCAGGTGATGAACCATGAAACGGCAGGCACGTTGATGGTTTTCAAGAGGAAACAAGACTCGGATACTCTGGATTTGAGGCATTCGCCCAAGCGGAAACAGCGGTCCAAAAAGACGGTATTCCAGGTGAATGGCGCCATGCCACAACCCCAACAAAAAGACTCAAACCAAGTGGCAAACGGACACCAAGTGACAACAAATGGACACCAAAGACCATATAGTGGACATCCAATACCACCAAACGGACGTTTTCCGGGTCACCGACTACAGCCTGGAACTGGAAACTATGTGAGTCACCCCATTCCAAACCCGCCTATGATGCCCCACCCAAACCAGATGCCATATCCCGTGCCAAATATGAACTTTGCTGCTCAGACCTATGGGGATAATTTAAGGTTAAACCCAGCCCAGCCAAATGCATACCATGGTCACGAGAAGAGTGCACAGGGCCCCAATACCGACATGTACACTGGGTTCGTGCCCCCAATCTTGGGCCCAGCAAATTGGCAAATCTACACCCCAAATGGGTTTCCTGCAGGCGGCCAAGGCATGCCCCGGAGCCCGGAAGAGTCGCCCGAGAACAAACTGGCTTTGGATGAGGTCTTTGACCTCTACACGGGTTACTCGTCTGTATTCCGAGAGGGAGGGAAAAACGTGAACCATGGCCCGTTCTCGTGGTTCTCCTACATCCAAAAAGACATGGCTCTCCGCGCATTATGGGACGTGTCCAGTAAAAAGCTCCGGGGACATCCGTTTCAAAAAGCACTTGAAGAAAAGGACCAGGAGGAGTTCCAGGCCAATCAGCGAGATGTGGTGGCCGGACCTCCTGCTCTAGAACGAGCCCAAGTCTCCCCCAACACTCGCCGTGACCTCAAGGCCACCCTCAACAAAAAGACATTGGCCTTAGGCTTGACGGTGTTTGAGGGCACCATGGACCAATCGTTGGATATAATCGAGAAGTTGAAGCTCATCCTCCCCAACAAAAGGGCCTTGTTTCTCCTCATCAAGCGGTTTTTCGAGGTGGTATACTCATACATGTGTGTTTTAGACGAGACGTATTTCCGGGGCGAAGTGGAGGCCATTCTTGGGCCGGAGTGCAAGTCCGAGGAGAAGTTTGAGCACATCAATATCCGAAAAAGAAAGGATTTTGCTACGATGGGCACTCTTCTTATTGTGCTCCGGATCTCGTACCTATCGACCTTCTCCAATATCCTGAGTGAAAACGAAGACATCGTGAACTCGCCCTACTCATTATCTGACGACATTGGCATGGACAGCAATGGGCCCGCAACCGGCGAAAGCAGCGGCTCCGATAGCAGGTCTCAAATACAGAGAACTTTTGAGTCCAAGTACATCTTGACTCATCCCGTCAGCATTGACTTCATGGAGTACGTGCAGGCATGCCTAGACCAATTGCCTGGAGAACACAAGAGCTCAGTAAGTGTGCTTCAATGCTTGATAATGAAGCGAATTTACTGGGATGTTGCTCCAGAACAAACAGACTCTGCTGATGGCTACGAGGCCAGTTCTCTCAATGCAACATGCATCCACATTGCATACTTCCTAGGAATACACCGCGATCTCGAACATCAAAGTGGCCACAAGCCACTGGTGCAGGAGATCCGATGCGCCAATATCTGCAGGAAGATGTGGTTCTTCATCAAGCTCATGGATTTGAAGCTAGCTTGGCTGTTTGGGTTTCCCATAGTGATTGACTACAGTTATAGCACTCTTCAGGGACCCCATTTCACCAATGGTGCATCCAATGTGCACAACGATGATGTGGAGATTAAATTGTGTTCGCTTCTAGCATGGACCGGGCCTTTCTACAGCAATTTCGGGAACATGATCAGGCGTTGTCTCATGGTAAAGTGTCCCTTGAAAGTCTCGGAGCTCCTCCAGTTGATGGACATGTTTGAGGGAAAGGTATTGGAGGACTTGGGCACATTATCGGACTATACGTCATCTGGGTCAAACAAGTATCTACTTTTCTCAGAAAAGATACATCCGCGGTCCCGACAATCTGCCCCCAAACCGTCCTTTAACACAGGACTGCCTGGAGTGACAATCGAGTTCAACCCCGCGGAAATGCTGAAGGAAAAAGTGGAGGAGTCGCCCGATTTCCCGTTCGTCAGAGTCTTGAAGCTCAAAGTGTACTTGAACATGAAGCAGTTTTCCATGTCCGTCTTTTACCACTTGTTCTTGAATTTCGAGAAGTCTGAGCGCTTTGACCTCAGTTTCTTCTACCTCTTCAAGATCATTTCGTTTTATTGTGGCGAGTTCATTCCTGAGATTTTAGACTTGTTATTGAGCAGCCGGTCAAACTTCGATTCTGCATCCACAACGCCTGGGCTCATCTTGAACCATTCTATCATCTCATTGATCCAGAAGTGTAACCAGATCTTCTTTGGCATAATTGCACGTGCTCGATTCAAGTCCATCAAAATGGAGGAACGCTCCGACCACAAGCACATGCTCCTGACCTCGGAGTCATACAGACAGCGCTTCGACAGTATCTGCCATGTGACCAACATGATTTCGGACCTTGTGAAGTTTAACTGTTCGTGCTTGTCCCGGTTGAGCCATAGGTACTACTATGCATGGAGGATGTCCAAATCACACACATATGTGTTAAGCAAAGCCATATCGGAAGACTTCAGAAACAAACTCGCGGGGGTAGACTACCATTTCATCGACTTGACCCAGCTGCAGATCGACGAGATCCATGCACTTTGCCGACAATGTTTGACCAAAATAGAGCGCAACATCAAGCCGTCCGATATGACTACAAATGGCGAGAATGGAGTCAACACCACCACCCAGAATCAATACAACCCGGCCCCTCCAGCTGGAGCCATGCAGGGCAATAGAGGGCCCAGCTCGGGCTACATGATGATGCCTATCCAAGTAAATGGGCAACCCAGTAATGGAGTAACAGGCGAGGTCAAAACCGAGCCACCCATGTTCCCACAAAACTACCAGGAAGTGCCACAAAACAATATAGAGGACTATATCCCTTCTATGGGAGCAGACAATTTTGGAATTGAACAGATCCCAGAGATCGATCTTCTCTGGCAGCAAATCAGCAACATGAAAGAAGACAATAAGAGGGAGTTTACCCGGGATGCACCTAATGATATCAGTGATAAGTTCTTTCCACTTAGTCCACAGCAAGATATGTTTCAGCAATTCGATATGAAAGATGCATTCGAGGGATTCTCCAATATTTACATATGAGAGTGTATTAATGAGATTAGAGTAATTATCATCAAACAATATGAATTTATTTGTTCGCAGCCACATGGAACCCTCACCATGTCTGGCCTGCACACAGATCCGATTACCCGGACCTCGCGCTGGTTAAGAGCAAATTTTCTCCCACTATTTTTATCAATACACTGTCAAACTCTTCTCCTTACTCATTCACTTTTAGAACAAACCGTATGTGATATCAACGACATAATGATGACATTATGCTGTGCACCAATCAGAGTACTCAAATCATGATCGATCCAGTATACCCATAAACCTGACATGTCTTTAATTGAAGATATACTAACAATTTAGGGTGCATTTTCGTGAGCTTATGTGAAACGTTTCGGGGAATTTTCGTGACCAGTGCACTTATTGTCTGGCGCACTTGGGGCCTTGTGCATGCAGTGCGGAGGGTACCTCGTATTACGGTACGGTCTAGATCATGAGCATGGTCTAGATCACAGAGTAGAGTGGGGAATCTGTAAACATGACTTTTAGACATTACATGATTCGAGCAATAACCACTGGTAACTAATCGGCCACTCGATGGGGCCAGAATAAGGTTTACGAAGCGAATGTGGTATGTTTTAGTAGACGAGCAAAGTACCCTGAAGCCAAACTAAAGGTTTTTCTTAGAATAATTGTCTTGAGTACAGCCTCTAACACTTTACCTTTAAGGTTTTGCGAGAGGTTATCTCATGGCTATGCTACTCAGCCAAAAGTGGTAGTTTAAAAGTGGTAGTTCAAGAGTGGTAGTTCAAGAGTGGAAGTAATTATGGGGATTCTCTCAACTTACTGCTAAGAGTAACACTTGATGTTTAAAGTGGTACTTCTAGTTCTGGTAAGTATATTGGTGTTTGAAGTGAGTGGTTGGTGCTGTGAGTATGGGGTGACACTCGGAAAAACGAAGTGGTAGAGAATCCTGTAAAACCTTAATTCTAGACATTTTCTTGCATACGACTTGGAGATAGCGCAACTTCTCCGCCCAGAAGCATGCGTAGCAGCATTGTCTCGCAGACAATAGGCGAGAAGCGAGTTCAAGTGGGTCGCAGCAGAAACTCACGTGGGCCCATTCCCTAGCTCCTTTACCCCTGAGAGAACCACTTTAACCCAATGCACGGGGAATTTCAGGGTGTCGAGGAAATGGCGTTTGAGACGCGGGGCAGAGTGCCTGTTCAGACACGAATCTAGACCGAGAGCGCGTCCTCATCGCGTTTGGTAAACACAACGAAGACGGGCCTTTTCCTTGCGCGTGCTGCCAGGCACCCTTTCCCTCTCGTGGCCCGGGCAAACGAAGTCAGCAGCGAGAGTTTCAGCTTGTCACTTCGAGGCATGCGAAGTGGGCGCAATGGTCGAAGGAGTCGTCGAGACAATAGATCCAAAAGACAATAAGTGCTTGGCATTGTGTCATCTTTCACCGCAGCATAATAGCTGGCGAGGGTATCGAGTGAGAACTGCGACTCATGGTGCAGGAGATGAGCATTGGGCTCTCAGCCGGGTATTGAACGGTACCACATTGAAATCCCACGAAACAGAAGGCAGGAAAAAAAAAAAAAAAGAAAAAAGAAGTTAGGACCACAGGTACACTGTGTAGATTATTGTAGGCCAGCTTTGCAGTATGTTGGGTTATTGTAAGAGATTGGCCCATGAGGCTTGTATAGGCTTGTTGGCTTAATAGGTGGTGGATGTTCAGGTGACCGCGAATAACAAGCACTCCAAAGCTCAGCCCCAAAAGTCCGGTCCAAATCTCCCCTTCAAACTCGACTCTAAATTTTTTAGTCCTACTCTAAATTACGACATGTCACTTGCACCCAAAACCAACATTCCAATGGACAGTTCCAGATGCTGCTAGTGCTTTGAACAAGACGTTTCGGCTAGCGAATGCGTCTTGGGTGCAACCCGCAGCAAAAGAAAAAAATCCTTGAGTGCTGGTGCGTAAGCTCCAGGCTGACAAACAATGCTGCAAACCTCCGCCCACTGACGTACGAATATGTCGATTTCGATAGACCTGAAACAATCGACTGCCGTTATGAGCAAATTAATGGACAGTTCACTTAGCTGCTAAAACAAAAGAAAAAAAAAAAACAACCTGAAACCTCCTTTGTGATCTTATTCTCGGCGATTTTCTTCTCCCCGGAAACATGTGTGTGGTGGCCTTATTCCGTCCACCAGACAATGTGATCGTCATAGTAAGGTCAAGGAAATTGGTGGAAGCAAAGGGTGGGAAGGAGGGGCAGATTCAGGTGCATGCGGCTATAGTCAAAAAAAAAGGGTTGTCTCTGCTTATTAATTGCAGCATTCCCCAAACCCAATCTGTTTCCTTTTTGAGCATTAATTAAACCTCCCTGAAGCATCGTGCCTAGAGGTGCCTAAGCCTCCGGGCTTAGAATTGTCTCTTTGCCAGCATTTGTTCGCGCGTAAAACAACGCGCACTGCCTCAATTATCGTGTGCAAGGGGGCCGGTCTCTAGGCAAGCGCGATCATGCGTCGCGACTACCTTCGGAATTTCCTACATATCCTCAAGGTATATATAATCCGATGCTTCTCCGATCGGATCTGCTCCCCCAGACTTTCCAGGTAACTCGAGAAAACTTGACTTTGCTATATAAGGACTTATAAACCTTCATCCTCGATAGCTTTGTTTTCCATTCATCTTCAATTCATCCTTCCATTCCCTTCAAGAACCTTTCTCCCCTTCTATCAAGATGGTTTCTTCGCTCGATATGAAAGCGCTTAACATATTCCTTCGGAAGCCTGTTTCCCCTGAAATGATCCAAAAGTTGGTGGTGAAGACCTTGCAGGTGATTCCTTGCCAGGAGTCTAAGGTCCAGACTTCCAAATCCGGCAAGCCCTTGCCCTCGCTCATGTCCTTCATCTCCAAGTTGGTCAGCTACACAAACGTCTACACCGGTACCTTGATGGCTTCCCTCGTGATTTTGGACAAGTTGAAGTCCAAACTCCCCAAGAATGCCCAAGGCTTGCCTTGCACCAGACACCGCATATTCTTGAGCTGTTTGATCTTGGCCTCCAAATTCCACAACGACTCGTCGCCTAAGAACGCCCACTGGGCTCGCTACACCGAGGGCTTGTTCTCCTTGACTGACGTCAATTTGATGGAAAGACAACTTTTGTTCCTTTTGAACTGGGACGTGCGTGTGCACAACGAAGACATGGTGGTGCAATTGGGCGACTTTTTGCAGCCAATCAAGGACAACTTGATCGCCACCAAGAAGATGCAAATGTTCCTTGAAAGACAGCTGGCTCTTGCCGAAGCTGCCCTGCATTCTCGCTCGCCTAGCAGAGGCTACGAAAGCGATGTTTCCACATGTTTCACTCCTACCAGACACTCATCAACCAGACTCTCGCCTCGCGTCAACGAGGCCTCCTACATTTCCATTCACAGAAACTCGGCGGTACCTTCTATATCAAGAAGCTCGTCCACGGCGTCGGCACTTTCCTTGGACCCATACGAGACTACCCACGGCAGACATAGCCTGTGCAGTTCTGTGGGTTCGATAAGTCCCTTACTAGTGAAGCTTCCACCCCATGCACAACTTAAAGAGCCTATTCTCGCTCAACTACATGATATTCCCATCTAACCCTGACTCTTTGAGTCCACGACTTTCATGACATTCATTTCTACTTATAAACAATTAACGGCTGGGTATTTTTACTTATTGTAGGTCACGTGAACGCGTATTGTAAATCACTTTATTGTTGAAGTTCATTTCTTCAAATTTCAATCTTTGAGCTACTTCGAATGTTCAAGCACTTTGAAACACTAGAATTGGGTAATAAATTTTTCAACTTGCAGCTATTTGATTTAACTGGCTTTTTCAACAGATCATGTCACGTGACACTCGTCACGCGCATCGCACACGCCACGGAGACCAACCTCGCACTACCATAACCATATCTAAGGTATAAAATATATTCCCATCAAACCAGGTAATACGGGTTGGTATTAAACAAATTGGTGTTTGAGATTTGTTTCATCAGTGAGATCATACACCAAAATCCATATATTTATTCGTTACCGTGTCATCACCCTCCATTATGTTTAGGTACCCCACGCAGCACATGCTTAACAGAGGACTCTCCTCCTCCACCATACACGCAGAGAAGAACAAAATACAGCTCAAGCTGCTCGGAAGTATCCTTCTGAAAGGCAAAGTCGGAAAAGGCAATGGGACTGAAAAACCGGCCTTCAGTGGCAAATCCAAGCCCACGAAAAAGATGAAGACCCATTCGCTCGATGATTTTGTCAAGCTACACTCCAAGGAGCTCGAAGAAAGCTCCCGCAAATTGGGGTTTATGAGCAAGCCCGACATCAGGGTCCAAAGCGCTTTTGATGAAGGAAGGCAGTTTGGAAGTCACCCCTCCAGCATGGCATTCCGAAGACACGAGAGCATCAACAAGCTTCCTGACGAAATCGACATTTTAAAAACCCCTTGGGAAGATATCGAGAAGATATACGGGGCGTTGAAGAATCTAGACAATGATCCGGGGGTACATTCCAAGTACAAGAAACGGCTAAACTTGGATTCCAGGAGCCTCTTTGCGACCCGCAACAATGGGTTATCTGATCTATGCAAATTTGGAAGAAGAGATGAAAAACCCCCTATGCTGATGCTTGAGCAGGCGCTTAAAAGCATATACCATTTCAACGTGGTTGGGTTCGACCGAAGCTTCTCAGGTGCTCCGTTGAATGCAACAAAAAATGCATTTATATCTGAAAAGAGCAAAGCACTTAAAATACCCCTGGAATTGATAGGCGATTTATCTCCTGACTCTACAAAAGTTACCATCCATAAGAAGGAGGTCAATTTTATGGAGAACGATGCTCTTGAAGAAACATTAATGCCCAATGATATAAAGCCCAAAACTCCCGAGGAATTTCTAGTTTTGGAGGGTAAACCAATCATGCTTGAAGACATCAAGGACTACATCACTTTGGATCATGAGCTGGAAACCTTGAAGAAGCAGGTGGAGGAGGAAATCATGAAGATGCAACGAATGCTCTCGTCTGAAATCACCCGGAGCACCATCCCTTTCTTTCTGTCCTTGAAAAAGGAAATCAAGACCAACCAGTATATCTTGGTGTCGAAGAATCCGTTTGCCACCACGTACACCGGGCCCACGTTCAACTATGCTTTGAATTACTTTGATCTCATTCCCTACTACGGCTCTTTGTTGACCACTACCAGACACTACCGCCATCTTTACAGACACTTATTTAAGGTGGTGCTTATAAACTTGAGTGAGCAAATGGACTCGTTGACCCGGATCAAGTATAAGCTGTCGGAGGACCGTGCGGCCTTCATGAAGAAGACATATGAGCAGATCCACCAAACCGTGGAAACGCAATTGATGCCTCGTGTCTTTAAACAGCGCATGCGGATACCATCCTACTACACTGTGTTCTTGCACAAAAAACTCATCCCGGGAAGCTTCCTGAGAATCTACTGGTTAACAAGTCGACCACGCAAACACCAGCGCCGCTTTTTTGCCAGACGCTCCAGTCAGACACACCAAGTCTTCAAAACAGAGCTATTGACTAGTGACCAATAAGTCTGATGCCATTGAAAGAGCCCATCAACTTATCGCTAGTCAAGATCGACTGAACAATGTCTTGCTTTTGGACTTATGTTTCGTTAGTTGGTGGGTTGAGTATTTGAAGCCACCTGCATATAGCGCGCTCGCGCTTCGGTCGGAGAAGTATCAAATTTTTCTCACCAAACTCACATCCTAAGCACTAGAATGGCATACAAAAAGGTGGCCCAGAGCAAGGCTTTGCCCACGTTACCCAAGATCAAGCTTAGAAATACCAATGTGTCCAAGTCCACCAACCAGTGCTTTGTGTTGATGTCATCTCTATTGAACTGCTGGGCGGCCAATGGAGAAGGGTCAGGCCAGTGCTCTGGCTTCGAGGACGAATTGAAGACTTGTATGGAAACCTTCAAGCCCACCAAGGCTGGTGCAAGCTCCATGAACTACCATGCGGGACGGTTGTACCCCAAATTCAGAAAGGTCAACGATTAGAGTCACTACTGGGATATATGTATATAGCGAATCAACGGAAAGGATAACAATATGCAGAGTTATAGTAGGCATATACAGTCATATATAGGGTTAACAGATGTCAAAAAATGGCATTGGGTCAAAAGTTTAAAAAAGAATGCGATTTCTGTGGATCGAACACAGGACCTTCAGATCTTCAGTCTGACGCTCTCCCAACTGAGCTAAAACCGCAGATAATAAAAAATTTCGAAATGTGGTTAGAGAGACCATGTATATATATCGGAGTTAAAGATATTTCAATTAAAGTAGACATACACCCCGAGCTGCTAAGAGTTGCATAGTTCATGTAAATTTTATAATATTTAAGACCAAGTGGTACTCTAATAAAAAAGTCTCAAACTCTTATGAGATTTTCATAAATCATGAAACTCACAGATCTCGTAAACACTCATTAAACACTTTTAGATCTCATACGATTTGTTCATAAATAATTATATATTTTTCAAAACCCGTTCAAAACAAAATTCCTTTGTTCAAAACTTCTGATTTTGCTTTTTCAACCAGCAAGTTTTTTTTTTGACCAGACAAAAAGGCCATTACGGCGCAACACCAGTTTACATTTAGGCACATTTCGCACTGTACATTGTATTCATCAAAGTTTAAAATAAGCTACAAAATAATCAGAGGGCAAAAATACTAGCTGCGCAAAGTTTCAGGCTTTAAACTCTAAGCCTTGAATACAGGGCAAAAATTCCCAACAGGAAATTCTTTTAGCTGCAGCTCTTCGGGCCTAAAAGCCTTTGTCCATATTCTGAACCCGTTGGCCGTAGAGTGCCTCATTCCGCGCACATACTGCGTGCTGCGGTCTTTTTCTGGTGCAGATCATTCTCTTGTTCTTAACACCCATTCATACCCCTGAGCACTGGCTCTAGTGATAGCAGCAAGACTGAAAAATAGCAGATTGGCCGGGCCAAACGCAACCTCAAAAACACATTTCCATTCCTCGCTATATCTTTCCAAACCCCTGGGGCAGCCCCATCATATCGCCATGCGCTCATGTCTATACTACATTGTCCTAGTGGTCAGTCTCCTACGACTGATATCGGCCGGGTTCATCGAGTCATACCTGCTTCTTGCTGGCAATAAAGAGGCCCGAATACTTCAGCCGTTCCTAGTGTATGCGGCCATCGATGTGGATAAAAAGGTGATAAAGTTCTTCATCAATAGCCAGGTCCAGGATCACTCCAACCTCTCGTCCACAGATGTGTTGATATCGGATGTGGACCCTGAAACAAACCGCTTCACCACGCTCAATGTGAAGATGGACTTCATGGGCAAGATACTCATTCAGGAAAACCTACGCTTCTGCGACTTTGTTGCGGTTAAGAATACCTCTGGCTCCGGAAATTCCCCTCGTTATGACGGCAAAATATCTACCACCACCACCTCCCCCCTCCTTGCTACGGCCTCCAAACTCCCGGAAAACCTAAACCCTTTTCATTTGGGGAACAACCGGACTTCGCCTCGTTACAAGAGGTCTCACTATCCTCCGGCACTCGGGCCGTTGAATTCTGGTAATTTCACCGGCCTGGTGTTTAATGCTTCTACGTTTGAGTCGATTGCACGAAGTAATTACTCTATTGAGTCATTTTTTGGGAACAAAACGGGAAATCTTACCCAGTGTCCTCTATATCAGAATGACTCATTTGTTCTTTATTATGAGGCCGACATTAGTGACAATTTTGGCAGTTTGGGCTCGTATTCGTTTACTTTCACGGTGGTTTCAAACGATAATAGCTCCAATATCATTGGTGGCTCCGCTTGCTTCGTCACCTCTAAAGTGGAAGCAAAGAGTTATAAGAGGTTACTATTTTTTGGCGTGGCTGCAATCTGCTTGCTCACTTATATCATCACTTTCCTCATTAAGGTGCTATCGCCGGATCAAGAATCGTCAAACCCGTTCCTCATTGAGGCTTCGACTATTTGCAATGAACGTCTCCTCCGGCAGTTGAATGCAGACCCCTCGAAACTTCTTAACTACCTTCAATACGCCGTGTTTTTGAGCGGACTCAATGTCCAGTATCCTGGCTTCTTTCAGTCTGTAATCAGCCAGATCAAGTGGTGCACACTTATGGATATCCACCCCATTAAATGGAAAAGCCACTCGCTTACTGAAAACGATAATGTGTTCGTGACGTACCACAATAACGGGCTCGGGTCTTTGGTGCTGTCAAACTCAGATGATTATGTCGTTCATTACTGGCCTAACTTCATGTTATGTCTTGCTATTTGGGTTGCGATCACTGTCATTTGCTACCAGGCGTTCATCATCATCAAGGTCTTGGCGAAGCGCAATTCAGGAACTTTCCTTGGTCGTTTTTTCGGCCTGCAGTCATCGCCTGTCCACTCGTTGAAACAGAATCGCTCAAAAAAGAACAGGGTTTTAGTGCAAGACAACAGCAGTACGGATTCTATCTCCGAACAAAACGACTTTAATGACCATTCGTTGGAAACTACTTTCAATATCAATCGCACTACCAAACCGGTGCAAAATAAGGCTCCGTCGTTTTCATTTTCGCTATCAATCAATTGCTGGGCTATTTTGGGTCAAGTGTTGCGTCAATTCATCGGCACCTTTGGGCTTCCTTTCTTAATTTATACATTGCACATGTTTGTCAGGGCTGCTAATGATGACTCATCATTCTACAATTACAAGCAATATTTCTTGGCTCTCAACGCCTTCAATCCTACGGTTCCTTACCAATTTTTGGAGCCTTGGAAATTTCTTCTTCCTTCTTTTTATCCCGATGCATTGACTGACAATTTGCCCGATTTGCCAGATACTCCTTCAGTTAAAGGACCCGTTGCAGCCGGTGCAATCGCCACAACTTTGTGGATAGGAGCAGTGTTGTTCTTTGTTTTCTACTACTTTGCTCCCAAATATTTTCCGGGACGCAGGAAATGCAACGTTTACAAGCTTTACTCCTCGGTCAAGTCCATAGTGACATGGGTGCATTTGTACAACTTCTACAAGCCTTCGATGCTTAGTTTTGTCGTGTTGGACTTGTTTTTCACCGTTGCGCAGCTGTTAATCATTGTTTTTTTGCAGTCATTTGGATTGGCTCAAGTTATTCTCTTGAGCATTATCGAGCTTGTTAAGTACATGCTCAGATTGGTCTTCAAACCCAACTTCATACCTTCTCCATGGTACGGTTTGGATCATATTATCCTGTGCGCAAGACTTTTACTGACAATCTTGTGTATTCCATACATTCGGGAGTTGCGCGTAAGCGAGTACGCCAGATCATGTGTGGCGTTTACTCAATTGTCAATCCATTTGGTAGTTGGGCTTTACTACATACTCTACGTCATCTTCTGCTTTACATTGACTGCAAAGGCAGCAGTGGGGGCCGCGAAGTCCAAGAGAAAGTCACTCCTGAACGAAAAATCTGTGCCTGGAGACGAAGGAGTCGAAGAATTCGAGTTCAGGCAAGTTCCAGTTCCTTTGGCTCACGTGATCGGTACTTTGCCCGATTTTTCGCCAACTTCACAATCTTCCATTAATGAAACTGAAGTTGACTACTATAGGGCCCAGTGTGAGAAGCATTTGGTGACTTCCGATGATGCTGATTTTGATGTGGACGATTCAGCAGAGAGATGTCTGGGAGATGACAACTCTTTCATCCAGCAGGCAGAGAAGAGAATTCAAAAGACTGATTACACTATTCGAGAGGCAGATAAGATCTACCGCAAATACTTTTTGAGCGAGGAGATGGATCCAGAGATGAGAGATTTATGGGAAAGAAGGAACTGGAAAGCTGGCACAAGAAAGGAAACAGCGAAGGATGTCAAACCTAAAGGCCAGCCCTGGCTTGAGACATTGAAAAACAACTTTGTCAAAGAGAAACCACAGGGCTTCGAAGTCGTTAATCGGCGCCCGTTAGTTGTTCAAGAAAAAGAACCAATCGAGTCATTTCCAAATCTGCCAGTGCTGGACAGCACGGAGTCAAGCGAATCTTGATACAATCCAACATCATTTTGTTACGGCCATTAAGTGATTTCATAAGCGGCAGGCCTCCGTTATATTCATACACACTTATATATTTAATTCAACTTTTGCTTTTTCGAAGTATGCTCCTCAAAGACATCTTTCTTCATGATATTCCTCAAGAGTTTGTCGTCATCAATGACTGCGGAATCGAAAACCTTTTCTGTAGAAGTGCATGCGTTCAAGGCAGTGTATTCCGAGAACAAGACCATTTTAGCCATTTGGGCCCTCGAGGGACCAGCACTCGCGGGGTTCAGGTCCCATGGAGCTGTGGATGCAGACTTGGGGTACTTCAGAAGCCTTGCTCTCACTATATTCAAGTAATGATCAAGCATGCGTTTGGTGATTTTCCCTCCCATCAAAAGCTGGTAGACCTTCTTGTGCACTCTGTGGATGGCCCGAGACTTGACAGCAGACGAGGCAGAGTTGAAGGATTTCTGGTGGTTGATGGCGGAGATGATCACGAAAAATTGGATCATGAAGGTCAATTCCTTGTCGATCTCACCGTTGGCATAGCAGTTGAACGAGTCAAAGACAAAGGGCTCATCGTCTTCCACCTCCACCTCTTTGAGGATGTGCACGATCTCGTCGATGGTGTCTCTCGATAGACTGGAATTCTCTGCAAAGTACTGTTTGATGGTTTCCAATGGAATCTCTCCCACATCCAGCTCCATGGGAAGCTCCTCCACATAGCCATACATCCGCAAGAGCTCTGCATTTGAATCCACGGAGTAAGTGTTGAACACTTGTTCGTCCAGAGCAATTGCTTTGGTGGCTTCAATCACAAGAAACTCTCCTTCTTCATGCACATACGCATTTTGGTATCTGGAATGGGCATTCATTGTGTCAGCAAATGGCACCATAGACTTCAAGAAGGGCAGGCTGCTGGAATTCTCATCACCACTTGCTTCTTCCCCTTCTTCATCCTCTTCATCCTCTTCTTCTTCTTTTTCATTATCTAGATCAAAAGAGTAAGACATGATAACAGAAGCAACCATATTGAATTCTTCCATGGACACTTCGCCAATGTACTTGTCAAAGAGTGGCTTCAATGTCGCATACAACTTGGCTGCGGAGTCACGGCCGATTCTGTCCAAAACAAGCGAAGGGTTCAATTGCTCAAGCTCTGACTCTGGCCAGAAATTCAACTGGTTCATCGTATAACTATTGTCGCTTAAGGGCAACACGTCAAAGTATTCCAGCCAGGGACTGGAGTCTTTCTTCACCTTCCATTCATACATGAGGGTCAAGATCAAACCTTCCCAATCGGGTAGGTCCAAAAGGGTGGAAGCCAAGGCCTCGTGGTCTTTGATCAAGGAGCAATTTTTGATATTCAAAAGAGCGGCTCGGGGGATTTTGCAGAGCACTTCGCCTTCTTCAATGTTCTCTGTAGTCATGACGCACCTACCTTCACCCAAAGTGGAACGGTTTGCAATTATGATTTTGGGTGATTTTTGTACATCGTTGCGCTGGAGCCAGAGAACAAACTTGTCGGTCCTGGACTCGAAGTTTTCACTGCTGCTCATGGTTTTCAGTAGTGTGGTTACGGAGTTTGTTGATGCAGATGGATGCTACATGCTGCGATGCGCTGCTGCTGGTCACGTGCTCCGGTCTTCAAGGCCACCATCACATAGAAACCACGTCTCCCAAGATGGAGCTAATCTATATAAGATATAGCCTTTGTTTTCCTTCCCTTTCTTCTTCCTCTATATCTTTATGTCGTTGTATATTATTTCTGCCCGTATATTATTTCTGCCATTTCTGCCTGGTATATCGTTTTTGCTATCAGTTGTCTGGTCTTCCCTTTGGCTCGCAGTCTTGTGCCAGCAATTGCCTGATAAATAAAGTCCCTGTCCCCTTTCTCATCTCTTCCAAACCACTGCTTCTCGCGTATGAGCTATCGCTTACCCCAAGGGCAAGCCACGTTCCTGTGCTGTTGAGGTCCATGTGAGAGATGGCCTGCGGGAGGGGCTCATACTCCATTGGGAATACTTTCATGCGCTTTCGCCGCGCCCAGTTCCACACACATACATTTCCATCACCTCCACATGTAAAGAGCGTCTCGTAGCGTGGGTGAAAGTTCAACCCCGTGACTGGATACACGGTATCGATTCCCGACAGCGCATCTTTGGCCCGATGGCACTTGAATGCGTACTTTGCACTTTGGATCTCGGGCGCATCGTTGAAATACTCAATGGTTACGCGTCCATCAATGCTGCTTAGAGCGTAACCTTCGCCCGAGGGGAAATGCCGGACAGAAGTGGGCTGGAACCGAAGCCCCGTGGGTCGTGTATAAACCGGACCGGCCATGTTTCGGAGATCATAGACTTCCACACTTTGGTGAGACTTGCCCAATGTGATGTAGTCGTGAGATGCGTCCATCGCGAAGATCTTGCTGCCAGTATTCTTGGACTCGGTGACTCGGTGACTTCTCTCGTCAATCTGGTATATCTTCCCACTAAAAGACGTGGCTATGAGTTGGTTATTGCCTATAGACCGGATTTTATTGACTCCAGAAGACACATCTTGGCCGACAGAGAGTCCCAGGACTGAAGATGAGACCTTGGTGTTTTCAAAGTCAATGTAGCGCACCGTGCCATCTAAAAACCCAGCAAAGGTCGTCTTGGAAGTGGATAGCGTGGTATCAAGTATAGGAGACGGCAGGGAGATTTGCCCTAGGAGCAGATTCTTGGAGCACGAGAAGAAGAGGGTGGTCTTGTTGTATGCCGATGCCAAGAGCATGTCATTCGAAGGCGCCGAAAAGCCCAACAGTGATATGCGATCAAGGTCTGGCGGAGACGGTAGGCGAATAAAAGACATGATATCGCTGCACCGTCTCTTGTGGGTGGGGAAAGAAGGTGACCACTTGTAAGGTCATGTTTACTTCGTGACACGCGAGGTGAGATCACGGACTGCACACAGCCGCCCAACTGATTCCCCATAACTCAAGTAATGTAGTATTCCATGCAGAATTCTTGGGTATTATTCTTGGGCTATATTCTCGGGGAGCGTTTTTGAGAAGCAAAATTCTCCAATTTTATTTATCTCTCCCGATATTTGCTGGTATTTTCTGGTTTTTTTCGGAATTAAGTGTCATGTAGAATACGCATCTCAGCAGGATCCTGGTCAGGCTCGACCCACTCGAAATTCTCACCGTGGTTTAGCCAAAACTCCAAAAACATCTTCTCTTCATTTAACGGATTCCAAAGCATTTTGCGCTGGAGCAACTCCGACTTCACATACTGTACCATACTCTCATACTGCTTATCAGGAACCTGCACCTGAGAAGAGGCTAGCTGCAGTCCATGAGGCAGAGGGAGGATCAATTCGTAGTCGTTCTCTTGGAGCGAGCTGCTATTAGCCCAGGTTCGTACCCGTGACACATGGAAGTTTTTGACGTTGATTTCGTGGTGCTCCTCAAAGTATGTCACGAGTCGGTTGAGACTTACCATTTCCTCATGGTGAGTATATCGATATAGAAAACTCGCGTGTGGTCTCCATGAAATCCGGGGAAGATCCACCAGTTTCATTCCGAGAAAGCCAAGGCCCGTAAGAATAGCTGCACTGGTAAACAGGAAAATTAGGTCCGGCCCTAGAGTGCAGAAGTCCATGGACTCCAACAATAGGCGAGCAGCCAGAGACGCAGCCAAGATCCCAGCACCAGCACCAAATTGTTTAAAAAAACGACTCTTTCTTCGAGTTACGGCTTTGATACTGCTCACGGTGATATCCAACAATTTGAAGGAATTCTGATAGTCATTGTTCTCAAGAAGCCTGCGTAGTAGCAATGATACTAGCTCACTCTTGGTGTCTGACCTGGTAAAGGCCAGAGAATGTTTTTGATGATGATAATTCGCTTCAACCAAAGCAATTGAACGGCTCATATCTGCACCAGTGCATGTGAGCACGTAAGCCTTCACCACATCTTCATTCACCACGGCCTGGGTCCAGTATTTGCGCAAGAAATCCCATAGTTCAAGTTCTAGATTGGTACTAGCAACATTAAGCACAAGGCCCAAGCCTTGCTTGGGAGCACTGAATTTGTACTGGGGGTCAAGACGCTTATTTAGAGCCTGGAGCCTGCGGTTGGCCATAATGTAATCCTTGATCATTTGTGGTGGGTGAGAGTCCTGGCGATGGAACTTCTGCACCTTCCGCAGGAGAACCTCGTAATTCAAATTGGCACTATTGAAGTACGACGTGTGCCGTCGCCAGCATGAACTCATCCATGCATCTCTAGTCCATGCATACCTTCTCCAGAGCATGTATATTGTGGTAGCTCATGTGACCAGAGCAGCGCGGACGGTAGGGTGCGCGACTCTATGCACCTATCTATGGTCTTGTCATTAACCAGCCTAATTAGGGGCATTTCAAAACACACGAATATTTAATTAATGATTTACACGACAAATGTGCATACACCTTCTTGGGACCCCAGTTAAAGTTGACCCACATCCAAAACGCAAAGTCTAAAGCACTCCCACATATTGATCTTCCTGCACCCAACCTCCTCTGCTACAGGTAACACCCCTTAGTTTTACCTTTCCGAGTTATTCATTTTGCCTGGAGGCGTTCAGATTGTACAGACATTGTCATCTCGAACCAAAAACGCTGCAGAAAATAAGGCTTGATATGACAGACCGTTCAAAACGCGAATCGTGGATGCTTCAGGCGCCTCCCCAGAGAGACAATCGCTACTCCGTGTCGTCGTTTGCTACCCAGGCCTCGTACGAGCCTTCTGAAATCGGCGAGGCGGTCTCGGTCCCTGTGCAAGAGCAGAGAGGCGATCTGGGCGAAGTCAAGCAGATGTACGTCAACAAAAAGGATGATGAAAGTGTTGTTGACGAGGAAGAGTCGTTGTTCTCCGAGTCTCTGGCCCAAATCGGACGTCTTGACACCATCAAACGACGCTCGCAGACCGAGATCCGCCCGGAGATGACCGTACAGACCGAGCTCAAAGCTACGGTCCCGCCTCGCCTGAAACGTAGGCCTGTGAGTGAAATTACTCCTCGTGGCCATACTGCTACGGACTTTGTCAAGGCTCACCATCCACGTGTGTCACTCAACATCAGCGATGACTTGGACAAGCTTATGGAGAGTGCCAAAGGCTTGAAGCTGACCGATAATTCCAATGGAGAAGAGGTCAAATCTCTGCCCTCGTCCAGCAAGTCTGTTTTGTCGGGACGTCCTACTGGGAGAAAACTATATTCGAGTGAAGGCCTCCACAAAACCTACTCAGGTGAAAGTGTGGAGCATGAGAACTCATTGGCTCTGCAAGCGTCTTCAAGAGCCAAGGGCAAAGTTCAAAATATGAACTTCTCCACAGACAGTTTCGAAACTGCGGAGGGGCATAGCATAGCGGAGTCGTCTGCAAGCGACAGTCCGCTGCGGTTTGTTCTTCCCAAAAGGCCAAATGAAGCTAACATGAGAAGGGCCCGCCAAGCCTCTGCAAACCAGGCCCAACATCTCAGTGCTAAAAATGAAGGTAATGCTTCTAGAACCTCTTCGGTGCGTTCCAAACCAAATCTGAGCAATAGATCTGGTTCTATGGGCGAAGAGTACAACTACAGCAGCCAGACTCTTGGAGGTATGGCAGGTGCGGGTTACCTTGGTTCTGAAGCTATCTCTATATCCGGAGACCAAGACAATCTAGATTCCACTTCGTCTAGGTACGTATCGTCAGAAGCAGCAAGTACTGCAAGTGTGTTAAAGCCTTCAAACTACAAGCCCAGCCCGGACACGAGGAAGTCACTTGAGAGGAACTTTGAAAACGAATCAGCAGTGCATGCAGAGCACTCCATGGTGGCTCCACCCGTCCAGAAAGAAACCACCCCATTTACTCAAATTGAGGCGCAACCCATTGGTGATACGAGTAATAACTCTTTTAAGAGTAATGACCTCGAGATTGGTTCTACAGAAAGTATAGGTGCAGACCTCCGGCTGGACGCAGATCCTATGGGCATTCGGGAATCAGATGATGGCAGCAGTAATACTGGAAAAATACCAAAGGAGACGCTTTTGAAGAAACAGCTCTCGATTGAAAGAAAAGAGATTTTGGAGAACCCTGTCAATGAGGATGACTTTTACGATATCGAAGAGCCTGTTTTGGTCAACAACCCGGTGAAGCAGAAGTCAGTCAAGAAAAGCACACGCAAGAGCATCAAGCGAAAGTCCAAGCACGTCAAAAATAAGGACGCTTCTGGGGGACAGCTCAAGCCGTTTTCCTACAATACGCTTGTGCACTTGCTAGAAAGTATCAATGGATCAGTGATTGGAGAGGAGTTTGAGCTGTTGAACTTGCCTATGCGAGAAAAACAGTTGATTGAAAAAATCGTCGACCTGTTAAGCAGACTTACACTGGATATGGTGATTGATGAAAATAGGTATGAGGTTGGCATTGACCGCTTGGAGCGGGCCCACCGCGTCCTAGAGGGCTTTCTCTAGGTACAGACGCTGGCCTAGCCCTATATCGGGTTCCAAAGCCTTAGGGTGTCCTACAAGTTTAGGGTGCATCAGGCTGCCCACTTACTACATCGTGCTCTTCCATTGCAATTGAATGTGTCGCACTCAGACAGCACCAGCATCGCACACTCAAGTCTATATAGATGTATGTAGTTAAACAGACTGATTGGTTGTTTGCCAAAGAGAAGTTTTGAAAGAGAGTGAAGTGAAAAAATCACAAAGAAATCGTCAACAACCCATAGAGAAATCATAGATTACGAAGCTGAAATTAGTGATAGTGCATCAATAGATCAATTGATCGCGCGGGTGTTCGGCAATAATTAACCCGAGCTGCAGATGCTGGAGCGCGGCTCACAATCGATGCACCTGTATACGCCTAATTTGCTGGTTAAAGAGCACCAGCTGCTGAAAATGGACTATACAATTAAAGGCAGTTTCCCCATTATGAAACGGGCGAAAAAAGCCCCTAATAGAGAAAGCGCAGTTGAGTATGCGAACGCGGACTGTAACTCTGGCCTTAAATCGCACACTCCAGCCTTGTGGCTGACCCCCACCCATTTCATCGTGCCATAGATCTGTTCCTGCAGTGAGAGATGACCAAGCCTCTCTGATTTGACTGCTGGTCGCCCATAAGGAAAGGAGGTACTGTGGAGGGAAATATTTACGTAAAGAGGAAAAATATTTGTAAAAGGTTTAAGAAAAAATATACCCAAATAAGCAATGGGGTTACTGATCCACGGAAAAATCATGGCCAGGATTTACTCGTTGCGATGGAGATTGCATATGGCCACGTCTTATCAATTGCCGTGTACTAAAATTATGATAATATGCCGCCTGCACATAGCCACACTGAGCACATTTCTTGCATCCAGGACTGCGGCACTATATCAAAACATCCCAATGGACCCTGCACTTTTGATTGGCTCTGACCAGCACGTAGCTAAAAAAATAGCTGGTTCTATGTAGTAGCGTATATATCTTTAAGAAATATAGTGCTCGAGAATGGTGGCAAGTAGCCTGCTGTGCGTGTATATGTCAAATGCTTAGTCACGCCTCAAATACCCCACTTCTCGGTTTTCCTGTTGAACACGAGGAACCAGTGCATCTCCGCATGTACGGCATGGGATCGTCACTGCATAAACGACTGGGTCAATGAAACATCCATCTCCTTTGTTCTGCAAGGGATGAAACAAAGATCGTCGTAAGCCTTGTCATACACTAGTCTAAGCCTCGTCTAAGCCTTGTTGAGATGTGGCCTGAGGGGTGGAGAAAATATTTATAAGAACCGAACATGTAGCTCTTATGGGACATCATCGAAACAGCTTAGTTGGAGAACGTGGCATTTAAGGATTTTCTAGTATAATCTAAATCTACACAAGAACAAAAGTGGCAGAGAAGTCCCGAAGTTCTGTTGTTTTTTAAAGGTATTGAAGACTAGTAACATAGCCGTTTTAGCCAGGTTATCCGATAGTTTATAGTGACGCGCAACATCTCGTACTAACATCTCCCTATAAACAACAATGAGTCAAATGTTCAACCCAGATGTTCCCCGGCTCCATAAGATTACATCTTTGGGCCAAGATGGGCTGGACGAAAAAAACAAACCTCGCTTGCAATTTCGCTCGCTGCATCTAAACACCAACTTGACGATAGACGTGCCTCCAGATGACCAAGATTCTGGTGAACTGTTGGGTGCCCCTTTCGAATATGAAGCTCAGTCCCCTCTCGGAACGGTCCAGCCTCCGCTCGGGACCGTCCAGTCTCCTCTGGTAAGCTACGATAAAATCACCAAGCTCCCGACCCCTATCTTATCCAATGGGCTGTTCCCCAGAATCGATGTCAAGAAACGAAACGAAAGAAACGCCGCCCTCGAGCGCCCTAGAGGGGAAAGCCTACGCATTGCTTCGGAGTTTGAACCCGAAAGGTCTTTCAGGAAACGCTTGGCCTCCATTGAATCTACCGAGGTGCCAGGTCTGGCTTATGTTCGCCATTCCTCTAATCCTGACCCGATCAATGGCCTCGGGATGGCATTGCCTCTGCCTGCAGAGGAATCTGAAGCCGAGTGTTTACTGTCCCAGACTCTCTATGCATCTAGACTCGGCCGGTCTTACAAGTTTTTGAGCGTCATTGGCAATGGAGCATTCAGTAAGGTGATAACGGCATCCAATGTGGAGAAGCCTGATGAAATAGTGGCCATTAAAATCATTAGTGTTCCTCGTGACAATGCGTCCAATTTCCGTGGCTACATCACGCGTGAGTTGGGGATCTTGAGCCACTTGGACCACCCCTGTATCGTGAAGTTGCTAGACTACAATCTCATCATGTCAATCACGCAGGCGGAGATTAACGCTTCTTGCACACCTACAAATGAAGGGGTCGAACCGGAAGCTGGTCCTTTGTTGGATTTTAATGACAACAAGCAGCTATTCTACCTCAACTACTGCCGCGGGGGCAATCTTTTTGGCTGGCTCCAACACAACTGGTTGACAGGGAAGTCATCGTACCAATTCTGGCGTTTTTTGATTCGCATAGTGTCCGAGATTTTGGTGACTGTGGCCTATCTTCACAAAAATCTAATCATACACCGTGACATCAAGCTAGAAAATGTGTTGATTAACATGGAAACCCCCGACATTCTAAATTACGAAACAGAGTTGAAATGGGGAGAAGATGCAGTATCTACCATCACTGACTTTGGCCTTTCCAAAAGATTGGAACTGGCGGACCAGCTTCTAACCACCAAGTGCGGCTCTCAAGATTATGTGAGTCCAGAATTGCTCATGGGTCTCAAGTACGATGGCAAGCTCTTGGACGCATGGTCGCTTGGGGTGCTTGTCTACTCCATGTTGGAAAATCGACTTCCCTTCGACCCAGTTCCTGAATCTTTCGACAATACTACGGGGATATCTCCTTCCGTATTGCGCCGGCGCCGAAGCCAAAATAGGCCCGCTCACCGCATCGCCATGGTTGACTGGGAGTGGTACCGTGTGACTCAGATGCTCAATGATGCGAACTTGAGCGAAGGTGCAAAGGATATTATTTCTCACTTGAAGCTTCTTGTGGAATCATTATTGGTCCGGAAAGAGAAGCGGATCCCAATTGAAACTTTAGTGCAAGATGACCGATTCTCATGGATTCAGGAGCACCTTCCGGATGCGCTTCGCCGGGTGGACTAAGCCAAGCCGAGCGAAGCATTCACTGTAAAATATCAAACGACAAATACATGTAATCAATAGTAATAATCTGAAAATACCATTAGAAAAAGAAAAAAACCGTATAAATCCCCAAAAGCTTCTCTACAGCAGCTTTTCGGTCCAAGAATCGGGCAGATCGGATGGAAGGATGTGTGAATGGCTCGTGCCAAAGGTGTTCCTGCACCGAGTCGCTCTTTGAGATTCTTCACTTAACTGTGTACTAATAGCAAAACCTCACATCCTAGAAGACATCAACTACATCGAACTGCTTGTTCCTCACGTACCGGGAATCGTTCACTGCGAAGAGATTATTGAATACTTCTTGGTTCGTCTCGACCATCGCTCTTGAACCCGGCACTTCAACCTAATCCTTCCCCATACAAAATGCCAGAGCCATCTGTTCAAAACAATCATTCCAATGGGGTCACCAAGACCAGCGGGACGTCGCCTTCGGGGGCTCCGGAAATCCCTCATGTCACCAATAATATCATCCCCTTGTCGAATGTGCTCAAATTTTACACGCAAGAGGCATACAAGCAGTTGAAGCAACTCATGGAAAACTTGGCCAGCTCCAAGGACAGTGATGCGATCCGTAAAAAGCTGTTTTTGAAATTGATTGTGTCTTTACGTCAAGACTTCATCAAGATTTATACGTTGGTCAAGTGGGCGCAGAATTCGAAGGATATTTCCAAACTTATAGATTTGCTTAACTACTTTCGAGGCCAGGAGTTCTTTTTCGAGCAATTGAGCATTGGAATCAACGAGCTCAACCACTTCTCCGGTGCCAAATTGCCGAATTCAGACTTGTTGACTGCTTTGGAGGTGTTGGTCAAGGGAAGACCTCAATTACCTTCGTATAATTACATCGAAAGGCCTAAAGTGAGCCCGGAAAAGACGCTACAAGTGTTGCGGGACTTAGACTTGGCCTTGACGGCACGAATGGCGTTTTTGACGCCTCCAAAGCGCTTTGAAAATAACTACGTCATCAAAGATGGCCGCATCATCATCGAGATCCCCAATGAGTTCCAGGTATCCATCACCGTGGGCAATGATTTGATCATAGACAATGAAGAGGATTACTACAAATCGCCGTTTTTTATCATTGATTTCCAGTTTCTCTTTGGAATCAACCCTAACACTTCGCTAATAACTCATGGGGATTCGGAGACTGTCACAGTGCTTCCCAAACTGTCTTTTGAGAAGCTTGAATATTTGGTGAACAAAACGCTACTAAAGCTGTCGTTAGATGGCTTGTACGACGTTCTACACAAATACTCTATTTTTTTCAAGCTTTACCTTATCTCTAGACAATTGAAAAGCTTGATGATCAACAGCAAGTGGAGAGGAAACATCCAGTTCAACTACAACCCGTCAAAAATAATCATCAATTATTGGTCCAACTTTTACACCTCTAAAGGTTGGAAGTCATTTATTGAAATAGGAGTTGATAAAAACTCTAATCTCAGCTACAGATGGTTTAAAAACGGGCACTTTATCATGAACGCATCAGAGTTGATCCAAAATGCCATTAGAAGCGATTCCGAACCCCAGGACCTAAGTGTGGACTCCATATTAAGCTGTATTATTAACAAACATTCTGAGGAATTGGTGCAGAAGATCTACAGCAAATATTTCGAGGTAATCTCCGAATCAGACCCCACATCTGCCACTCCGGGAAAGTCGGACTCGGCAGCTTCTGACTCGATGGTGATTTTAAATCATTACCAGCTACTACTCACCATAACCCCAGCAAAAACGATATTATTTGCCATTAATCCGGTCTCGGGGCACTTCTACTTCACGAATCCAGGCCCAAATGAAACATTATTTCAGAACAAGATAAACAGTATGCCCAGTTCGTTCAGAAGCAAGAGTTTCATCAGTGAAGGAGATTTGGTCCAAAATGTGGTCAACAAATTGATCCAGTTGAGGTTGGAGATCTTGAGCAGAACCTTAAAAACGAAACTCCTCACCACCGAATGGATCTCGAACGATATCATTAACCTTAATGACTACGAAACATCGAAATTGCTCAACCATATCCACGAGGAAAAGACTATAAAAGCATTCAACAAGTTGGTTTACTACCGGTGCCGCAACTGGCCGGCCTCTTGGTTTTTGATCAACATGGTGAGTGGATTGACGCTCAAGGCATTCTGGTGGGTGGCTAAAATACGATCTATGAAGGGTGAATGGAAGATCCAATGGGTGCAAAAATTGCCTGAGGCAAACGACGACGAAATAGACTACAAGTTCTTTAAAACGTTGTCTGCATTGTCGTCGAATTTGATCATCAATCAATTAATCATTGAAGAGTTGGAAGCAAGACATATAAAGTTCCGCAAGCTCGAGAAGTCGTTTGGCAGAAAACATTTTGAATTATTCAACTTGCCGGAGTCGTTCTTGGAGTCAGATAAAGCCATGAGCGTGAGTTTGCAGGATCACAGATCCAAGAGCATCAGCGAGACCTCCGGGCAATCTAACAGAAAAGCCGATGACTTGTTCAACGAGAACGTTGCAGGTGAAGCAAAGAACCCGATTGGAAATCCCGATATGGTGATTTCTCCAACGTCTACAATAATGGCGCTCTACAACTCTGGCAATTTGCTTCCTATTGATATTTCAGCCACCACTTTTTTCCTCATGGTGAAGCTCCATGAAGATTCATCCAAACTCAATGCTTCAAATGTTACCCTCACGGTTTTGGGTACTTTAAAGGGTGGCTATAACTTCAAATCTCTTGAGCAGCTAGGGGTGAAAATTAACGCCGAAAAAGAACAGTTTGAGATCTCGTCGACGGTGGACTTATCCAAAAAAATGGATGAAGACGCGTCTGTTTCCGGCGCCATACTTGGCTCTTTGTTTGAAAACCTCAAAAAGGTTAATCTCATCATCCAAATTCTTCATCAATTCAGAAAAACAGACATCAAGGTCATCAATAACCAATCTCATGAAATCACATTCTTGAGCAATCCTTTCTACAAACCTTTTACCTTGAGAGTCAATGATAGAAATGCTAATGAACCCGAAGTCAAAATGGAGAACCAAGTCCCAAACGTTTCCAAAGCATCCAAGCTGACAATGGTTTTATCGATTAGTACACATGAAGATGAGGATAAGTGTGTGCAGTTGATGATTCGTATTCTCAACCAAGAGATCAACAGGTCTAGCGAATCACTTTTGGGCTGTTTCAGATTCCTCGAGGATTACGTTCACATCTTCAAAGCTATCCAATCAGTCAAGAGTGAACTTAAGAATGCAGAACACCTAACTTTGACCAATAAGTTACCCCGGCTACATTTCGATCCGAGGTTCAAATCTCTCGACATCATCCAGTTTGCTTTTACGGTGAATTCACTTCCTTCAGGCCAGTTAAAAGGTGTCAAAAGGGATACCATTTCTTTTACGGTATCGTTCAAGAAGAACAAGTTCGATAAGCCACAAAGACTCCTCCTCAAGTTCTCCATGAAGGACAATTTCAACTCGCAAAACTTGAAGTATAAAAATTTGTTTGAGTTTATTTTTAGAGATGCAAATGACCTCATACGAATTGCTATAGACGAAAAATCCGTCTTCTTGAAGTTAAACTACGACTTTGTGATGTCCGGGAAGTTTTTGGTTACTTTCATGACTCAGATTACACAATCTTTTATTAAGTTTTTAGAGAGCCAATGATACTAAAAGATATCTTTGTGTTGATGCTGACTCCAATAAATGTATGCAGATATTGCATTTCAAATGCCTTGCGTCGTAACCAAAGTCCGTTTTGGTCAAAGTGTACCTCAATTAGTAAGCAATGGTCGTGTAAGAACACACCATCGCTAAGACAATAGAAATCACCAAAATAGTCTGCACGAACAATCTCTCCAAAGCTCGGATTTGGTCTTTGCAAAGTTTCAAGTAGAACAAACACGGCAAAATTATGCAGATCAAGAAGCATATGGATGAGCCTAGAATCCCAATAATCTTCTCGAATTCCGGAATCAATACAGCAAATGCAACAAAGAGGAAGTTCACCCCTACTCTGATG
The DNA here is from genome assembly GCA_002374555.1 of Metschnikowia mauinuiana. NCBI lineage: Eukaryota > Fungi > Ascomycota > Pichiomycetes > Serinales > Metschnikowiaceae > Metschnikowia > Metschnikowia mauinuiana. Next base: position 221,914 of record NKZY01000684.1, on the reverse strand, counting down.
AAAAGCCTTCCAAAGCTTTTGATGCTACTAGCGAACGTACTCTCACCTTCAACAAAACTATCCAACGCCAATAAGCTGTCCAAGGTGGAGATAATAGGTTTGGCATTGAGCGGGGTTTTGGCAAGCGGAATAATGCATATCAAGAAACTGATCAATGGGTATATGAATGAGGGGTAACCTGAAGTCTCAAGCAAAATACTCGTGACCTCATTGTTGTTCAAAGCTCCGAACATAAGGAAGCCAATCACCGCCATGGTGCAGTCAGTGAGCAAGGTAATTGAGTATGTGGTGAAGAGTGTTTTGGTGAATTTTTCTGGGTGTCTCATGTCTGATTTCAAGTTTGGGAAAATTGCATGGCCACCAAAAGGAGCCATGAGGATACCCATGGAAATAAAAAGCTCCGACGCCGAATTAGGCCAGAGATTGGTAGGCATCACTTGTAATAAAGACCCTGGCGAAGTCAGCTTCAAGAAGCCACAGGACAACACCACGATGGTCAAGGAAATTGTCGACAAGATTCCGAAGAGCGAAATGATGGAGAGAACAGGCAAAGGCATGAAGGTAAAAGGGGTCAACACCACAAATGCTATAGCCTTAAACTTAGTCTTTGTCCAATAAACATCGTCACCAACAAGCGCAAATAAAGAGTCGCTGAAGATCAAAATCAAAGAAACACCCAGGCCCAAGAGATCGATTGAGAAGATCAACGAGATCAAGAGCTTAGCGACAGACCCATACGAAGCGTAGCCAAGGTCTGCATATGTCATCATGGTAGAATCTGTATCCAAAGCGCTTGACAACAAGGTTGCCGTCCAATAAGTAGCAGCACAGCACAGAACTAATATGGGTACACCTAGCACCCAACCTCCCTTCAAGAGTCCCACAGGCAATGCCAAAAGCCCCACGCCTATAAGCACATTAACAGAGTTAAAAACTGTTTGTGGAGCCGTACTTTGGCCCGCGATCACCGTGACCAACTTTCCCTCTCGATCTTCGATTCTCTTTAAGCCGAAATGCGATGCAGTAGAAGCCAAAGATAGGACCGAGCGTTCGGAAGAGAAAGACGGAGACATGAACTGGCGTCTTTTGATTGCAATGGAAGCGGCATTGGGCGCAAGCGAGTTCTGTCTCGATTTGCTTTGGTTAAGTATATTCGCCACATCATCCTGGTAAAATACCTCGTTGTTGGTGGAGTAGCTGGCAGGCCCATTAAAGCGATGGGTATTCTCGTTCAAAAGAGTACTCAACCGTTCACCTTGTTGCAGCGCCATCATGAGCTCGGGGTCGAATAGCTCATCATCTGGAGAAGACGTATCACTAAAAAAGAAGGACCGTTTTTTCGTGATGTCAGGGTCGATTTTATGGGCAGCAAAGGACTGTGCCCGTGTAAAAGACGTGGCAAAGTGGTGCAAGGAGTTGGGTCCCCGGAACAGACCCAAAGGCTGCTCCAAAAAAGACTGTCTCCTCAGAGGGAGCATGTGGGAGGACTCATCGAACGATTCATCGAGAACAGCAGACATGGAAATAAGGAATGAGAAGCCGGTTTTGAATCGGGTTTCAGGACTGGATACCTGTGTATTGGATTCGCGCGTGTTTTGATAAGACTGCATCGAGCCATACACTGTAACGCAGTAAGACTTCAGCTCGGACTTTTCGCTACATTTCCTATTGAAAGAAATGTAGCTGGGAGATACGAGTGTGCTCCTCCGGAATGTTACCAGATTAGGCCGAATCTTTTTTTTCCAGTCAATTTTTTGGACATTTTGGAGAATAGCCCGGATTTTGCCGGTGCTGACGAGGGCCTCCTCCAATCTCCTTAACAAACATTAAATAAAGATAAGCTTTGTGGTGTAGCTTAAGTTTTTAGACGGTTCGATGAAAAGAGTGCAAACTAGCCGGAACGAAGGGATTTTTAGGGGGTGAATTATATTTATTTAAAGCGTAATTTTTTTTTTTTCAGGGCTTTCGTGGTGTTCGCAGTCACTATACAAAAGTGTCAAATTAGCCTGAAATTGTTACCATTGAACAAAAAGATTTGAACGCCAAGAATGGGGTGACCCGCTCTCGGCTTGTTTTTCACCAGAAGGGAAAAATTTTCTTGGAATTACCCAATTGGGAAATATTGTGTTGCACAGGGAATTATGGGTTCGCGACGACAATGACGTCTACTTCTCAACATCAAAAGATGCTATTCTTAAGCTTACACGTCATTGCTTTGAAAATTGATTACTCACATGATTGTGAAAGCAGACCATACCGCACCTGTCATAATGATACTGCGTTTAAGCACATTATGAGAGATTAATTCGGGTTCATTCCTGGTTATCATCAATACGGTGACTTGAGCATTTTTGTCTTTCACAAATTTGAAAAAAATTAGTAAGAATTTCCGAAATGGTTCGTTTATTTATTTCAGAAAAATAGGGAAAAGAGTTCGTCTCCTATTATCCACTTTGTCTCTTCAGAACTATCTGGCGCACCTTTATCGCTGGCTGAATTGAGACGACCCATCTCAAAAAGCTTACGCGTTATATGCGAGGCATCCATCACTTAAAAATTGTACTTTACCTGCACCGCGCAATCTCTGTGCAACAACTGTTCTACGCGTTTAATATCGCCTAAATCGTTAAATTGCCCGCACATATCTTTTTCTTCTCTACTCATTTGCTCCAAGCTAGCCTCACAGCACCATGTCTTATGAGCACCCATCGGTTTATATCGCCACTTACTCGAATGTATGTTTTAAGAATGCTCCGGATTACAGGTATATTTGTTTAAATATATCGCCATGCCTATCACATGTCTCAAATGAGCAATTCCACGTCCACTGGGCTTTTTGACTGCTCACCCCAGATTTACTAACTTCCAGATTGATGTGTATGAGTGCTCGGTGGGGGAATCTCCCATAATGAGGAGGTGCAAAGATGACTGGGTCAATGCTACCCAGATTTTGAAGCTTTGCAACTTCCCCAAGGCTAAACGGACCAAGATCCTTGAAAAAGGTGTCCAGCAAGGTCAGCACGAAAAGGTCCAGGGAGGTTACGGTCGTTTCCAGGGCACATGGATCCCCTTGCAAGACGCACGGCTTTTGGCCAAAGAATATGGCATCACCGCCGAATTGGTGCCGGTTTTATACGTGGACACCAACGATCCGGCGGTGATCATCCCAAAGAAAGCAAAGCCACTCACACAAGCCACCAATAAGGATGGCACCCCCATCAAGCGCAAGTACGTCAAGAAAATAAAGAAGGACTCGCCGCCAAAGAAAATGAAGTTCGACGACAATCTCCCCCCACTGGCAGTTTTCACTCAAGACATGTCTCATGCCGGTGCCCGGGCCAACTCAGGCTTACACCGCAGCATGTCCAACATGGCCCAAATGCCTGTCACTACAAGCACGCCCCACTCATCGCACTTGCCGCCCACATTCCAGCAATCGGAGTTTTTGCCCAATGGCTCATACCAACGAGGCTTCAACTACGGCATGCCCGAGTCATATTCGCAGCTGCAACCGCAACATGGCTACACTCCCACCCAGTTGCAGTTCCCCAAAAACACATTCACCGGGGTGGACGAAATAGCACATCAACAACTTGTTTTCCAGAGCAATCGTAAAAATGTGTCGCAGTCCACCAACGACACCAACTGGTCCGAGGAACACCACCGCGACTCCGATACCTCGCTTTCGTCCGCGGAGCACAAGATTGCCAATGCTCCCATTCAAGAAGAAAACAGCTTCGCGTCTCAACTTTTACGTTTCTTCAGCGAGGACAATGCACCCATCCCATATTTCTTATACAACCCGCCCAGCGATTTTAACATCAACGAAGCTATAGATGATGAGGGACATTCCACATTGCACTGGGCTGCATCCATAGGAAACTTGAACTTGGTGCACTTGGTGCTTTCCAAAGGAGCCAATCCGCTTGTGGTCAGCAACTTTGGCCTCAACCCATTATCCAAATGCATTTCTTTTAACAACTGCTACGACTTGAAAAACTTCCCCAATGTTGTGGAAGCTCTTGAAGTCTGTCTCATTAACACAGATATAAATGGCCGTACTCCGTTGCATTATTTATGTCAATTTTCGAAGGTGCGCTCCAAGCTAGTTGCACTCAACTATTACCTAACGATAATCTACAACAAGTTGCGTGGTATGTCGGGCAACAACAAGAGCTCCGGTATCAACTTGCTTAAAAACGTGTTGGATCACCAAGATGTTAATGGTGATACGTGCTTGCACTTGGCTGCTCGGGCTGGCTGCCCTGAACTTGTGGAGTTCTTCTTAACCAATGGTGCTAGGGACGATCTTGTCAATGCCAACAACCAGACCGCCAAAGCCATGATAGTTCAACAGGGCTTGGTCGTGTACAACTTCGAAACTCCCCACATGCCACTCCACCAGGTGCCTCTGCTTCAGCAAAACCACTCCCAATTGCTGGCTACGTCTCAATCCAATCCCGCCCAACTTAGCCACGTCAATAACCTGTCTCACAACACCCCACAAGACCACCACTTGCAACAGCTGAACCAATCACAGCAAAATCAGCTCCATCAGCAGAATATTCCCGTGGTGCGTGTTTCAGGTAGTCCGGATCTGGATACAAACGATTCAATCAAGAAACAAACGACGGCCACGACTTTGGGAACCCCAATTCGGAATCCTAGCCGTCTTATGGAGACTCCTGACACGCAAAGAACTACAATTCAGGATGAGGACGAAGATGAGCTTCGTGACAGGGTGAGCAAGGAGCATTTGCGGACGTTACTCCAAAAACAGGCAGGGACTGTTGACGAGAACAAAGAGAACATTTTTTTGGAGGATACCTCCAAAGGCTCTTACGATGACTTCAAATCCGCTCACCAACATAGTGTGTTGGGCGTGATCTCAGAAAAGCCTAGTCCATTTCACGAGGAGTTTGAACACTCTACAGTGTCTTTCTCAAATGACATGACACCCAGACCGCCTAAGATGGGGCAAGACGGAGCCTTATTGGAGGAAGCCGAGGATAGGGATTTCGAACAGCAGTCCGCAGTGTTGCCAACCAACGACTTATCATCGATGATGCATGGAATGGTGAATTCTCTCGCCAAGTCTTACAAGCAAGAACTCAAGGACCTTGTGCGTGAAGATGAGCGCATCAAGAAACTCTTGCTGGAAAAGAAAGATCGCCGCAAGGACTGCTTCAAGAAAGTGCAAATTCTACTTCATAAAAACGACTTCAAACCAGTCAGCACATTTGCAGATGCAGGAATAGAGGTTGACCGTGAGGTGAATTTGTTCCAGAAAGCCATTGAGTACAAGCAAACGCAGCTTCTATACACAATTGAAAAACTCCAGACCTATGAGTTGACCAACCTTATCCACGAAAACGAGAACAAGATTGGGGAGTTCCCAACCGATGCTTCCAATGCGCATGAGCAGTGGGAAATGGGAGTGGAGTTGAGCAAGATGCAACTCAAGCGGTCCGAATTGGTGAAGAAGATTGCGGGCGGAGTTCGTGACTTCGCCATCAACACCAAGATGAACAAATACCGCAAACTCATCAGTCTCAGTTGCGGACTTCGAGTTGAGGACATAGACGGGCTCATTGATGGCATTGAGGAATCTTTAATCGAGGGGAAGATATAACATGATATAACTTCGGGACTACGTGAGGGATGGCCCAATAGAGATGTTCAAGAGACAATAGACACATATTCAATGAAATTATACGAATACAAGCCATTAAATTAAACCAAGTCCTATTGCTGGGTGTGGAGGGAAAGGACTCACTCAGTATTGGACTGTGCCTATTGGTGCCTGGTCGTGCGCACACCAAATCTACCGCGCTCTGTCAATCAAAAAATAACACTCTTCTAGGTACTCACCAACAATGAGTTCCCGAGTCATTCCCGCAGATTATAAAGAACCCAACGAAAGTGTTGCCCCTTTTGGATATGCTTCATCTATCCTCAACGGTAATACTGTGGACGGCGGTCTCCGGTCGTTGACCTACAAGTCTATCTATGCATCGCAACTCATAGAGGGGTTGGAGTTGGCCAAACAGGCCGTTGTTCCTGGTGACTTCCAGCTTCTGCGGATTATCGAGAAGGATATCTTCACAGACAAGAAGGCACAGCAACTTCGAGAAGAAGTGGCCTCCCTCAAGAACACAAGCACACAGAGGAATAAGGATACGGATGAGAAGATCATGACATTGGGGGCCCAATTGGAGCAGGAGCTTCTTAGCAAGAAGAGCATCAGTCCTGCCTACAGACAGGTGCTCAAGGAGTACCAATCTAGCTGCTCGCTCAACCTGGGCTATGATGTCCGCAAGATGAATATACAGGTGCCAGTGCAACGCATGGAGGAAGTGCCAGGGTTTGACTCTTCCATTTACCAGCGAGCTAAAGAAAGACGGGCTGACGAAGAGCGCAGCCGTGCAGTTCAAGCGAAAGCTTCAGCCCACGATTTGGCCATGAGCGAAGACCAGGACTTCGACTTAAATGCCCAGCAGACTCCCCCAGAGGGCATTTTCACGGATATGCAAAACTTGAACGGTTTGGACCAGAGAGATTTCGACCCAACCCGCCTCGAGCCCGACGATAGGCAGTTTCATGATGCTGACCAAGTGCTCATGCATGACAACTTCGGAGGCATGGGCAGCATCGATAGCCCCAACCATATCAGCCAACAGATGAACCAGCAAATGCAACAGCAGATGAGCATGGAACAACAAATGGCCCCACCCATGGACCACGACCAAATGCAGCATGCTAGCCATCACTCATCGCCTCAGATCAACCAAATGCAACCTTACCCTATGGACTCAATGCCGTTTGCCATGAACAACCAGCCCATGGTTGCACCCCACAACTCAGAGGCACCAGGTATGGGATTTCCTCAGGGCTTCCCAATGCCACACAACGTGGACCAGTTTAATGCCATGAACCAACTACATGGTAACGGGTTAGACAATCCGTACATGGCGAACCAGCCACCTTTTTGAGTTCCGCTGTGCTGGCCTCAACTACTGTACAATACACACCAACAAGAACAATGTCTTTCATTTGTAGTACTTAATTACCTGATAATAGCAATATTGATCTAATTGGCTGATCTAATTGCTTTTTAACAATCTTGGCGTTTCTAGAGTCCACCCATCACCACAGACTTCACTATCGTATAATCCTCAACACCGTACTTGGAGCCCTCTCTTCCGAAACCAGATTCTTTGATTCCACCGAAAGGAAGACTGGCTTCAGAAATAGCTCCGGTGTTCACTCCAATCATACCCACCTCCAATTCTTCAGCTATGTTGAACACCCTCTTGTAGTCCTTGGTGTAGAAGTAACCGGCCAACCCCACGGTAGTGTCGTTAGCCAATTTAAGAACCTCTTCGTCTGAGGAGAATTTGATCAAAGGACTGATGGGGCCAAATGTCTCCTCCAGGAAGATCTTCATGTCCGGAGTAACATTTCCCAAAACAGTGAGCTCGTGGTAGAAGTCGCCCAAGTCGGGACGTGCTTCTCCACCCACCAACACTTCGGCACCCAAGGTAACAGCATCTTGGATGTGTTCCTGGACTTTAGCAAGAGACTTAGCATGGATCAAAGGCCCATGCGTGGTCCCCTCCTCAAGAGAATGACCCAAGGTGGTTTCATGCTGCAATTTCTTTACCAATTTGGTTGCAAACTCGTCGTAAATCCGTTCATGGACGAAGATCCGGTTGGCGCAGATACACGTCTGCCCACTGGAGCGGAATTTCGATGCCATGACACCGGCAACAGCATCGTCAATATCCACATCTTCAAAGACAATAAACGGAGCATTGCCACCCAACTCAAAAGAGCATTTCTTCAATGTCGACGCAGACTGCTTCATGAGGATCTTCCCCACATTGGTGGACCCAGTGAAGGACACTTTTTTAACCAATGGGTGCTCACACAAGGCTTTTCCAGCCTCGGCTGAATCCTGAGATGTAACCACGTTGATCACACCCTCGGGGAACCCCGCCTGTTCTGCAAGCAGCGCAATTGCCAAGGCAGTCAACGGAGTTTCCGAAGCTGGTTTCACCACTGCAGTACACCCCACCGAAAGGGCTGCAGCCAACTTTCGCGTAATCATGGCAGCGGGGAAATTCCAAGGCGTAATAATCCCACACACTCCTATTGGCTGACGAATGGCTAGAATCTTGTTTGCTGGGTTTGCAGACAGAATGACCTCACCCGTCGTATGAGCTGCTTCCTCGCCAAACCACTGGAAAAAAGAGGCCGCATAGGTAATTTCACCAAAGGCATCAGCATAAGGTTTGCCGTTTTCTAGCGCAATGAGTCGCGCCAAGTCCTCATGGTTCTCCTTCATCAAAGCATGGAGTTTAAGAAGGAGATCCCCCCTTTCTCTGGAGGTTTTGCGGCGGAAAAGCTTAAAAGCTTTGTGGGCCGCTTCAATTGCCTGGTTATAGTCCTTGGTGGAGAATGACGACACTTCGGCGATAAATGCTGAGGGGTTGGGAAACTTTCCCGGGTCATTGACCTTAAATTTGGAGGGGGAATCGATCCATTGGCCATTGATGAAACTTTGCGTTTTAAGCAAGCTCTGGTTCTTGATCAACTTGCCCACAGCCGCTGAAACATGTGAGTAGCAACGGAACAGGATCATGGTGTGGTAAAGTGTGGAGTAGCAAGAACCAAATGTATGAGATTTTAGCAAAAGAACCATAGCGATTGTCCTGCACACGCGCCCCGCGATAAGAGATACCGATAGAGCCCGAATCAATGACCCAGTAAGGAGTCAGTTATCAGGTACCCGGTAGGGAGTAGCCGAGTTGCTGTACCCAATGCTTCAGTCACCAGACGTTTCATAAGTCTTGAATTACGTTTGTATACAGTAGACTGCTCGCGTTTATTGGCTAGAGGCTATGCTCAAGTTAAGGCAAGCCCAATATGGGGTACAATATGCAATGACCGTACAAGTGCAAAATGAATGACAAGGTAGAAGTGAAGTATCAGTCATCATCTTCATCTTCACTCGATAAGCTCCCCACATCGCTCAATTCGTCCTCTTCATTTTCCTGTTCGGACTCCTCTTGCTCCTCCAGGCTCAACTTCTTCAGAGCGTAGTTCTGCACGTAGAGCTTGACGGTTTCAATGTACTTAGCCTCGTTCTTGGTCATGAGGTTGGAAGCCTCAGTATTAAGCGGGTCGCTGGGGTTTCCATATCGCAACAAATGAGGCAAGAAATTCTCGAAGATGTTCAAGAGTCCGAACATCGGAGACCATGTCTGGTTGATCACATCAAGACACACCGACCCCGAGGTCTCATCGATGTTAGGGTGGTATATCTTGTTGACAAAGCCAATGGACGGCGATTTGATGGGATACTGGTCCGGAAGCTCCACACGTAATTTCCATGAGCCTCCAGCATACGGAGTGCCAGAGGGGCCGTGGAAGATCACGTGGAACTGCTGGAGAGAGTCTTCGATTAAGCTGACCTCGTAGTCGCTCATCATTAAGTCCATAACATCTTTTTCAATCCGTCTCTTGCTGCTCATGCTGTGTTTTGGGGTGATTTGTTTGCGGTATTTGGTCGTCTACTTGTACGTGTGGAGTAGGGAGAAGTGTGTGACTTGTACTATGCGCGAAAGCTTAGCAATCGCAGGCACGCACTATTTAGTCTGGAACCTACTGACAAACACACCACATAATGATTGTGCCTGAAAACATCCGGCCAATCATGGTCGTATAATATGGTAATATAATATGGCAATGTATCTCACACACAATCGTGGGGTAATCATATAACGATAGTGACTCGGCCCACGATGGCGTAATACAAGGCACCGCCTCTCATGCCAAGGTAACTGTAGCTCATTCTCAACGTATACCTAAACCGCGGTGTCTCTTTCAGCTCCGCTCAATTTCACAGCAGCTCCATACTTCTGTAACTTTGTTAATAAGCCATCACCCTGCTTGATCAACAAATGGTACTGGCTGTTCTTGTTGTCGGGTCTGTTGGTCTCTATGATCCCGTTGACACGATCGATGGAGCAGTTGAGCTTATTATTGGGAATGAAACGGCACAAGTCCTCGTCCAAGAAGTCCTCGCTCACGTTGAAGTTGGCGGCCATGGACTTCACTGACAACGACTTGTAACTCTCCAACAATTGTGCATAGGCCTTGGACCTCAATTCCCTCATAAAGTAGCTGGAGTGCACTTTCAAGTACTTGTTGTTGGCAAACACTCGCTCGTTGGTCTCCAACAAGTGCTGGAAGAACGTGTTATAGTGACAGGCGTACAACGAGTTAGTTAAGTTGATCAAAGGCTCCAAGTCTTTGGAGCTCGAGTAGATCGACAAGATCTCGGGAGATGACACGATCTTTTTCTTCAAGTCCACACGCTCCAAAGTGAGGATTCCAGAGATGATGGCGTATTGAGCGACTTGCTCGTACGTACACAATTCCGTGGAGGTGAAGGTGGCCAAACTATCAATCAAGAGCGAGGCAGCCTCCTCAAAATTTCGCGTGGCCATATGGTAGATGCCCTGGTATGTTTTGTATCTGTTTCGGCGTTCCCAGTCTCCACCTTTCTCGATCAAAGACTCGACCTCCAACAAGTGCTTTGCCACATTACGGTAATCGTTGAAGAAGAAGTCTAGTCTCACAAGAGTCAAGAACACATCAATTTTGAGCCCAGTACTCTGGGTGAGCGTGAGCAACTTGGTGTATGTGGTTTCAGCGTTGGCACGATCAACAATCCGGGTGTAGTACTCGGCAAGCTCAGTGACGCTCTGCACTAAGTCTATATCAGTCTCCTCTTCGCTTTCAGCCTGCAGAATCTTGGCCTCAAGAGCAGCGATTTTCTCTGCGTTTTTGGCAGAAAGTTCGTTGAGTAAGGATTCGTCCAATGGAAAGAGTTTGGGGTACTCTGCGGTCAAGTACTTGTAGTAAGGCGCCAAGTGGTGTTCTTTGATTGCGGCAAGGAGCTCGGCCTTGATGTCGCCAGCGTTACTGGGGCCTTGTAGCAAAAGGAATTGCTTTTCCGATAATTTGTAGTCGGGAATGGTGGGCACGTCCGATTCGAATTCAGCCATGGCGTACGGTTGATGGTATGAGTGAGGCGAGTTGGTGGCCAAAGGCGAGGACTCGCGCACGTACTCCTCGCACACCCGTACACCATTTCTTGATCCCACAGGCCCATTCTCAGGGCCACTTACTACTGTACGGGTCTCGATCTACTCTTCATGGTGTACCCTTCATTAGTATATATTCGATTCCTGCGCACAATAATATCATGAAGCACATCTTCAGGAAATCGCACCCAGTACATTATTCTCAAAGCGAAAACTGAGATCCAAAGAGCAGGGGCAAAATACTACCAAGTTTAGTAGATCCGCAACACCAATTGTTTCCACTACTACAAATATTACTCCATTGATTCCAGTGCTGATAGTTCCACTGATATATAATACTTCTAGTACATATTCAAAATCCCTACCACCTCTACCACCTATACCACTTCTATTACCTCAGTGTTGTAGCTTGAATGAAGGGAAAGTGCTCGTATAGACCATATCCGGCATATAAGCCACCACTACTTTCCACATGTGTGAAGACAGCATGACTTTGGTTTATCACATTAATAATAATGTGGTACATTTACGATATACTGATGGCTTGAAAATTAGTCCAACAATAAAATTTTGTAGTGATAGACCCAAAGTGGATCTAAAGAGTACTAATAACTCCACTTCTATAGACCACTTCCACTACTACTTCTATATCCAATAATCCATTCTTTCTAAAATTCAAGTATGTCTATAAAGTTTCTATAGACCAAGTCTATTTCGTGTTTCTATTTTATTTCGTGTTTCTATTTTGTCTTGAATTACTCAATAGTTTCAGCGTAGAATGACTGAACCCTGTAGCTCAGGCCTATTGCGCAATCCTCACAGTATTTCGAGCACTCCAAAGAACCAGACTCTAATCACCAAGACTAGTGCCCCTTACCAAATCACCTGAATTTTTTTCCTAAAATTGTGTTGTATATAATTCTCCGAAGCGAAAGTCTTGGATTAAATTGGCTTTGGAAAAAAATGGCAATTGCTCATTTCTACACTCAATGGCTTGTTTCTCCTCTTGGTCGTACCCTCACTGCTCCTGTCGGTATCTCGGAAGAGGTGCGAAAGCCTCATGCATGGGAAATGTGGGGAAGACCGCATAGAAAATAAGCTTTGAAAGGCTAAATCGTGGAACTGCATCTCTTTCTCTTTTGCTAATATGACTTCAGTTAAAGACGATATACCTGCTATTTTCTTAGATAAAATCTCGCCTCGCGGCTTGGAGGCCATCCAGAAGACAAAGGACTTTGTCAATGACTATTGTATCCCCGCAGACCAAGTGTATTTGGACCAAATGCCCGACGACCCGGCCAAGCGTTGGGACCAGGTTCCTCCTATTGTGGATAAACTCAGAGCAAAAGCCCGTCTGTTGGGTCTCTGGAATATGTTTCTCTCCAAGGCTTATGCTGAGGGAGGAGGCTACACCAACTTAGAATACGGCATCATGGCCGAGTACTTGGGCCGGTCGCTAATTGCTCCCACAGCTACAAATACAAATGCTCCAGATACAGGAAACATGGAGATCCTTGCTAGGTACGGGTCACTGGAGCAGAAGAAAAAGTGGTTGCAGCCACTCCTCGATGGAAAGATCCGTTCGGCTTTCTTGATGACGGAGAAAGGAACTTCCTCTTCCAATGCTTTGAATATTTCCTGCACGGCCAAGGTTAACGATAGAGGCAATTACGTCCTCAATGGCGTCAAATGGTTTGCTTCCGGTGCTGGTGATCCCCATTGCAGTGTATGGTTAGTCATGTGCAAGACAGACGAGGGGAAACACCCATATTTGAACCACTCTGTATTGGTGATTGACTCTAAAAAGGCCCTTCAGTCTGGGAAAGCCCGTTTGGTCAGACCCTTAACTGTTTTTGGCTATGATAATGCTCCTCATGGCCATTGTGAAGTGGTGTTCGAGAATTTTGAGGTTCCAGACGAGGACCGGGGTCAGGAAATTTTGTGCAAGAAATCCAGAGGTTTCGAGATCATCCAATCTAGATTAGGCCCGGGAAGAATCCACCATTGTATGAGAACCATTGGTGTGGGCGAACAGGCCTTGTTGAAAGTAGCCCACCGGGCCAACCATAGGCTCATTTTCGGCCAGCCACTTAAAAAGAAGGAGTCTTTTATGAATGCATTTGCTCAGTTCAAAATCGACATTGAAAAGTGCAGACTTCTTGTGTTGAATGCAGCTTACCAGATTGACCTCGGAGGACCTAAAAGTGCCATGAAGGAAATCGCCATGGCAAAGATCGAGACCCCAAGAACCATCTTGGCCTTGTTAGACTGGGGCATTCAAATGTTCGGAGCCGAAGGTGTTTCTCAAGACACAGAGTTGGCCAGAGCATATGCCATGACCAGAACTTTACGTATCGCCGATGGGCCGGACGAAGCACATTTGGGGCAATTGGCCAGAAACGAGTACAAGAAGTTCCCCTTGGTGGATGAGTACTACAACAACTTGGACAAGAGGGTGGTGGAGGTTGCGAAATTGTAGTGCAACTAAGAAGCAGCTACATGGAGCAGGAGATTTCATGGGAGTATCGTTAGCATGTATGCAGAAATAAAAAAAATATATATGTCACAATTGTTTTAGTACAAGTCCGCTTTAACAAAGTCATGGACAAGGCCACGCTCCAAGTAGTTCTTAGCCTTTATGCTCTCCTCCTTGACCCTCTCCTGCTGGAGACGCTTGAGCTCTTTGTCCGCTTCCTGGAAAGAGACCTGCTCTCTTTCGTAGAGGTGGTCGTCCTCATGATCTATATCTAGCTCACCAAGCATAACAACATTCTCTCCTCTGACCATGAACACGCCAATGGGCACCTCTGCAAATCTCTCGGGACTGTTCTCGTCCTTCTTGGGCAAGTATATTCTTTCTATAGTATCTTGTAAAACCAAATTGGCAAATTGATCGAAAGTCCGCAAAATTCCAAACACATTTCTGCCGTCTCTCAAGGAGACAAAGATCTTACGGTCGACCGAGCCCACAATGGCTGCAGCCGTAGTGAAGGCATAAGACTCCAAGTATAAGTCCTCAGCGTTGGAGGTGGTGGAGTCGGAGCCAGTGCCGCTTTGTTCTCGCTGAGATCCTTGACTATGTGATTGGCGCGGGAACTGCGCCTCGTCTTGCGCTACAGCCGACATTCTCTGGATACGGCGTATTGTTTGTGGTTGGCTGGGGTTGAGAGATTGATTTTTTCATGCGATAAACTTGGTGCGCGCACGCCCGCCGACAGGACCCTAGCATATCACCAATCCAGTAATTGTGGCTTGGATCTGATAAATAATTATTTGTGCTTTATGTTATTGTCGGTATCACTTGCCTTAAGAGCTAGTAATTTCAGAGTGCTTAGTTGGTATTGGTTGTGGGTGCTATTATATGACATTAGCACCAATAGCAATAGCACCAATAATAAAGGTGCTATATGGGAATCTCAAGTGAGCAGCAATTATCACGTACGAGGTCTGAAGCTGACCTAATATAGTAATTTTCAAAAAATGAATTTTCTTGTCATTATAGGAATTTACATTTTGAGTATGCTTGGGCCTGGTGGATATTGACTGAATCTCACGTTGCGGAATTGGCAAGCCATGAGGTTACTGCAAAATGCGATTACCAGTACACTGTGAACACCAGCATTTGGCAAATGGAGAAAAGTCATCATCAAGTGGTTTTTAATTTTTTTTTTAATCAAAACACACGATGAACCAAAAATCGTCAAAAAATCCCCTCCACAAATTACTGAGTCCATAGTATAGCTGGTCCCCACTATGGTGCAGCCGAAAAACCCATGCCCCCAACGGTATTCGCGATGAGATCATCACTTACTACTCACCCATGTCTTTCTACCGGTACAAGGATCACATAGAAGAGGGCGACCTTGTGCTTGCGTTTGTGAGTAGAGGCTTGATCAAGCCCATTACCATAAAAAAAGGTGAGCTTCTCCATACCCGGTTTGGAAACTTCGACCATGACAGAATGATAGGCATGAAGTATGGTACGCAGATGGGAGGCTTAAAGGACAGGGGTTTCGTTCACCTCCTCCATCCCAGCCCCGAATTATGGACCATTTCCTTGCCACATAGGACCCAGATTGTATACACGCCCGACTCGTCCTATATCATCCAGAGATTGGGAATCACCAGTGGGTCCAGAGTCATCGAGGCCGGTACAGGCTCTGCTTCTTTCACGCATGCCTTCGCCAGGACATTGAGTGACGAAGGCAGACTCTTCACATATGAATTCCACGAGCCCCGGTTCTTGGAGGCCCAGCGAGAATTACAAGAACATGGTCTCTTGGATAACAATGTGCTCATTACCCATCGTGACGTATGCCACGATGGCTTTGGAATCGACAATCTTCCGGAGAAGTTCGCCAACAAAAACGGACTATCCTGCGATGCAGTGTTTCTCGATTTGCCTGCCCCATGGACGGCTATCCCCAACTTGCCATCCGTCATCTCTCAAGATTCCAGGGTGGGCATTTGTTGTTTCAGTCCATGCATTGAGCAAGTAGACAAGACAATCGAAGCGTTGGAGCAAAACGGCTGGACAGACATTGAAATGGTGGAGATTGCTGGCCGTCGGTGGGAGGCCCGGAAGGAAATGGTGCGTGATGTCCACGACGTCATTAAACGGTTGAAGCAGATCCAAGGCAGAAAGTCTCAAGGTATAGAGGGCAGAAGGCAAGTCAGAATAGACGAGAATGGGGATTCGGCGACTCCGGAAGCCGTCAAGCGGTCTGCCTCCGAGCTTGAGGCCGAGTCGCTGCCTGAGCCAAGTGTCGTCTACGAGAAGATGCCTAAATTTAACCCGTTTGGAAAGGGAATCCGGATCAAAGAGGGAGACGAGCAATTCCAGTGGAAGGAAGTCACCAAGATTGAGTCGGAGATCAAGACACATACGTCATATCTTACGTTCGCATACCATGTTCCTACGATTCAGGGATAGAAAATATTCTAATTTTCAGCTTAAAAAGTTCATACATCTGTAGTCCCAGTGACCGTAGTATCGCAGTAGAGTTATGCTCGGGACCTGCATGCAGCACCCCACCTATCTCAAATGTTGCGCCTCAACGACTCCTATAGACTACACCAAACAACATGAACGAGGCGCCAATTGGTATGTGGAGAGCTATCTGCTCTAAACGTTTTTCATTGTCTTTTTCTAGTCTTCTGCGCGGCTCAAGATCAATTTCCCGTTCAATATACTAACTGCTAGTTCTTGACCAAGGTACAGGTTTTGTTAAAATAGGAAGGGCTGGTACCAACTTCCCCGACTACACATTCCCATCTTTGGTGGGTAGACCCATCTTGCGGGCTGAAGAAAGAAACACTTTGGTTCCGGACAACATTGAGATCAAGGATATTATGTGTGGTTCCGAGGCCAGTGAGGTCAGATCCTTGTTGCAGATATCCTACCCCATGGAGAACGGTATCATCAAAAACTGGGAGGACATGGAGCATTTGTGGGACTATGCTTTTTATGAGCGGATGAACCTTCAGCCCCAGGGCAAGAAAATCTTATTGACGGAGCCTCCCATGAATCCTTTAAAGAATAGAGAGACCATGTGCGACGTTATGTTCGAGAAATACCAGTTCGGCGGAGTTTACGTTGCCATCCAGGCTGTCTTGGCATTGTATGCTCAGGGTTTGAGTTCTGGTGTGGTTGTGGACTCGGGTGATGGTGTTACTCACATCGTGCCAGTGTATGAGTCGGTGGTGTTGAACCACTTGACCAAGAGATTGGACGTTGCGGGCCGTGACGTGACCCGGAACTTGATCAACTTGTTGTTGCGCCGTGGATATGCATTCAACCGTACTGCCGATTTCGAGACGGTTCGTCAAATTAAAGAAAAGCTCTGTTACGTGTCTTGCGATTTGGCATTGGATGCCAAGTTGGCAAATGAAACTACCACTTTGGTCGAGTCTTACGAATTGCCCGATGGCCGGGTGATCAAGGTTGGCTCCGAGAGATTCGAGGCTCCAGAGTGCTTGTTCCAGCCAAATTTGGTGGATGTTGAACAGGCTGGAGTGGGTGAGACTTTGTTCAATACTATCCAATCTGCAGATGTTGACATCAGATCGTCTTTGTTTAAGGCCATTGTTTTATCCGGTGGTTCTTCCATGTACCCGGGCTTGCCTTCGAGATTGGAAAAAGAAATGAAGCAGTTGTGGTTGACGAGAGTGTTGCATGGGGATGCCTCCAGGTTAGATAAATTCAAGGTCAAAATCGAAGACCCTCCAAGGAGGAGACACATGGTTTTCATTGGAGGTGCGGTTTTGGCCAACATCATGGCTGAGAAAGACCACATGTGGATATCCAAGCAGGAATGGGAGGAACAGGGCTCAAGAGTTTTGGAAAAGTTGGGACCACGTTAAAACAGCCTAGAATTGCAAAATACATATAAAGCTCGACGTTACTATTTGTTGTAATACCATGAATACGTTCAATATGTATTGTTCATGCAAAATTTAGGTCCTCTATTTGCTTGAGGACAGTGTCAACGAGTTTATCGTATATCTCATCAGTAAGATTGCCAGAATCTTTACTGTTGTATCCAAAATTGACCGCAGAATATACCAAGTCCTTCAAGAATGCTTTATTCACAGCCTTGGGCTTCAAAAAATCACAGTCGAGACATTCCTCGACGGTCCATCTATTATTAGGGTTTCTTTCCAAGCATTTGCGCATTAGAATAACTGAGCTTTGGGGAACTCGGTTCCCGTCTATACCTTTGCTGGAGAATTGTATTTCGACCATAGGATTCATTATGGCCATGATCCTTTGCTGTCCAGAAAAGGCGCCATAGGGCGGACGACCATAGATCATCTGATATATGATGCAACCACAGGACCAGATATCTGATGGCTGACCCACTTTCCAGAAGGACGCCGACTTGTTCATGCTGGCCCCACCGCTTGCCTCAATCAAAGCTTCCGGTGCCATGTAATTAGGTGTTCCGATTTGAGACTGGCGATAAATGTTGGCCGTATGGTCGGGGACAGCGTTGGCAATGCCGAAATCAATTATTTTCAACGTGCCCCTGACGAAAAGAAAATTTGCTGGTTTCAAATCACTGTGTACAATGCCTGCTTTATGAACAGCTTGAACACATCGAAGAACTTCAGTGGCATGGAAGCGCACAAAATTCATATCCAAGCTTTTTCCAGAAGCAAGCTTGTTGGATAAAACATGAGCTAAGTCGAGATCACCACACTCCATGACCAAGTAAATGGACCCCTCGCTCACAGCATGGTCGAGTAGGGACACTACTCGGCTGTCATCCCTTAACTTTTTCAAAAGATCAATCTCACCCTTGAATCCTTTTACACATGCATCGTCAAATTGATCAAAAGAGACCTTTTTAATGGCATATACCTTCTTGTCTGTAAGAGAACGAACTTTGTAGACTTTAGAAGACCCTCCTCTGCCCAAAAGCTCTAGCTTCTCATACTGGTTAGAGTTGACATAAATGACTTTTCTTCGGTTGGGATCTTCGTTAAGGACATGCGGGTCGTATTGCCGCTTTCTGGTACTCATAGCGGACGAGGGCACAGGTGTGGTTGTTGCACTCGCAGGAGGAGGTTTGCTTTCCACTGGAACAGGTAAAGGGGACTTGGGGTTCCTTGGCTTCCTGAAATCTATGGGTTTTTCAGCGTTTAAATATTGAGGAGACTTTTCGTTAAGTGGAACACGGGAACTCGAATCGAAAGTAGATAATGAATGTGACGCTTCTGGCTGACGACTTGAAACCAGAAACCGATTGCTTGAATTTTGACCAAGCTCGGTTAAATGAGGTGATCTGTTCTTAAGTCTTTCTAAACTCTTGAAGAACTCAGAATTACCAGAAACTGCTCGTTTTGCTGGGGATTCGGCCAGAACAATACTATCAGAGACACTTCTATAGCTGTGGTCTCCTTTTGACAGCCGCAGAGATTTATAGTCGCGGATACGATCTGAGAGTTTGGACGTCTCTGAGACAGCTGAGAGATTTGTAGTTCGGGGATCAGGATCCAATGATTCATGACTATGCGAGTGTTCGTCAGTATCCTTGGACCCAGTACGCAGGTCATCCTTCTCGGAAGCATCGAGAAGCTTTTTCTGTTCGAGTTCAACATCAGAAGCCCTTTTCGGAGGACCCAACGATTTGAAGCGACGAGAAAGCCGGGATCGCTTGACTTGTTTTGCAGAAGTCAAGGCCGGCGCGGGCCCACCAGGGGCAGAAGGAGCCGCAATGTAGGAATTATCTAGGGGTACAGAAGAGTCCTTTTTGGAGGTTGCTGAGGAGGGCTCTAATCGTAGATAAGAATCTTTTGCGTCCAGAAAGTGATCTGAGGAATAAGATGCAGAGAGGTTTCCAGCGTTGCGGGGACTCCCCGTTTGCGTGGTGATGCTATTAGGATTGGTGTTGCTGAGGTTATGGTTGCTTATGCTGGAGTTAACGTTTGCGTGGCTTACATTGGAGATGTCTGACACATTACTGTTGGAAGTCACATTGCTAGTATTTGCGACGGTAGAACTGGAGGAACCTTCTTGCGGTAGGCTCTGGCTTTTTGATGCAGGGGAGGAATTAAGTGGAGACTTTTCGGAAACATCTTGGAAATGCACGGACAACTTTGTCTTGAAAGACGACTTGAGCGGCTCTTCGGCCTGGTTTCGGAGCAGGTCCCCTAGAAGGGCTATCCCGTATGCACTCAATGCAGGAGGAGCAAAGGTGTTATCTTCTTCATGCGGGAGGATATGGTTTTGAGCAATCCCGTAGTCTTGTCGGATGTGCTCTTGAAGAGGTAGAGAGCCCCCGGGTTGCGGATCCATACGATGAAGAACTTGGCTGGTGTCCTGTGTTAACTAAAGCCGCGATGAAGATTGTAAACAAGTAGGCTTGTGGTGCACGGGTGTACCGACGCGCTCATGGCCGGTGTCAAGTTAGACAGCCGAGAGTCCCTGGCCCGCGATCGTCTGATAACCCACACCAAGTGGATATGATGCCATTAACAAAAAAAACCTTAATAATGAATAGCTTCCTGTATATTATACAGAGCCGTATGTTATAAATAAATAAATGAAAAAAAGAAAAAGAAAAACTATTTTAGGTGAAGGGATCGTGGTATGGTTACTCAAGAGCTGTTGTTTCGGGACCGTATTTCGCCGCGAAACCGTTTGGTAGTGATAAAAGTGCAAAGGTCAAGAAGGATCATTTCGCACGCAACCATGCCCTAGTTTTAATTAGATTTTCATGTATTAATTACCTTTTTTTTTTTTTTTTTGATTATTTCGATTAATCAAGTAATCGTGATCACTTTCATTCATTTACAATTTTTTATCGCTTTTTTCGGTTTTTTTTCGAATTATTTGGGATCACTAGATTGTAGTGGACTCTGGTAAGTACAGCTTACTTGGATTGGTTGCACGATTTTTCGCCTATCGTCTCGTTTTTTAGCGCATCTCCATGCATTCCTACGCTTGCGTGGGCCGCATTGCTGCAAACAATATTATTAAACCCAACCATTTAGTACACGTGATGATGATCGCCAGCTCCTTAAGTTCAACAGTGGAGTATGTCCTAACTGGTAATATGTAGTCGTTTGGGGTCACGTGGGCTTTTGCGGTGCTCACATGTATAATCGTCGCCAATACCCCCGGTGGAGTTTCTCACATACAAAAACATCGCACCAAAAATCGCACATTAATCACCTAGCCATCTCCTCTTCCATGAGCAATTTCATCCGTCAAATCTCCTTTGAGGTGGAGTACGCCCCCGCTAAAATCACCAAATGGAAGTCGTCCCGGACTGGCTTGCAGTTGGTGCATATCGACCACCCATCACCAATAGTACAGGGCCATTTTGCTGTGGCAACAGAGATTGCAAACGACTCGGGATGTCCACATACCTTGGAGCACTTGGTATTCATGGGCTCCAAGAAGTACCCTTACAAAGGCCTCTTAGATAGTTTGAGCAGCCGGTTCTTCTCCACCACAAATGCATGGACTAGTGTTGATCAGACTGTGTACACTCTCAATACTGCTGGCTGGGAGGGTTTCAAAACATTGCTTCCCATTTACTTGGACCACTTGTTCAACCCAACACTTACCGACGAAGCTTGCTTAACGGAAGTGTACCATATTGACGGGAGAGGAAAGGAAAAGGGTGTGGTCTTTTCGGAAATGCAGGGTATAGAAACCCAAAGCTGGTTCGTTGCCTATATGAACTTGCAGAAATCCATGTATGCCAAGGACTCAGGTTACTCCTCTGAGACTGGTGGTCTCATGTCAGAATTGCGCAATTTGACCAACGATCAGATCCGTGAATTCCACGACCTGATGTATCGTCCGAATAATCTTTGTGTTGTTGTGAGTGGAACCGTGGACGAAGACGAGCTCTTGAAGGTTATGTCTGACTTTGACAACCAGCTCGCTCCAACCTCCCTCAAAAAGAGACCTTTCGTGGACTCCGCGCCCGACTTGCCTCTCCAGAAAAAGATCGTCACCAAGGCCAGCTTTCCCGATGAGGATGAGTCTATGGCCGAATTCAACATCGCGTGGATTGGGCCCGACTGCAACGACGTTCTTGACAATGCGGCTGTGGATATGGTGGGCGCATATCTCGCTGACTCTCCAATCTCCGTATTGAACAAGAACTTGGTGGAGATCAAAAAGCCATTATCTACCGAAATTGTATATGGCACCGACGACTTCATCCGGACGGCCTTGCTGTTCTCCGTTGGCGGAGTTCCTACTGAGTCTTTGGACTTTGTGGATAGCGAGGTTCAACGTTTGATTCATGAACAAACCATTCCATCAAACTTCGACTTGAAACTCATGAGACAAGTCATTAAACAACAAAGATTGAAGCATATTGCCAACACCGAGAAAGAAGCATCGGGCTTCTCCAATATCGCCATTCTGGATTTCATTTATGGTAAAGACGATGGATCAACTTTGGCTGCTTGGACCAAAGATTTGAAAGAGTACAATGAACTTGACAAATGGACAACTGAACAGTGGTGTGCTTTCATCAAGAAATACTTTGTTGACAACAAATCGGCCACCAGCTTGGCTGAACCTTCTCAGAAGTTGAACAAGCAAATGAAGAAAGACGACAAAGAGCGCCTTAAGGCGGTCAGGGAAAAGTATGGCCCTGACGGGTTGGCTAAGTTGGGCGAGAAACTCGAGCTGGCAAAGAAGATAAATGATACCCCTATTACTGATGAGATTTTGACTCAGTTTGGAAAGCCAGACCCCTCGAAAATTCAGTTCATCAAAACCGACTCCTATAAAGGTGGCTCCAACGATGATCACTATTCTGACTACAAAACATCTGGAGTAATGTTCGAGAATATCGAGAAGGATACAGTGGAAAATTTGCCTTTATACTTGCACTACGAGGACTACAAGTCGAACTTTGCCACTGTGCACTTGGTAATGTCTCCTGAACACGTTCCAGTTCCGCTCTTGAAGTACTTTTCTTTGATTGAGGAAATTTTCTCATTATCTATTCAGCTTCCAAATGGTGAATACTTACCATATGACCAGGTCATTTCTCAAATCAATGAGGACTTGATTGAGTTTCAATTTGATAACGGTATTGAAGACCAATTTACAGAACTTGCAAGCGTCAAAATCATGTTCGAAACAGAAAAGTACGATAAAGCAATTCAATGGTTGATCAATGTTTTGAAGTACTCTGTATTCGAGCAAGAGCGTACCAAGGTTCTCATTGAGAAGATCATCAACTCATTGCCAGACAAGAAGAGAGGAGACGAGCACATGATGTATTCGATGAAATACAGAAATGTTTACAAAGACTCATCGCTCAAAAAGGCTCAGGATTGCATCAACACAGAGGAATTTTACAAAGAGTTGCTCCAGAAATGTAACAATGGACAGTTCCATGAAATCAAACAGGATCTTGACCAAATTCGCGAGTGCTTGTTCAATGTGTCAAACATGAAGGTTTTTGTGGTGGGTGGATGCACCAAATTGGAGAAGCCTGTCTCGGCTTGGGAAAAGTTTTCAGACGAATTTGCTAGCTCGACATCTGATTCAGGATTCTCACTTTCAAAAATCCCCAGGTCGTTCCAACATAAGACTGACATTGGTAAGGAGTGTTCCAAAAAGGCGTTTGTCCTTCCAAGAACAGCTAGTGACAGCTCGTACTTGATCGCAGTGACCCCAATCCCAACTGACTACTTGGACAAGGACATTTTCAAATTAGCTCTTGCTAGCGAGTTTTTGGAGGCATCGGAGGGTCCATTTTGGAGAGCCATCAGAGGCACCGGGCTTGCATACGGAGCTTACGCCAAGAGATTGGTCGAGTCTGGATATTTATCTTTTAGTGTCTACAGAGGAGCAGACAGTCAGCAAGCATGGATTGTGGCCAAAGATCTCATTACAAAATACGCCAATGGTGAACTTGAAATCGACCAAATCAGTCTTGATAACTCCGTCGCAGCTATTGTCAGCTCTTTGGCCAATAATGAGAGCAGCAACTACGACGCGGGAATGAACAGTATCATCGATACGATTTTCAGAAAGAGAGGATCTCGTTATATCGATCATTTCTTGTCCACGTTGAAGTCTTTCACCAAAGACGATATCATCTACGTCTTAAAGAAGTACTTCCTTCCATTGTTTTCAGCTGAAACCTCGATGGTTTTCGCCACGGTTCCAGCGGCCAAGTCTCAAAAGTTCGATCACTTTTTGACCTCCAATGGCTTTGATGTCACCATTGAAGAGATTGCCGTCCAGGGCGGTGAAGGCGCTAATGATGATTCTGAGGAAGATAGTGAAGAGACTGGAAGTGAAGAGAGTGGAAGTGAGGAGAGTGAAACAGAAACAGAATCTGAAACTGGCAGTGATGAAAGTGGAAGCGAAACCGATGAAGAAGAGTGATTTAAATATCTAATTCGTGTCTATAGTTGAGCAGATGCTCCGCTCACATCGATGTATTTGAAAGTTTGAGCTTTGGGGTCTTTTGAGTCACTCAAGAGAAATTCAACGTAGGACGACATCTTTTTGCAAACAGCCTTTTGGTCCCGTTTAACTTCTTTCCACCAGGCCTCACTTTGGATACCCTTACAAGCCAACCATTGGGAAATCGAATAAAATCTGAGTTCCCAGTCTGAATTTCCAAACTGATCCTTGTATCGGCCGTATTTGCCTAGATTTCTCTGCTTGTCCCAATCAAAGTAGTTTTCCTCGGAAGTTGCCTTCACAAAGTTGATCTTGGGTCTATGAACGTGAAGGAAAAACACCTTGGGGGCAGCGGGGGTAGAGGGTTGTCTCCGGAACTCTTCAACCAACTTCCTTGTTATGTCGTTATTTTGGTAGTGCAACATTCTCAGGTCTTGATTCTTGGATTTGAGCCAGGTCTTCCACGCAGTCTCAAAGGCGTAGGAACTGGAGGGATCGTACTGCACAATGGTAGTCTCCTGGAAGTCGCCGTCTGTTTTATCAAACCCAGCCAACCAAGTGTTATGTCTAACCACATGATATGGCTCATGGAGCACATGCAAGGCTGGGACAAAAGTGTCTCTGTCTCCATCCCCAGGTGAACCCTGGTAAAACATAGGCCAGTAGTGATCACTGTATACATTGTAATACAATGCCAAGATGAAAGACCGAAAGTGTCTGGTTTTCGAGAGTACCATTTGTCCGGTTTCCGTAGAGCGTGTATCAGGAAGACCGTCCAAGTCGTGGAAGTGGACTCCTCCATTACCTCTCGTAGAATAATCAGCAAAATTATCAGAATTTTGGATTCCTCCCCTTCTCACAACTTGGCCCGATTGGATTCCGCTAATGTCATAATACAACGGCAGGATCGTTCTATGCCAGAGATCAGGCCACAACAAGAACTCAGACTCAAGGTATGCTGACGAGGTAAATAACTCGTCCGGGTTAATGAGTGGCATATTGTCTGCATCAAGACAAATCACTTCGTCAAAGGAAGATGCAAGGATACCCATGACCTTGGCTTGGAACATGGAGACTTTCAACTTCTTCAAGATTTCTGCTCCGAGTTCGTTCTCCATAATGACACATTTGAAGTTGAACTTTGCGCCCATTTCCTTGCAGATGTACTCGTCGTACTCGGAGTTGTCATTGACAATAAGCTCAATAGGCAATTTAGACCCCAATTCACGGACTTGAATGATCGTGACTAGGGCTCCGGCCGCATATGCACCACCACCATTAATAACAATACCTCTTCCATGGAAAATATGTCTTGAAGGAGCTTCCATCATATGGAGGCGCTGGACGATTCTGCCGTGGGACTTCTTAAAGTCTGACATTCTTATGGATGAGAGTTTTACTCTGGACAAGTGGTCTTGGTTGTAGATCATGGGATTAATAGTAAGCCCACAGTCATTAATGAGGTTTCCTTTTTCTTCAGTCGTTAATGGCCCAAGGGTTGGAGCAGAATTTAGGATCACATCCAGAAGAACAAAGTCAAACCATTTTGTCCGAGAAACTACCTCATCGAGTACACTTTCAACCAGCAGAGAGCTATCATTTGCAGAAGATTTTATTGCATCCGCAAGATCCGAATGCGACAACTTCTTGATTGTTTCGAGATTCTCCTTCAAGTACTCTGCAGCCATATTTTCTATCAAGGCATAATCCAACTTGTACGTCAGCATGTACTCGAGCGAGAGGGACTTTTCAAGTTCTTCTTTAATTTGTTTCTCATATTTGGGACGAACTTGAACATATATCTCTGCTTTCACTTTGGTTTCTATTTCTGGGTATAGCTGGTTGTAGAGACTCTGTTTGACTTCGTCCAACAACTCATTCTTCTTTGCATCCAAAATATCCTTGCGTAGAGACTCCACATATTCACTGGAAAACTCCATAGAGTTGTCTAGTTCCATATTAGTAGGAGGAACCAACTCAGACGTCAGCATGGAGACGTAAATATTGACAAGAAGAATTGCCAAGAGAGTAATGATCACCAATGATCTTGGCGATTTTAGCCTGGCCAATGAACTCATTTGCGACGATAGGACGGAAACCAAATATTATCGATGTAAGCAAGTGTATGAGCAGCTAAATATAAATAAAATCTTTTATGGAAGGGCGTGAAAAAGTTTGTGTTCAGATAATTGGAATGTTTATATAAGGAGTAAGGCCGAGTGGGCCTAAAAGTCTTGAACGGGTAAGCCGTGCGATCTTCACGCACCGCTTGTGCAGGGCCTAAAACTAGATGGCTATTGTTAGAGGAGAAGAATGCTAGTCGAGTATTTTCTCGCGGTCAACTAGGGCCCGCGTGTTCCCCAACTATGTAAGAGGCGACAATGTGGCCCATTAAATCAGAATATCAGAACGAATAACAGCTCAGTTCGAGAAGGGGAATTAGTGATCTTCTAGTATTAGCTTAGAGTCAAACCAGAATACAAATCGCTGAGGTGACAACTGACGTTGCACGCTTACCAGAGTATTAGACACCAATTCTATAATAGTCGCGACTAAGGTACTATTTTTGTATGAGCGAACGATTTGGGCAAATTGTTGATATATTGACACGTTTATGCGCATACCAAAAATGCAACGAACTATTACACCCTAAGATTGATTAAGATTAGGTTGACATGAACAAGAAACGAATAAAGAAGAAAAAAATAAAATAGCTATCAAACCTTAGACTCAGGCGACCAATTACGCAAAGTGGATTATTCTTTAACAAAGTTTTTACGGTAGAAGCGCACTGCATAGGTCTTGTCTAGTGGTGTATCACCGTGGCTCGTATGCATGCGAAAAGTACCCCGTGGTGCGGCTAATTTCCGAGATCTGAAGCACACTCTAAGTGATGCAAGATCTAATGTTTAATATTTAACATTCAACAACAAATAAATAATCTTAATATAAGATTTAAGATTGAGATTTGAGATTTAAACTTTAAACTTTAAAATTTAAGATTTAAGATTTGAGATTTAAGATTTGAGATTTAAGAATTTAAAAAAAGACCAGACTTTATGTCTGTCTCAGTTGCAATCATCATCGGCCTTATAGTGCTTCAGGCTCTGTTTGCTTAGAGGCCTTCCAAAGCGAATCTTTAAAGATAACTTTTTTTCCCCCATTCTTGTAATAACTAGAGACTCGAGCTCCAATGTTAAGTATAACAAGGCGATTTCAGTGAAGATCAGAACTCTGTGGTTGAGTCTTTAGATAGAGCTGATGTGGCGATTACAGTAACCCATGGAATTGGCCATGTTGGAGCGGTCACTCGGGCTTGGTGGCTTCAAACATGTGGCTGAACAATACGGAAAGTCACAAGACATCAAGTTTGAGGTGAAGGAAACTGTACTTAAGAAAAAGGTGTTGGAGCATGCTCGCGCATAATGGGACCAGAAGGACTACATCAAATCCACGTATTTGCTCAACTTGCTTGTTTTTTTTTTTTTTTTTTTTTTTTTCAAAGTTGATAAAAACGAGTATTCTTTAATAGAAGTCATAATGAGCCTGTGAATCTGAGAGAATTGGTCTGGAAGTGGAAGAAATTCTAGACCTCTGTGCTAATGTTTCTTGAACAAGGCCCACGCGCTACCACCAACCACCATTTTAATGAATAGTTATATAATTTTTCTTTTGCCAATGGTGCAGATTCTTTTGGAGTTTAAGTCGAATTAAATCCAATATTTGTTCAATGTCTGACGTGATTTGTGTGGTGTAAGACCCATTACTTTGAGGTTTAAAGCACTGACTACGTTGTTGTCAGATGGCACTATTCCGTGCTCTTACCTAGATATAATCATGTCAAGTTCTGTGAGCTAAAAGTGAAAACTCACCTCTGCATTTGTGCTAAATTCTAATTTAAAATAACCCTGTCTGTCTAATTTCTAATGTCTGTCTGGCAGTTGCAGCCGTTGGTGGCCTGTATATGCGCGCTCGCTATAGAACAACGGCAAAATCATAGATGCACCTCATGTCCGAGTACCAAATCGTCTTATCCGAGTCTTTACCGAAATATTCAGACAAGTGTATATTCCCAGTATCGCTTTTAGAAGATGCACTTGCTTTGACGCCTCAACTACCGCATCCTCTAATCTATACCTTGAATGACTCGTTGTTAGTGGGCGTGAAAGAGTTCACCGCTCCACCACATACTATTTTTGTCCCTGACGAAGTGTACAATAAGCTCGATGCTTCAACTGTCAAGTGCTCTTCTCTGTCTGTTGTTGAGAAAGGCACTTTTCTTACGTTGAAACCGCTACAGTTCTATCCCCACGTGACCAACTGGAAGTACTACTTGGAGTCTTTTCTTAGCACTTCATACACGACCCTATCGAAAGGCCAGACTCTCCATTACGAAGACCCCGTGGCCAAACAGACGGTATCTCTCCTTGTGGAAGACTCCAATGCATCTTCGGTTATTGTGGTGGATACTGATATAGCATTGGATGTCATTCCTTTGAACGACATAATGGGTGCTCAGCAGCAACTGCATGACTCTGTCATGGCACATATTGAAAACGTTCCTCTCTTAGAGGAAAATGTTGTGCTAGATATTGAACCGTTTCACGATTCGCAAGTCCCTCGTATCTTCAAGGTGGATCTTTTGAACTCTGCACGTTTCATGACCATATCACTTGCTACTGATGGTGAAATATGCAATGTGGACTTGATTGTTGGCTTGGATAAGTTACTAACACTCGAAAACTTCTATGCTTGCACAATGTTGCAGGATGAAGAAGCACCTTCTACAAAGACGATAGTAGTGGACACCCGAGCAGATCAGATTGCGAATCATATTGAAAAGTTTAAAAGAGATTCCAGTTGTTGGCTATACATTGTGCCTTTTGCGTGGTCGGAAAAAGCAAACGTCAAGGTTAAATTGGCTACTGCTGCTTTAAAAGAGCCAAAAGCCACAGAAAATGTGGCGAACGGCCAACAATGCTCCAATTGCGGCAACTTCATTGACCCGGCCAATTTCACCGTGCATGAAGCTTTTTGTCAACGCAACAACATTAAGTGCCTGTGTGGAGAAGTGTTCAGAAACAAAATCCCTGCCACCCATTGGCACTGTGAAAGTTGTACCGTTCATGGAAATTCGGCCACTTTCAAATACAAGCATGCTAAGATGATTCATGATGGTCCATACTGCTGCACCCAATGCTCTCTGATTAAAGAGTACTCGAGCTTCATTGACTTAGTGAAGGAACATAAGTCCACAGAATGCCCCGCCAAATTGACTGAGTGCCTCTTTTGTCATTTGATTGTGCCACAAGAAGAAATGACTTACGAAGACAGATTTGCTAATCTTACACATCACGAAAGCCAGTGCGGAAATCGAACTGCTGAATGTTACCAGTGTAGCAAGGTTTTGCGGAACAAAGATATGGCCAAGCATTTGCAAATGCATGCAATCGTCAAAAGCGATCAGAATGCAGAGCTCGCTAAGGTTTGCTTGAACCAAATTTGCAGCAATATGCTTTTGGAGAATGATGAGACAGATAATACCTTAGGATTGTGTGGCACGTGCTATGGGCCTCTTTATCTGACGCTTCTCGATACGGATAATTCCAAGCTTCAAAACCGCATTGAGAGAAAGTATGTACTACAACTCACCAAAGGGTGTGAGAATGGTTGGTGTCGGAATACCGAGTGTTCCATTAGTCGCGATAAAATGGGCATTCAAGAGGCATTGACGCGCGTGAAGGAAGTGCTATTGCCTGCTATCAGTTATCCCCACTTACCGATCAACGGCGAAAACAAGAGAGAAAACAAGAATACATTTTGGTTTTGCGTCAATCAAAGCAACCAGGAAAAGAAAAACTGCATCGATGAACTTCTTGATGAAGGAGCTTTCTCCGAATCTCAGATTTACAAGGCTGTGAATAAGGAAGGCGTCCAAGGAGCAAAACTGTGGTTAATGGAGAACGCGCGGGGATATGCATGACATAACGCCCGCGCACCCGTACCTCGCTCCTTATCTTATCAATGATGTAACCGCAGTCGCCGCTATAACCCTAGTGCTATTTATGGACGGTTTGGACCCACAACAAGTCCGGACTTTCTGCACTTCTTTAATTGCTGATTTGTGTTTATTTCACGGACACTTCAAGTAATTCTCTTTTATTTCCGGTTTCTGTTGGCCCTTCCTGCAAGGGCTTATGCAAGCTTACTGGTCTTCCCGCACGCATACTCTAATTCGAGGGTGAGATTGGCATCTTTCGGGCCTACCACAAAAATTAAACCTACAAAAAACATACTTGCTAACAAAGTAGAACAATTTCTTGCACACCTAATTCTTCTTGTCGAGGATTTTACTGGTATGCTTCCCTGGCCTGCACACACCCAAACGTCCAGCCATAAGCAGCAATTACCGAGGTGCGAGCGCACTGCATACGCTCACCCTCAGTCCTCACTATTTAAACCCCGTATCGCCACACTATCCCTTAACGACTTTATTCTTATTCCTACTACGCTATTGGTCCCATACCAAAATTATATAGCGACATTAGGACCTAAGAATTAACACGAAATCCCCTTATCTCCAAATCCAAAGTTTATACTTTTTAGCTTTTGCCACTCCTAAAGCCCTTCCAATCTTCTAACCCTAAAACCGAGATATGTTGTTATCTCGCTCTGTGGCTCTCTCCATTTTAGCTGCTCTTGGCACCGTCAATGGTATGCTTATCCCAAGCATCAACGATGTCTTGGACGTGTTCCAAAACTCGGGGCTTGAGGAGATGAAGTCTGACCTCAAAGCCGGTGTGGCTGACTCCGCCAAAGTGATTGCCGACAAGGCCCAGGACTTGAAAGAGACTGTCAAGGAGAAAGTGGACCATGCCGCTGCCGCATTGGCCCCCTTTATTGAAAACCCTCGCGAAACTATTCCTCACAAGTACATTGTGGTGTACAAGGGAGATGTTTCTTCCGCGCAAGCCAAGTTCCACCAAGAACTTGTTGTTGCCAAGCTGAGCGAAGATGTGATGAAGGCTGACCCATCTGACCCATTCTTTGTGTCCACTCAGGGAGTTGACATCAAGGGTGGAATCGTTGACCTGTTTGACATCGCCAACACGTTGTCTGGATTCAGTGGTTACTTTATGGACTCTACCCTTGAGTGGATCCGCAGTGACCCTAATGTTGCTTTTGTTGAGAAGGACTCGACCGTTTACGCCAACGAGTTTGACATCCAAAAGAGCGCTCCTTGGGGTTTGGCCAGACTTTCCCACCGTCAACCTCTCTCTTTGGGTAACTTCAACCAATACCTCTACGATAACGAAGGTGGTGAAGGTGTTACTGCTTATGTGATCGACACTGGTGTTTTTGTTGACCATAAGCAGTTTGAAGGTAGAGCCAAATGGGGTGCTACAATTCCATCTGGCGACAGCGACACCGACGGCAATGGTCATGGAACTCATTGCGCAGGTACAATCGCGTCTAAAGACTATGGTGTTGCCAAGAAGGCCGAGGTGGTTGGCATCAAGGT
The DNA here is from genome assembly GCA_002374555.1 of Metschnikowia mauinuiana. Lineage (NCBI taxonomy): Eukaryota > Fungi > Ascomycota > Pichiomycetes > Serinales > Metschnikowiaceae > Metschnikowia > Metschnikowia mauinuiana. The sequence goes on along the minus strand of NKZY01000684.1, from coordinate 190,380 downwards.
TTTGAGATCCAATGGATCTGGTTCCATGTCTGATGTTGTCAAGGGTGTGGAAGTTGCAGCCAAGTCTCATCAAGAGGCAGTCAAGCAGAACAAGAAGGGATTCAAGGGTTCCACTGCCAACATGTCTTTGGGAGGTGGTAAATCTCCAGCTTTGGACTTGGCTGTTAACGCTGCCGTCAAAGCCGGTATTCACTTTGCCGTGGCAGCTGGTAATGAGAACCAAGATGCCGCCAACACCTCCCCAGCTTCCGCTGAATTGGCCATCACTGTTGGTGCCTCGACCATCTCTGATGCTAGAGCATATTTCTCCAACTACGGAAGTACTGTTGACATCTTTGCACCAGGTCTCAACATCCTTAGTACCTACATTGGTTCTGACACTGCCACTGCTTCTTTGAGTGGAACTTCGATGGCTTCTCCTCACATTTGTGGTTTGTTGTCCTACTTCCTCTCCTTGCAGCCCGGATCTGACTCGGAGTATTTCTCCTCTGACAAGGGAATCTCCCCCAGCCAAATGAAGAAGAACTTGGTGAAGTTTGCTACCTCCAACAAGTTGTCCGACATCCCAGATGACGGAACCCCCAATATCTTGGCCTTCAACGGAGCTGGCCACAATATCACCAGCTTTTTTGGAGCTGCTGAGTACGGGTCCGCATCCGTTGACGTCAACACCCAGTCTGACGATTTGTTTAACGGAGTCAACGGCAAGCTTGACTCGGTCTATAAATCGATCAAGGCTGATGCTGACAAGCTCTTGGGCGAGGTCGAGAGCCTTGTTGCCGGTGTCTACAAGAGGGAATGATTGACTCACAGCCCCTTGTCTTTACGGAGTACTCTATTGATTAGAGAGCTAGAGTGGCATAGCCCTTAATTTAAGAATGTTTAAGAACGTGTAGAATTGTTAATCAAATGGATGGAAGGTAGAAGTGGCTGGGATTGCCACTCGCAAGGTGGAAGGCGATCGAAAGCGGGCGCGCATGATCGGCGGCACCAACAAATTTCATTACATCAGCAGCCTAAATCCAATCACCACTAACAAAGTCTTTTCTTAAAGAATACAGCTCAATTACCCTCCAAGTTCGGATCCCGTTGTTTCTTCTTTAAAATATACATTTCGCACCCTTACACCCTCGCATAGTGAGCACTGCCGACAACTGCAGGACCCAGCCTAGTTTATCTCAGTCCATTCAAACACCAACGCCACACACACACATAAATACACCATGTCGACTCCAGCCAAAAGAAGACTTATGCGTGATTTTAAAAGAATACAGCTGGACGCGCCCAGCGGCGTTTCGGCATCGCCAGTTCCGGATAACGTGATGACATGGAACGCCGTCATCATTGGGCCAAGCGATACGCCCTTCGAAGACGGCACCTTCCGCTTGGGTTTGCAATTCGATGAACAGTACCCCAACAAGCCACCGCTGGTAAAGTTCTTGAGCGAGATGTTTCACCCAAACGTATACGCCAGTGGGGAGTTGTGCCTAGATATCTTGCAGAACCGGTGGTCTCCGACGTACGACGTGTCGAGCATTTTGACGTCTATCCAGTCTCTTCTTAATGACCCAAACATTCTGTCGCCGGCGAATGTGGAGGCCGCCAATCTCTACAAGGAGCACCGGTCCCAGTACATTAAACGGGTGCGTGAGACTGTGGAGACAAGCTGGAACGAGTACGACGACGAGGACGAGAACGACGAAGACGAAGATGAAGATGAGGCCTAATGGCGAGGAATGGTCTTGGCAAGCCGTTTCTTACATTGAGAGCATGATATATGCTCCTGTACATCGTGTGGAGTCTTTATGACAATATCTATATACATAATCCGTTTACTTGAGCCAGAGATAATACCACTTGCGTCTTTTCCTCTCGGCTTCCTGCAACCTTTCTTGTTCTTTTTTTTCTTCTTGTTCTTTCTTCCACCTGAGGTACTGGTCCTCCACCACAAACTCCACGGGCCGTCCGGCTTCGCCCGTATTCTTGTCTCTGGCCAAAGCAAACAAAATGAAGAATGCAGTGATGTAGAGAAACGTCTTGGTCACCGGGTCTGTTTTCGTCGTATCGAACTGCTCCTTTCTGACTTCTGTCTCGGCGAGATTGACCGGTTTCAACTTGTGGATTGGGTCCAGGGCCTTTGGCTGCGTGCTTCTTATCTGCGAAGGTATAGCGAACGAAAGATCTAAAGGTGGTTCCAAAGTCTTCCAGTTGGAAAACTTCTCCCGTGGGCCCCAGTCACCGTATGCTATGAAGTAGCCCAAGCGGCGCTCCTGTGGCGTCAATTTAGTCCACTTCAGGTCGTACTTTTCCTGGAGTTCCTGGATCACCTGGCCCTGATGAAGAAGACTCAAGTCAACAAACATCCGAGGATTCTCAAAGACGAGCCTGGTATCGATTGGCTGGTCTGCTTCCTCGGTGGATGAAGAAAAGAGCGATTTCATGTCTTTCAAAGAGCGCAACGCCAACTTGGCTGCTTCTGCCTTGGCTTCTTCTGGGTTGAGCTTGCGTCCATCCACGGTGGGCTGTGCATCTTTCTGATTCTGGGCCTTTAGTCTTGGACCAAGCGTGGAAAAGCGTACTTTGTTGATGGGCCACGCTCTGACCAAAGCTTTATGTCGAAAGGTGTTCATTGCAAAAGTGAAGTGGAGATGCGATATCTGATTTTAGCTCTTTTGATTTTAGGCTTTTAGGTTTCGCGCGGATTGGCCTTGAGATTAGTTCCCGGTGACTTGTGTAATATTAATGAAAATACCTGTTACTTTAAGAAATGGAAAATGATATTAATGGAAATTTTTAGTGAATTGATAGCTATGAGAAATCTCCAATTTCAAAAGTTTAAACGACTCTGTTCATGAACTTTCCAATGGCGATCATGGGTGCACACACTGCTCTCACGGCCAAGCATAAGGCATCAATGAGAAGCGAAACCTCATATAATATCCACACGAAAATTATGAGCTCGAGAACAATTACCGTAGACTGTAGACTTGGAATCTGCTCCGCGATTATGTCGATTGGAGAGAATAAAATCTTCATGATCCGAACGCTTTTGATGAGCTGGTTGATGTGCGATACCACTTGTATTGGTGCACTTTGGGTCAGTTTTCTGTCCTGAAGGGTAGTTTGGTTGTACGGCTCCAATGCCCCGGTTTCCTGGTTGAAGTAAAGTCGTTCGGTGGAATCGCTGTCGTCGGAGACTTCAACTTCATACTCAGACCCACAGTCTTCGAACCTGGAGCTTTTCACCAACTCGCGACTCTTACTTCTGAGTCTATAGTCGTCAGACTTTGAGTATAATGATGCCGGTCTCGACCATCCCTGAAGGAGCTTTTGCCTGAACTTTTTAGATCTTTTACCGTCTTCTTCGAGTCGCGAGCTCTGGTCCGAAATCTCCACAATTTTATCACTTTCATTGGGCTCTTCAGCTGGCGTGTACACAACCCATGAAAGAATGTTATTCCATATAGGATTGAAACTGCTTTGGTCCAGTGCTGGCATACCCTCTGGCAATTGATTCTGGAGCTTTTCGTTTTGTTTTTTGGACTCTCTGTTCTCGATCTCTCGCTTGTAGTTGTCAAAATAGTTATCTTCTAGACTCCGCTTTGCCTTTCTCCATTTTTTCTTGATCTGCTTCCGAAGTGTAGGGGTGCTGGCATTCGCTGCTCCAGGCTGCTCAGCCATCCAAGCTTCTAATTCATCGTCAGCTGAGTCGTCTTCATCTTCCACCTGATTTGTGAACACCTCTTTATTTTCCGGCCGTTCTTCTATGATCATTTTCCCCTTTAATTTGGAAAAAAAGCTGGGGCCCTTTTTAGGAGTGCTTGCGGGGTCTTCAGTGCGAAGCTCCAGAGCCTTGATAAGACCTCCATCTGGGTTATTCTGGGATTCCTGTCCCTTCTTCTTTTCAACCAATTGTCTCTTCTTCTGGCGCAGCTCGCCTGTTCTGTTCCTTCTTTGTTCCTTGAAGTAGTCGTAGTTCACGTACTCTTCTCGGGCTAGCTTTCGCTGCATATTCTTATAAAGGCGCTTGGGAGGCGGCTGAGCCTTTCGGTCCAGCTCAAAGTCTTCCTTATCTTGGAACACAACATCCATTGGGTTGAGCCGAGGCTTTTCGTCGTCGTCAAATACTCTTTCAAAGGTCTTGTGCGTATACAGGGCCGGCGGGAATTCCACAGCCTCGTTTTGCTTTCGCTTCTGATCAATATAGTAGCCCTCATACTTATTTGGGATCGAAGGTTCGTAGAGTTCTTGTGGTTTTGGATTGTAGAACTTGTCCATGAAACTTTCGTGGGTCATGACACCTCGCCCCGAAAGAGCATTTTCTGCTGGCAATTGTTGGTATGCTGCTCTATACTGGCTATTACCCCAGTCTTGTGTTGTGAGATGGTTAAGCTCAGCTGGGGTCATTTGTTTCGTCAAATCATTTTGACTGTCGAGGGCCTCATTAGGAACACCGAATTCTGGGGATATGAATGCCCTTTCTGGCAGACTTGTGGGTAACTGTTTCAGAGGAGATATTTTCAAATGTGCTGATTTTGAAGCTCTTTGATCCATTGGTCGTAGCCTATAACTATATTCTTGTTTGTTCTGAAGGTAGTCGGAGGTGTAGTAAGCAGTTCGAGTCACGTTCATGGTGCGGCAGTGGACTTTCTCTATAAATAGCCGAACAAAATATATGAATTTGGAAAGTTTTAATAAATTTGGATATCTTTTTGAAAGGGGGAACTATAATAAATGATGAATATCAACAAGGAGAAGAGCTAGGACAGATCAAGATGATCTCGGGGTTTCCTATTTGGGGCGCATGGATCATGGTGGCTGGCTGCTAAGGCATTAAAATGCGGCACTGAGCTTCTAAAGCCAGCCACATGCTCTGTATGCAGGATACTAAAGCACCGAAGCAATTTCTCGACACAACTAAAAATGTACATGAATTCTCGGTCAAACTGTTCGAAATATCGTGATTTCTACTTGAAAATAACTATGAACCTTTGGGATGTACGTGGTGAAATTCCTCACCCTTTAAAGATTACCTGAACAAGTTTATAAGAGAACACTCAAACGGAAAGTGCTCATTGACGAGCGTGAAATCTTCTTTTTTGAGTAAGAAGTTCAAAAAAAGATTGCAGCACCACAATTTCACACATGGTCTCCCACTGCATTACTCACTGTGGCCCTAAGTGGCTTGACTAACGTTGATCGGACGGGAAACAGTATTTTCCACTTGGTATGGCCGCAACCGAAAGATAATTTTTTAAGAGTTTTAGATAGACTAATTTCACTTTTAGCACACATCACTCCTTTTTGATTAGACCTAATGGTCCATGGAAGTTAGTGCTTGTATAATAAATCCAAAGAGCTAAAGAAAAAGCTGGTACTCTTGGATATAGCTCAGTATCTGGATTCAAGGTTGAAAGAAAACATCTGTTTTATCCCTGCGTAGGCTTAATTCTCCAGTATAGATACTCATCCATACCTCCCCGAGGATGCAGAAGATCTGAAAAATTCAAGATCATCAGGACTTCTGGACTGAGAAGGTATACAAAGTTTAAGTATGAATCCACTCTTCAACATACAGGTGCATCATGGTACTTATTTTGTAGCCCTCTACTAACTAGGTCACATTAGAAATAACTGCAACCAATTCACCTCACAACCAGACCTCAATTGGCTGGGAAAAGGAAACTGATTGAATCTTAAAACTACTTTTGTTAACTTTTCAATGGCTTTAAAAAGATCCCAAATTACATCCAAATACTTAGGTAGCCTTTTCAGAACAATTGCTGGGCCAAGCTTTAGGTCGTACCACGAATGTACCTACTACACAAATATTTCCATCATACGTCAAAAAAAACCAGCCAAATTATACCCTACCTTCTCCCACTTTCCTGATTGCAATAAGACGTAAATTTTAAGGAAACGATGGAATGAAATCTTCTACTATGTTTCCCGGATTACTAGATCTCGTGCGACTCCAAAGATACTAATATATTATGAGTGGTACTGTCTGCAGACTAAGTGAAGGTTAAAGCTTAATTTGATTTTTCTTTTCATATCAATTTTTTAAAACATCTGTATCTATGAACATCTCACTACACAGTTGAGTGGTTGGTAGGTGACCATGTCAGGGTAGGCGTGAGTCACGTGCGCCGCTCAGTACTTAGACCCTCACAACTTCACTGATAATACCCCAGCAATGATATTCAGCAAACCTCTACATCAAGTGACACAGAGGATCCCAAAGCATTCAGCCGAATTTCTCTCGCTCATCAACAATGATAACATCACACATCATGTCAATGACTTGGGCGCGTTCCCCTCGTTCTCTAGCATTCTAACCCCACAACATTTCTACCAGAATGAGGTTTTGCTCAATTATTCCAAGAAACAACCGCACCCCGTTTCGTTACGTCAGTTGGCCGGTTACGGCAAGAAGCTCACCAAGCAGAAGATCTTGGCATCTGCAAACTTTGTTCGCTTGGAGTTACCCATCCGTTTGGCCATTAGAATCAGGGACTTGCAAACGTTACCTTTTGGAGTCGTCAACAACTTCCACTTGGCACAGATATATCAGTCATACTACCACTCATTCAACGCATTCCGCAAGATCCCTTCCATTAACTCGTTGTCTGAAAATGACGAGTTTTGCAAGACCGTCAGTACGTTGTTGGATCAGCACGTCTTTAACTTGTCGCATTTAATGATGGGAGCTTTAGAACTGACCATTTCAGAGAATCTCTCGCAGGCAGATTTGGACAATTTCATGAGCTCCATGCTTCGATCCCGTATCAGTAGAAGAGTCATTGTGGAGGAGCACTTATCGTTGACGGAAATCTATAAGAAACACCCATATCAAGAGAATCCTCCAGACTACATTGGAGAAATCTTCCAGAGCTGTAATGCTAAAGAGGAGTTTCAGAAAGTGGGCGATTTGGTGGCCGACTCCATGGCGGACTTCTTCCCCAACAAAGCCAACATGCCAGACTTGGTTGTGGACGGTGATGTCCTGGCCACTTTCCCGTTCATGGTGCCTCACTTGCATTATCTTTTTGGAGAGATATTGAGGAACTCTTTCGAAGCTACAGTCGAGGCACATGGTGCAGAAGGTAGGAAATTACCTCCAATCAAGATCACCATCGTCGACTCCAAGAAACACGTGGTGTTTCGTATTTCAGATAAAGGTGGGGGAATGAATCATAACGAATTAAAGTCGATCTGGTCTTTCGGCAAGAGCCCAACCTTGGCCAAGGCTTCTTTGTCCAATTTTCACCAGATTCCTGAATTGCAAATGTACTCCAATTTGCAGGTCACACCCGCAGGCTCGTCGATTGTGGAGAGCCAAAATGGGTTGGGCCAAACTTCGGTTGCTGACATCAACCAGGTATCCACTAAGACAAAAAAGTCCACGCTCGAGCAATTGATCACCAGACCTCACAAGTACAAGTTGGGCTTGGGCTTGCCAATGTGTAAAGTGTACGCTGATTACTGGAACGGTGACTTGACCATGAACAGTTTGGAAGGCTACGGTAGTGATACGTGCTTAACGTTGAACAAGCTCGGGTTCCACACCAATGTTATACAACTTGACCGGGCCTGATGGCTTAGATATTGATAATACCAAGAAATATACGAACAATACAATCCCCTAAACTTCAAAAATTCATTTAAGAATTTAATCACACAAATGTTTGAAAAAAAACACTTTCCTTGTATTGTCAATTACGTTATTGAGAACTATACTCAAATGGTACCGGCCTCGGTCTTGGCACTGGCCTCAGTATATGGCTGCGCGTTTTCTAATACTCCAACTGTACGAACGACCACCACCTACTCCGTCATGTCGGGACCGTCTCCACCAACCCAAGCCGGGAAGGAACAAACTAGTACAGCTCCTACACCAAACCCCATTCCTGCCCATTTCCCACAAATTAAGACTTATGTCCCACCTGCGACTGATGAGGTTATCGAGATTATCGATGACTCCTCAGAGCCAGAATCAAACAATGTCAGAATATTAAACCCGACCCAGGATCCAAGAAATACTCTAATGCCATCTGTTGAACTACAGAATAAACCATCAGCCTCCCCGCTATCTATACCAAACTCCATGACGCCTATCACTGTGGAACCAACCGAGAACAAGGCAGCAGCAGCAGCAGCAGCAGCAGTGGCAGCAGTAGCACCGTTCCGAAACGACTTTGTTGCACAATTCCAAACGAGTTTCCAAATGGGAGACACGCCGGCTCCTGCTGATCCCAAAGCCAAGAAGCAATCGAAACTAGCCCCCAAGCAGGCCCTGTTTAACCGCACTTCCATCAGTTCTCTCATGAATAGTGACGAAATCAACCAGGCTGCTGCTGCCACGAAGCAACAAGAAAAGAAGCGCAAATCTTCCGCAAAGGCTGAAACTACCAACAAGAAAGCCAAAGCAGATTCAAAGAAGGAGTTGGTTCCGACTGCCGCTACTGCGTCTGCATTGGAGAAGGTGACGAAGGAAAACATCCCGTTCACATCTATTCTAACGCCTGAGGCACCCAAAAAAGAACCCAAGAAAGTGGTTAAGAAGAAGTCGCCTGAAACTGCTGCCTCGATAAAAGATAAATTGCCTATCAATCCTACCATCACCACCAACAAGCAAAAAACAACCGCAGGCCCCTTGAATCTTCCCAACCCAGCATTTCTAGATTTGGCAGAGCCAGGAAACTTGAACAAAGAGGCCGAAAGTAAAGAGGGAAGTGAAAAAACACCGGTCATTTTTCTAGACGTTCCACTTTTAGACCCTGCCAACCCAAAGCCAGGGCAAGCCGAAATAGTGATCAATGTTCTAAAGCTAGCGGAGGACAAATACGGGTGGAATGCTATTCATCCCGATGCAAGATCTGCCATTGACATGATGGATGATATCCTCGACGATGACGATGAAGGTGACGATGATGAAGGCGATGATGATCTTCAAATAATAGAAGATAAGTCCAAGAAGGATTCCAAGGAGAGTGAAGCCAAGAGCGGAGCTGAAAATAAAGATGAGGATATTAAAAGTCGAAAATGGAGAGCACAGCAGACGAAAATCAACCGGAAAGTTGGAAAATACGACTACGAGGATCCTTTCATTGATGATGCCGAGTTGCAATGGGAAGAGGAGATAACAACAACCAAAGAAGGCTTTTTCGTCTACTGGGGTCCCTTGGTAGATGAGAGATCCAGTGGCACGGCCAAAAAGGGACCAGGGAAACCAAAGAAATAAGGGCATCATTCTTCTTACACGTTAAAGATGTAGTGCTGATAAAGTTTCCAGGAGGTTAAATATATTTACTCGCTAAGTCTGGCCAAGGCGATCGACAAAACATTCACAGCATTTAAAATGGTTGTTTTGGAATTGTCACCCTTGTAGGTCTTCTCAATCTTATCGATATTGTCCTGTGTCAAGGTTATCACTTGAGTGCATTTTTCAGCTGGAATCTGACCAGAGCGTTTCACAGAAACAAGCATATTCAAAAAAGACAGCAAGGTAGGAAGCATATTGAGAGTTACATCTGGCACTCCCTCGTTGTCGACAAAAGACAGGTCAATGCAATCGTATATGAGTCCAAGGATGTCGTTAGTTCTCTCTGGGTTCAAGTTGATAAACTTTGTATTTTTGGGAACGTCTCTTTTGGGCAACGGTGGCTGCAGAGGTTTCTTAGCCACACCAAGCGACTCCAAATCTTCGCTCAAATCCTTAGTGATCTTTTCATTCACAAGCAAAGCCTTCAAGGTAGCAGCCAACGCCGCTTTCACGTTCTCGTAAGGGCAGTCCTTGAGAGAGTTGAGAAGGAAGTGATAGGCCGACTCCTCAGGTGCTGAAGACAAAAAGCGAGTCAAGAGCGTTAGCGTCACGTATCTGATCTGCGTATTTCCACGGCTGGACACCATCACAAATAATAGCGACTGCAAGAATGTCTGTAGGATGATTCTTGGTACGCCAGAAAGCTCTAACTCCACTGCACGAGGGTCCTTGGACAAATTATGTACAACAAACCAGCACCAGAAGATAGCCACATCGTGAAGGCCAAGATGGCAGAGAGAAGGATGAACTAGGCCAGGAATGACGAGTCTGAGCGTCATGGCCATGACTTCTTTCAAAGACAAGGAGAATTTTTTGGCGAAAGTTGCATCGAGACCACTTCTCGACACTTCGTAGGTATACACAAGCAAGAAGCCGGCCAATGAGTTCTGGAGCAGCCGAAGGTCCGGAACAAGAATTGAATTTGCAAACTTCACCTGGTAGTCAACAACAAGCCGTTCGAAAAGCTCCTCCGAATAAGTGTCGCTTTCCTTCACATCCAAGTGAACAATCTCAACGGAGGACTTGGCAAATGAGCTGAAGGTTTCCTCTAGCTTAATATCGAGTGACAAAAGCAAGTTGTAGTATCTTTCCATAACAGGCACATCTAGACTGTAAGATTCGTGGTTAATGATTGAATTTGGCGACTGCAAACTCTCGAAATAAGCCACGGAGTAGCCAAACAGTCGCTTTGACAAAACCGAAGACACAGCGTACGACACGAAAGCAGTCAAAAGCATTCTCTGCAAGTAATCCTCGTCTTTCACAATATCCTTCACTTCGGGAGAAGAGAGGTCCGTGCCCGGGGGAGGCAGAGGCGGGTGGTAGTTGCGAGCTAAAGTGTAGATGCGCTTCATGACAAACTCCAAGTGCACATCATTGCATTCCTGATTAAGGAACATTGCATTGATAAAACTGGACACAATCATGGATAAGAAGCGTGAAGGGTATAGCGTCTGGATGTTGCGGAAACAACCGTTGATGAGCTCGAATATGCAGTGGAGCTTTATATCGTAGACTTTCAAGGCAATGTCAGTATCTTCGGAAGAATCGATGGCCTTGGTGGAACTCAACAACTCACTTGCTTTTAGAAATAGCTCCTTGGGGTTTCCATCACGAACAAGCACATCGAGAATCCGGAAGATCTTTGCGATACAAGGTGCACTGCGGAGGCCCAGTTTGAAATCGAATCCCGTATCAACAAAAGGGATGACCAAAGAAGGGACATCCCAGCCTATTTCTTGGACCAAATCTTTATCTTCAGCCAAGGTATCGAGCAATTCTTGAAGCAAGCGTTCCCTCTCGTCAATTGAGTATTTGGAGGGTTCCGAGAGATGGATATCCAAGACAGTGGAGTAGGACAAGAAATCGTCCAATTTCTTTGCGTCTGCAGCAGCATCTTTGAGCAGAGCAAGGATGGACTCAAATTCCACCGTCTCCAAGGTTTCGTTACTTGAAACCAGAGACGTGTCAGAGTGGGATTGGGACATGGTGGAGGAGGAAGAGCAGCTCTGGGGTATTCGAGAAGGGTGCGACTGCCAGCACCGAGTGCCTGCAGGACGTTGCATTATGTTTGCCTTTGTTTGAGGCACATGCCAATCAGAAGGCTAGATTGTGTTTTGATATAATGCAATTTTTCCCCCACCACCAAAGACTGAAAAATAACTGAGGGGTATTGTTGAGTTGTTGTGTTCTAGTAGGATGAGTCATATAGCGCACTGGGAGCATGGCTGCGGTCTCACATGATGCATGGTTTGGCACTAGGCAATCCATACTTATACATGGTACACACTTGTTTGTTTTCTGACACCATGATGTTATTTTGGGTGTACTGGTCTTTTTATTCATTACGATGATATTCAATGTAGCATTTAGATCGGTTAGTCTTGTGTACCTTTAAATGTATGTGTCGCTGAAATGCAGTAAGTCTAGAACAATGGCACCACACGCATATTCATGGCAAAGCAAACTTGTAAATCCTTGCAACACTTCGAAAGCCGTACACCGCTTATCTCTCTACCGCATCTGAAACACACGGTATTCCTTGAATCTCAATTACAAATCCAAAATTTTGGATTGGTCAATTCGGGGCCTTGTGCTACACTCTTTTGATTAGCCCATAAAGTCTAAGTGCCTGTATACAATGTCCTGTTCAGCACAAGACAAATACCTGTTTTACCTTTAAAATTCTAGGAGAGGGGAGTTTTTAAGTACTGAACAGAAGGAAAGAACGGGAAAGAACGGGAAAGAAAGGGAAAGAAAGGGAAAGAAAAGAAAATTACTCTTGGGGTTAGTATGACACGTCATTTTGGGTTTTCTGCCCTAATTTCAAGTCTTGGACATAATTCGCACTCAAAATGCGGTTTAAGGTTTAAAACAACATTCTCCATCATAAGGTATAGATACGGAAACAGATATCCAAGGGCACGAACAAGGAGCTACAACCGCCAACACATTCTCGTTGAACCATGTCACTCCTAATATCGGACCCAGAATCGTCCTCCTCCTCGCTAACCACACCGCAATACCCCACCCCCGCCCCCACATCTCCCAAACAATCTACACATGCCAATGCACAAGAATCTACCGAGATTAGAGAGGCACAAGAATCTCCACAAGTCAAGCAATCTATACAAGATCAACCATTGCAAGAAGAAGAATTACATGATACTGATGAAAAACTGCATGGAGAGAAGGGTACCCCGCAATCGGAGGACCAATTGTGGAGGCCTCGTGAAATACAACAGAAGGTGCCCATTCGGCTCCAGGCTATTGGGTCCACAGCAGCCATACAACCATCAAGTTTCAGCGTGGCCGGAACACAAAACATAGCGTCCATTGCAAAATATATCATGAGAAAACTACGGCTAAAAACTGTCCATGTATATGTACAGAGCTCGTTTGAGCCCACGCCCGAAGAATATCTAGGAGATCTATACGAAAGCTTCAAAACTAATAATGTGCTCAACTTGAGTTACTGTGAAAGCATAGCTTTTGGCTAAGAAACAACACGTGCAATAAAATCTTTTGTTAACGTTATATATAATACAGAAATGCACCTCGCGACGAGACACACTTACTGATGGGTATCGAAAGCAAGCATAACCTTGTCAGGTAAACGGGTTGAAAAAAGGAACTTAGTAAAAGATAAACTCAGCGCTACCGGAGCTAACAGTGAAGGTGCAACCGTCGGAACCATTGCCACCCTCGTAAGAACCATCAACGTAAGAACAGGTACCAACGGTGGAAGAACCGTCAGTTCCCTCAATCTTAATGTTGTAGTTTGGTGCTTGCCTGTTGTTTGGGTTAGGAATCAAGGACAAGTAAGTGTTACCACCGGTGTATCCGGCACCGAGCACAACTGGAGCCCAGTTACCCACACCAGAGGAAGAATCACCCCAGATACAGCCATCCTCAACAGACACACCAGCGTTGTTGACGTAGTATTGAGTGGAGGTCTTTCCACTCTTCCAGGTGAAGTACTCGTCACCGTTGACAACCGAAGCTGGAACGGAGGATTGAGCCTGCAACAAGGTTGGAACGTTCATGTTCTCAGAACCTGGGTAGTCGGTTCTACAGATGGCAACGTCCTTGTCGATCTTAGACACGAAAGAGGCAGACTGCTTACCCCAAGAGCACAAGTACTTCTCTTCAGAGTTAGATCTGTACAACTTTCCACCCTTACACAACAAACCACCGACAGAAATACCGGAGGAAGGTTGGTTAGAAGGCCACTGGGTCTTGGACATACCGGCTTGACAAGCGTAAGAGCAGTAGAAACCTTCCTCACAGGTCTCGGAGGTGTCACCGTTCAAGTTCATGACGGAGGTGAAACCACCGTTCAAGTTGCTGATCCAAGTGACACCAACAACACCCTGACCGGTTGGCAAGGTGGAACAGTCGTGAACACCATCCTCAAAAGCCTCGGTAGGGTCAACGAAAGCTTCAAGGTCTCCGGTGACACCACCTTGGGAGGAGGAGGAAGGAGAAGACGACGAGGAGGCCGAAGCGACGGCAGCGTTGGAAGAGGAAGAGCCAGAAGTGGAATCCTTCTTCTCGAGGCTAGGGGTAGCAGACTCGGCCTCGGCTTCCACAGTCACGATGACATCTCTCTTGTGGTCGTGGTGGTGGTGTTGATAACGGGAGGGAGCGGCGGCAGCAATGGCCAAGATACTGGAAAAGACGATGGATGCCTTCATAGCTGGAAGCGATAAGTAGTGGTGTAAGGAAAGACGATAGTTGGGATACTAGGAAAGTGTGTTTCTTAGGAACAAGGAACGAAGGTAGATTCGAGGGATGTAGTTGGAAAGAACAGAAGCAAAAAAAAAGAAAAACTAAACACTCCGGAATGGATCGTCAATAAAAAGGAATTGAAAACATTGGTCGTCAGTGATGCAGAGGAAAAAAAAAAAGGCTGCATGAGGGTGAAAAATAATAAGAAAATCAACAATGCAGTGTCGAATGAGAGCGGCGCATGCGACGGAATCGGGTCTAGACCTCTGCACTGTGGATCTCAATTAGTGCCTCTTTTGGCTGAAAAGATGCGACATCTTCTTGTATACACACCATACAGCAGTGAGGTGTGCAGATAGCAAAAAACTTGTTTTGAATGCCTTGACAGTATGCACTTCTGAGGTGCATGCTGCCAGGTGGCCTCGGCTTTTGGTTTCCGACAGCAAAAAGGGTTAGATCCCGGCCAGACTCAAGGAGCTCGGAGAAATGTATGCGTTAATCTGAAACATGGAAGATCTGCCCCTTATAAGTTGGCCAAGCCCCCTGGAGTTTGAGATCACTGTTAGTCTCGCTACTTGTATTATTACTCTGATAGAAACACATTCAGTTTGGAGCAATTCCATCAGCGGACGGCTTTATCGGTCTGAGACGGCAAGCAATGGTTGCAATGTCATCGATCTACGTAGGAACATGGAACATAGCTTGCTGTTGGTTACAAGTCACGTTTCTACTAATAATGGAAATGTTACATCATTAGCGAGGGGAATGAACAAAGAGCGTGAGTCGCACTGTTTACTTCTAAGCCAAATGGGTGAAGCAAAGCTAATGTAGCCATGGGGTATGACATCAATGCTAAATCGTAACACATTCAAAGCAATTAGCCATTCCAGGAACTCGCCACATATCATCGATTCCTTCGCCGTACACTGGTAGTACTCTTTCCACATTCCCCACGCAGACGAACGCCTTCCGTACACCTGCTAGTTACATTCTGTCTCGAGCGGTCTAAGCCCTACTTTTTACCACGACCTAGTACTTAAATACCTACTTTGGACAATTGAAACAAATTGCCTTTCAAAATCGCATCGTGCATATTGCCTCGCGGTGACATAAATATCTTTACCGTTTTCGTCACTTATGTTACGCAGTCTAGGACTTAAGCAGGGGAATCGATGGTCTAGCTGCCGCGCGGAAATAGGAGCACATTGTCTTTCAAAATGCGACCGACAAACTGAACTTCTAAGTAATCTACTGCACATACCCATCGATCTGGAAGTTTCCGTCTTGAAATTAGACGGCTATACGGACAAATATATTCACATTTGGTGCACATAATTACCATTCGTTATTACGTGTGGTTTTGCTATGGACATAAATACGTAGTAATGCCGTGCACCTGATAACACCGGACTGCCATGCAAATCGTACACAGCACTGCGGTTAAAAATTATACTTTGAGACTCTCCAATTTACATGGTTCACGGCATTATTTCTCTCACGTCGAAATTCCCGCATCTAGAGTTTGATGTCGTAAAAAACTTCGCTTATAAAGTACGGCCAGTTCCAGCGTCTCGCAGATATGCGGCCCGAAAGATCTAGCCCCATGTACTCTTTAAACATCTGATCACGACTAAGCTGCAGAGCCTGCAGTCGAGAAATGTGTCTAGAGGCCAGCTCGTGCAGTAATAGATTAGATCAATGGTCCACCCAATCAAAGTCTTGAAATTAAAGTTTTGATTTTAAGGTCCAAGCATGAATGGATGAGTTTGGAACAAGGGGTACTCGTGGAATAAAGATGAAATTAGCCCATAATCAAAACTTAATAGCGCCCATCCGCATATGTATCAGCTGACCAGCACTTTGGCAGTGGGTCTGGGCCCCCGCCTCATCGTGCAGGATCATGCTTGTACGAGTACGCAGTGACTTTTATTTACGCATCTAATCGGCAATTCAAGCCAGGAAATTACCGTTTTTTAAGTCAGTGTTCCCACTATATTTCTGCTAATTACATAACCACCTTTGACCGCCACTTTCCAGACCCACATATATCTTCCAATTTCACAGTATATTCAGATGTCTCTTCTGGCCATGATGGCGCTGCTGCATATAACTGGCCTCGCATTAATTACTTGCATGCAGCTCTATAAAATTCAGTGCCAACATACACGTCACCGCATGGCATTACTTATCCTCATGCATAATTTGCCTCCGCTAAATCTCGGCATTCATTATGTAGGTATCTATATTGTTCCCTCATCCTCAATACCAAGATTGAACCATGGGTGCTCGAGGGCTTCTGTGGCAGTGATACGATCGTTGGGGTTAATCACAAATAATTTCCGAAGCAAGTCGATAAAAAACCACCAAAACGTAAAATTGCCAAAATTGATCAAATGTTGATTGTTCTGATAGTTCGCGCTGAGCGAGAGGTCGAAATTCATGTTGAGCCCGATCCGGTCGCTCACGAATAAATCAATTCTTCTGAGTTGCCCCACGCTTTTGATGTACTTCTCGGGCGTTGAAGCCGTGGGGAATTTAAGTTTGAACAGGCTATCCTCGGGATAATCGCTCATAATTCTCTGCACATCATCGTCTTCGATATCGTCAACGTCCGCCATGTTCTCGCTGTAGTCATTGGTGAAGTATTGCAAGCCACACTCATTCTCCTTTTCTTTGGAAACTCTTACCATCTCCTTATCAATAGGCTCACCCACTATTTTTTCAATCATAGCGAGATGTTCGAGATTGTCGTGTGTTCTGAAGACTGGCTCTCCAATCACCATCTCCACTAAAATACACGCAACGGACCACATATCACAGGGGAATGACCATCCCACGCCCATAACAATCTCCGGCGCTCGATAGTGCCTTGTACACACGATAGATGAGTGGTATTCGTCATCGAAAATGGCTGAGCCGAAGTCGATGATTTGAATGAGCGGATTGTTCAAAATCCGCAGGAACTTAGGCTTCTTGTCCACCCGACGCTTCTCATTGCCGGTATTAAGCTTCAAGTAACTGGTCATTATTGTTCTGCTTCTGATCTGTTTCCTTTGAAAAGAATCATCATGTAGTAGAATATTCTCCGGCTTGAGATCTGTGTGGATTAAATTCAAGTCGTGGAAGTAAGTCACCGACCTGATGAGCTGCTTCGAGATGGCCTGTATGTGTGAGCCAGGATAGGGTATAAATTTGTTATTCTCCAAGAAATCATACAACGAGATCCGTAGGAGGTCGGTAACAATGCAAATGTGACCTCTGTAATCTAGACATTCCCGCAAATGAATGCAGTGGTTTCTGTTTTCATTATCGAACTTCTTTAGCGTCGTCAAGACTCGAAGTTCGATTTTGGAAGCGTCTCTGTACTTCTGGATATTCTTGATAATTTTTATGGCCACGGTCTCTCTGTTGATTTTGTCGTAACACGCCACAACTTTACCGAAAGTACCCTGGCCAAGCAACTTCTTGATGACGAATCTATTTGCAAAAACGTCGTCAACCTTAATAATGTAGTGACCGTCTTCGTCATCGCATGGAGGGAGGTTCAATTTGTGGGGAACCACAAGAGTCTTGATGTTACCAACTTTTTGCTGCTGGGTAATGTAGCTGGTTGGCAATTTCTCGTAAAAGCATTTGGCATGTGGCAACTGAGGCAACGAATTGGTACGTTGCTTCTTTGGTCCGGGAGCGACATTGGAAGCAGGCTCAAGGACCTCCTCGTTATTGACATTAAACATGTTGTATGCTTCCCATACATCCTTGTCCAAAAAGAGGAAAGAGTCTGAGTTGTTTCTCTTTTGTCTTGCTCTAGTGAAATTTGACTTGATTTTGCGTTCCTCTAGAAAAACCACGTCGCTTCCATCATCGTCGAAAATGTCGTCGATTTCGGCGTACATGTCGTCATCTTCATTGTACAGTTCTTCCACCAAGGCAGACTCGGACTGATGATATTGGTCAGTGGAGGTATTGATATTGAATTGAAAATTGGGAGAACCATTAAAGTTTGTGTTGCCCTTGGCAACCTCAACGAAAGCATTGTTCTGCGAATTGAGAGGAGAAGTGTCATTGGCACTTGACTTGGACTGCTCGAAGTTGCCACTAAAGCCCCGGGGCCTTTTTCTATTGGAAATAAGAGACATGTCTTCGAAATTGACTTGAAAATAGCAAAAATCACTTGAAACTATGAAACTCAACTAGACGAATTGAAGGAACCCGACACAAAGTATGTAAGCGGACAGCAAGTAGGAGAAATGGTAAAACGATTTGAATATTGAAGGTTTGAAATAATCAAAGAGCACAATTGGCCCGGCTGGCAGGAATTGAAACAAGGGTAAACCAACCAGGTTCAGAAAGAAAACAAATTATGGGGAGGGCGACGGAGAACTCGGAAGTCTCAGGGCTCTAAGAATTGAACAAAATTGAGCAAGAAGTGAAGAGAAGCGTCGAGACTTTGCGCTTGCGGTAGACTGACTTGAAGAATCGCTTTATTGGATGAGGTTTAGATTGGGGTATGCACAATGAAAGCCTGAGATAAGGTGGAGTTGAGGCAAGGGGGCCGCGGTCGTGCGCGCGCCAAAAACTGGAGGCTATTTTCTGCGCGTAATTAATGAGCTCCGCAATCCATGACTATTGAGGGGATCGGCCAGCCATCCCCACGACTGTGCCCTGACAGGATCGAGACATGGCGAGACTGCTCGAGCCCAATCAGTAGTAACGACACAATTAATTGAACACCGCGAAAAAAAAAAAAAACCTCCACTCACTTAACCGATTTTCCAAGTATTTAATATATGAATTACTAATGAGGTTAATAAGAAGATCCATTCTTCATTATCAAGCTTTTTTCATTGTGGATTCTGTAAAGTGGGTCGTTTAAATAGATGTTTCTATTATGGCCACGTGCGTGTATTATGGTAAGCATTCGTGGCTGGAGAGTACATTGAAGGAGAAAATTAGCGAGGGCGACAAGTAGCGAGCGATTGATGGAAGGGTCTCCCGGTCGCACGCCTCAGATTTCTGGGGCGCACTGTGGGCACTCCTGTGGGCTCTCTATAGGGCTGGTATATGCAGTCGAACCAGTACAACGCTAGAAACGGTCGGCAATTCAAGTCACGGCTGCATGCCGTGTTTACTAGAATTGGTGTTTATTGGTGTAAATCAGAATTGTGATCAATTAAAAAAGTCTTGAGTCGGTGGACATGCACTGGTCTGCCTTGAATATTACGCCTCATTATCACGCCTCGTTGGACTTGCTGCTGCTTCTTGATTGTACGTTTTTCATTGTAGATTCATGAATGTCGGTTTTCAGTGTAGGCTTAATTTAATTCTTTGAATGTGACCTTTAAACGTAGGTCTTTCTCTTAATTAAGGCCTTGGTTCGGTCTGGTCAGCCTTCACTATGACTGACTCATTACTAGAAGCAAAAAAAGAAGAAAAAAAGAAGAAAAAAAGAAGAAAAAATTGGTCCAATGGATCTATTTTTGGCATACTCATGGCTAACAGGTATAAGAGACGAAAATGCGGAGTTGGACGGAAACCTTGTGGCGTTTTTGAGTGGAACGTTCGGGTATCGCGGACAGATGTTCTCGTATGTACATGCGCGTAGAAATATTTTCCATAGTTGGGGTTAGCCGAAAAGTGACACCACAATCAGAAATCCCCTCACATTTCTTCAAATTGGTTCCAGCTTCTATATTAGCAGATGGGCCTTACTAAGGCTTTTTCTTTTGTTTGGATCCGCGTAGCCAAGATTTTTTCGCTGCGTTCAACTAGCCAATAGCACTACCTCATCTCCGACCCTAAGCTGAATGTAGACCCTGTAAGGAATCTCCTTTCGCACAATGAGCCGTCGTCCATACATTTTGCACTGCCTCCATTCTACAGGAAGCCCGCGTGTTGGCTCTCTCAACCTACTCTGGACGCATGCGGTTAAGTAATCCGACAGTTAGACCACCATTCGCCGAACTTGTCAGTGGTAAGTAAGTTGCAAGAAAACGGTCGGGACTCCGCGATGTGCTGCTGCAGACCGAATGCATATGCAGTGACAAGAACTCTGTTCAGTGTGCGCGCTACAGCAACTTGCAGATACCCAAGGGGTCGAAGATTCTCCATGGTCACGAGGGCCGCTTTTCAGTAGGATAGGACAAGCTAACCAACGAATTCCGGAAAAAAAAAAGGTCGATCCCAGATGAGACCAGGAAATCGAATACTAGCCTTACCAATTCTAAGCCTCAAGAACAAAAATTTACTTCAGTAGAATTCCCGAAGAATCTCTTATTTCCTTGCACTGGACCACTTTTTTTACCCGGAAGAGGTGTGCGAAAGCAAGAGAAACATGCGAGACCATGCTCCAAACATGCACCTGCCACTCTAAATTGGCGCGCACTTCCGTTATTTGCTCTGGCGTTTCTTTTTACCGCGCCATCACGAGCCCTCCTAGGACCAGCATGTTAAAGCTACAGTCCGCTTTTTTCAAGACATAAAAGCAGTAGAAGCCCCTAGTCTTCGAGAAACGTTCCCCAGACGTTTACTTCTCGAAATAAAGTATCTTTAAATTCCCAAAGCATTGGCGCTTTTGATGTGCACTGACATTCTTGGGAAGCCATGACGGGCTGCTCTACTCACCTCAGAGTTTCCACTCGCGCTAGGGTACGATAAGCGCTCAGCAGCTTAAAAGTGGATTATGAAATCAAATTTCATGGCGAAATTATTGACATCACCAATAACCATACTGGGCAGGCAAATGGAAAGCATTTGGATTTTTGGGTAGTTTTTTTTTTAATTCTTTGTACTTTTCGGAATGCCTACCCTCAATTACCGCAAAATATTTCAAGTGTTGTGGGACCAATATTGGGGTCCCAAGTCCCATAAACTCCAAGTCAAATTACTGGACCATTTTTGGGAGTGGAGTGATCATGAGCACCGTTCACTGGTGCACATTTTTGGACCAAATCCAGGAGCCGCACACAGGAATCAGCGCATGGTTTCGGTACGGGCAGCGCGGGACCACCGAGCAAACCTTCTCTTTTCCGGCACAGTGACATGGCAGTGACCCGTGCCTGCACGTAGCTGCCGCACAGCGCCAGTCTGACCTGCGCGCAAAAATTGGGCCCGCTTTTACCCTCCGCTTTACTGCCTTCGGCAGACTAAAAGATATATACCCCATGGAAATCCGCTCGGACCACGAGATTCTTTGTGTGATCTGGTTTTCTAGTGCGAGTTCCATTCTGCAACATTTTTCGCTCCGGGACTTTTAAGAAGTGCATCCCGCTCTTATTTTTTCGGCATATCCGTTTGTCCGTTTCCATCTGATTCTTTCTTCCGATTCTATCTTCCTTCAGACCACCATCACAACCATATCACCCCGCTTTAGGCCCTTATAGCGAGTCCCCAGTGCCCGCTTCATTCTTTCAGCTTTTGTTTTATCCGGGAATCCTATTTAATGATCATTATAACACCACCACCATGACTACCCTGTCCAACTTGAGTCCACTGGCAAAGGCTGCCTCTAAACCCGACGCCCCCGCCGAACCCGCCCGTTCTCAAGCCTGTTTTGGCGAAACTGCCGAAAAACACGAGCGTCGTGGAAATTTCGATCGGAACGACCTGTCCAATGATGCCTCGAACGAAACTTCCGAGTCTGACAATGCTCCTTACACCAACATGTTCAATAAGTCGAAGCCTCTTTCCTCCAAGAACCTAAGTGCTATTGTTGCCTCCAGCGAGAGCGCCAGCCTGTCAACAGATGCTTCTTGTCTCACCACCCCAGCTACTGTGGTGGAAGAAGGAGACTCCAAACCAGATGCTAAAGCTCCCCAAGAGCTCTCCAAGAGCGGCCTCGTCAAGAAATTCTTCTGTAAAACTTGCAATCAAGGTTTCACCCGGAAACACAACATGGCAAGTCATGAGTTGATTCACACCACCATTAAGCTCCATGTGTGTACATCCTGTAACAGTACGTTCCGTCGTATTCACGATTTAAAGCGTCACGAAAAACTACACACGGGTGAAAAACCTTATTTTTGCAATGCATGTGGCCGTCGCTTCGCCAGACCTGATGCCCTTACCCGTCATTTCCATTCAACAAACGCATGTTCCGGAAAAGCTTCCGAGAAACCATCCACATCCACAGAGTCTGCCATTGATGATTCTCCACCGGGCGACGCCAAACCCGAGAACAAGAATGATAAAAGGCATCTTGTTGTTCAAAGTCACGCCAGGAAGGAGAAGAGAGGAAGCCTTCCGCCCCCTGGTAAGCCTTTCAACAATGAACAACTGTTGCCACTTGGCTCCAGCTCCTCCTTTGAGTCTGCAGGCAGCAATAAGGTATCATCCTCGTCCGAGCCGGGCGACACTCCACCGGAGTCCACGCAAACCAATATGTCTTCCGAGATGTTCTCCAATCCAAACTACGATGACACCCAATCCAACTCAACGTCTTCGCTACCCAAGCCTGGGTTTGACATGAGCAGGTGGAATCCTTCCGGCCTGGCATATGGGTTGAACACCAAACTGAGTTCAGAGAACGAAAGCAATGCCACTGCCATGAACTCCACTTCGGAAAGACCAAGCGGGTTTGTGGGATCTTCTGGAAACAAGAAATCACTCCAAAACGGTGACAAGCCTGAGTTGTACGGCCAACGTTCATTCGGTGACCCCCATGCTCCGAACATCGAGTCTTCCTCGGAATCAACCTTGGGCCAGACGCCTCCCTTGTACAGGATGATCAGTCCTTACACTAGTCTGTCTGGTAAAGACATACAGAACAGCACCCGTTTTGCTCCCAACTTTTTAAAAGTAGGGCATACTCAAGCAAATCAGCAACCATTACAAAAACTGCAAGATTTCCAACAGGTCCAGCAACAGCAACAACAGCAACAACAACAGCAACAACAGCAACAACAGCAACAACAACAGCAACAACAGCAACAACACATGCATCAACTTCGACCTCCTCCTCTCAACCCCGACTCCAAGTACGGTTCATTTGCATGTGCACAGGGTCGAGGTAGGTGGCAGGGAAACATGCCCATGTACAAACCTGGAGAGTCAGGTTCTAACGAACTCTGGCAGTACTCACGTGATGCCAGTTACATGGCCCACAACCAGTATGAGCACAATCCAGGCCTAGTCAACCAGGACCCCAATTCACATGTTTCAGTGGATGAATACCAAAACCTCTTAAGTTACACGCACTCCTTGCAGAACAGTTTGAGTAAGCTTGAGAATCGCATGGAAATCATCGAGGGCCAAGTGGCCCGCGAACAAAAGAGTCTGGAGTATGAATGGGTCAAGAAAAGAAGGAAGAGCTAAACCCTAAGGCTTCTTTCACCTATGCAGCTTTTTTTACGCTACAACTGCTCATAGGCCCAATGGAATTGAAGCAAACCATTGGCGGTTATCACGGCTGTATTACATTATTTGGTGAGGTAACACGGCAATATATAGATTCATTTTACGATACATTCATGATTCTACATGTAGACATTCTCAGCCAGTGCCGGGTGCGGGTATCGCTAACAGAGGTGCGGACACGTGACCCACTATCCCTTAATCAATTTGGGCCCCTTATCTCGCAACGGCAAATTACTCTTTACACAGAAATTTTGTTCTTCTATTGTTTTCATTAAGCCTTGATTCATTAGCCTTCTTTTGCGGTTTGCAGTCAACTTTGTCTTCCACTCTCAAAGATTCCTTTGGCCATCGCTCCTTTTTGGAATTGTGTCCTTCTTTGCATATAAGGATTTGCCTCTGACACAGTCCAAATTTGATAATTACTACACTTGTTTAAGGGTGTTTTGATTTTATTTCTCATTACCCAATCCACTAGTGAGCCATGTCTGCTGCTATTTTAGCCACGGATGAAGAATGGTCTATCATTTCCTCTTCTGACCTTGAGGAGCATTCCGGAAGTACCAGTGATGCGGAGCATGATTCCGAAACTAATGACAGTCTGAAACAAAACAAGCAAAGTGTCGCGCCGTACACTTGGGATGCTGAAAGTGTGGAGTTTGACAAGTCTACTATTGGAACACCGGATGTTTCAGCCAATTCGGAGTATACGCTTGTACCACGTGAAAGCCCTAAAGTGCGTGACGATGTTTCGGAAGATTCCCAGGTTTTCCAGAGCATCCAGCCCCACTTGAATCTGACCCAGTCCAACAATTTTGTTTATGGCTACACAAGGAAGTGCTCTTCATATATTGCTTCACGCTTCAACAATTGCGAAGAGAGTTTCAAATCCAAATCTAGAGCTGTGTTTCAATGTTTGTTTGGACTGCACCTTGCGAAAATGAAGCAGCGTGCGACTTCCGTAGTTCCATTATCTTTCTTGGAAACGGTAAGCTTGGACTTCTTATTGCTCTTGGAGAATTCTCAGGATTATTTGTTCGCCTATGTGCTTTTTTACGTGTCACTTCTCTACGTGGTAAAGCTTGGGCTTGATTATTATCTTCGCGAGTTTCCAAGTACGCATGTGCTCAAGGCTTTCTTTTTGCAGCAATATGCTCATTTTAAAAGTATCGCTTTGGGGCCAAACACCAATAAATTAAAGCTCGCGCAAAAATTCCCAAAAGGATTTGAAACTTTACGAGTCAAGGACTTGTATTTTCGTGCAGTCTCGATTTTTCAACCCCAACTGACAGCAGTGGTTCTGGCCGATAGCCAGTCTAATTGGCTTGCGAAAATCTGGAGTCCGTTTCGTTATCAGGAACCTCAAGCGCCGCCTGTCACCAAGTGGCACGGCACATCTTGGGACCTCATACAGAAAGAATATCTGGAATTGAGAAACGCTTGTGGAGACTGGAATAACTGGCGTGCTTGCTTTTCTAAGCTGCAACAATCCACACAAGAAGTGTTTCAGATTTGGCGTCCAAACTTATCCGAAATACAAAATTCCAGCAAAGAAGCTTTTCAGATTTGGCACCCTCACCTTTTCAAACTACAGAATGTCAGCAAAAATATGTTTCAATTTTGGCATTCTCACCTTTTCAAAGTACAAGATTCCTCGAAAAATATGTTTCAGTTTTGTCGCTCCTCATTAACTAAAGTGGCAATAAATGCAGGGACCGAAATGCTGGACATGTCGAAGGTCTTGCAAGAGCGCTGGAAGTCAGGCGTTCCCTGGGCTCAATGTCTCATCTGGAGCAACCGAGCAGCCGAAACAGCCAATGTGAAATTCCGGGACATTTCCACTGGCTTATCAAACTACACTACATCGAAAGCATGGAACGCTTCATTTTACTCGCACCAGTTTGGGCAGGCAAAACAGCAACTTGATGAGATCGCAAAGCACTCGTACCTAACTATGAATAAACTCATGCAGAACTTGCGTGATGCATAAATAAGGGTTGGCATCAATACATGAAGTACTAGACTGCGAAGGCTTCAATGCTGGGCTTAAACGTTGGAGCCTTAATACTGGGGCTGAAACACTGGGGCTGAAGATGGAGGGCTACTGAGCCAGCAGCGGAAATATTGTTTGTGCGCTCTCACTTAAGGAACAATGCAATGAGAAACACGCGTGGCAGCACCTAGAGCCGAATTTTTTTCCATTTGGAGGTGGTTCGATGCACTTCTATTGGCTTGAAATGGTCTGTCTACTGTCACGTGGAGCAAAGCCTGGCTTAATTTTAGTTGATATCCTAATGATTACTATACCACCCGTAACCGTCAGTTGCCCGTGGGCGTTGGCAGTGTGCACTCTGAGTCGTGCGCATCCACTTCGTCCACCAATTTATTTCTGATCGCACCCACACGCTACGCTGAAGTAAACAGTTATCAACCAAAATGGGTATGTTGCATAGAATCCATTCCAAAGCAGGCGTTTCGGATATGTGGCTCTCACTCCAAGCTTGTCCTCTAGACTTGGAGCTCTCCCCCAATTCTTGCCATATTTGGACTCCACCCTTACCTCCAGTACTAACACCCAGGTATCCCTAAATTCTTCAGATTCATCTCTGAAAGATGGCCGTTGATCTCACAATTAATCGACGGGAACAATATACCCGAGTTCGACAATTTGTATCTTGATATGAACTCCATTCTTCACACGGCCACCAACTCCAACGGTGGCACGTTGGACCGGATGACCGAGGACCAGATGTACTCAGCAATCTTCAACTACATTGACCATTTGTTCGACATCATAAAACCCAAGGAAGTATTCTATATGGCTATTGACGGAGTTGCGCCCCGAGCCAAAATGAACCAGCAGCGAGCCAGAAGATTCAGAACGGCCATTGAAGCTGAGCAATCCATGCGCAAGGCCATCAACGAAGGCTTGGACATTCCCAAGGAGGACCCATTCGATAAAAACGCCATTACTCCGGGTACAGAGTTTATGGCCAAGCTCACGAAGAACTTGAAGTACTTTATCCACAAGAAAATCTCTGAAGACGCCCGCTGGGCCAATGTGAAGGTGATTCTCTCGGGCCACGAGGTGCCGGGAGAGGGAGAGCATAAGATCATGCAGTACATTAGAAGTATTAAGTCTCAGAAAAACTACAATGCCAACACAAGGCACTGTATCTATGGTTTGGATGCAGACTTGATTGTATTGGGGCTTGTTACCCACGACCCTCATTTCTCCATTTTAAGAGAGGAGGTGGTGTTCAATTCTCGTTCCAACAAGGCTTTGACCGACGTCCTGGAGCAGAAGTTTTACTTGTTGCAGTTGTCGTTGTTGAGAGAGTACTTAGGCTTGGAGTTTCAGGACTTGACCAGCGCTTTATCGTTTGGTTATGACTTTGAGAGGATATTGGATGATTTCATCTTGATTATGTACGTCATCGGAAACGATTTCTTGCCGCATTTGCCGGACTTGCACATCAACAAGGGCGCCTTTCCTTTGTTGATTGCTGCTTTCAAGCAGAGCATCATGCACATGGATGGTTACTTGAACGAGGGTGGTAAAATCAACTTCAAGAGATTATCTATTTGGCTCGAATATTTATCGGAATTCGAGTTGGAGGTGTTTGAAAGCCAAAACGTTGATGTGGATTGGTTCAACAAGCGTATTGAGGACATCTCCATCACTGGAGAAAGAAAAAGAGAGAGATCCGGCAAAACTTTGATCTTGCTGGAAGAAAAGAAATTGGTGAGCATGATTCAACCGTGGTTGCTTGAGAATGCATGCAGACCCATCAATGAGCTAATTGCCTTGGCAAACGAGGACAAATTGCAATCTTTCAAGCTTCCAACTGATTTGGCATCAAAATATTTGGAGTTTTTGAAAAAACTCGCCTTAGAAACTGGTTTTCTTCTAGTCCACTCCCAATCCAACGAAACTTATGAAGCCACGATCGATGTTGACGGCATCTCTCCTTACGAAAACGACGAGGAATTCAATGAGAGAGTTGCTGACATCAAGAGCACTCTTAAGAAATATCAATCGGCAAACACGTTCGCCACTGAAGAATTGATGAAAGAGGCTAAGGACCTTTATGACTCCAAATTCGTGGAGTTCAAGACCAAGTATTATAAGGAGAAGTTGCACTTCACCGATGATAAGCAAATCACCGATTTCGCCAGACATTACTGTGAGGGTTTGCAATGGGTGTTGTATTACTACTACAAGGGATGTCCTTCTTGGAGTTGGTTTTTCAAGTTCCACTATTCCCCAAGAATCTCTGATATCACTAAAGGTATAAATGACATGTTTGAGAAGAACGAGGAAGACGTGAAGTTTGACTACTCGCAACCTTTCAAGCCGTTTGAACAATTAATGGCCGTCTTGCCCGCAAGATCCAGGAAGTTGATGCCTGCCATTTATAGGCCTTTGATGACAGACGAACATTCTCCCATCATAGACTTTTACCCTGATGATGTCGACATGGATTTAAATGGTAAGACCGCATCGTGGGAAGCCGTTGTTTTGATTGATTTTGTCGATGAGAAGAGGTTACTTGAGGTTTTGAAGCCAGTCGAAGCTAAATTATCTCCAGAGGAAGCTCAACGTAACTCCCATGGTGATGATATTCGGTTTGTCTTCACTCCCCAACATGACCAGGTATACCCAACTCCACTTCCTGGATTCTACCACGACCTCGAGCACGACAAGTGTTATGAGGAGACGCTTCATTTGGAAACCATTCTTCCAAACTTCAAGTTTGCTTTGCCCAAAAACGCTAAGCTTGGTAAAAACGCATTGGCCGGATTTCCTTCTTTATACACAATTCCGTTCACTTCAAAGTTGGCATTGCTGGATGTCAAAATTTTCAACTTCCCATCGAAGTCTGAATCGATGATTTTGACTCTCGAGAATGTGTGGAAGAACATGAGTGTTTCTCAAGCTGCAAACCAATTGGTGGGCAAGGTCATTTACGCAAACTGGCCTTTCTTGGAGGAGTCCAAACTTTGTGAAGTTTGGGAACAGGGCATCAAGTATGAATTTGTCAGAAATGCCGGTGGAAAGAGTGTGGTCACTAGTGAATTGAGTCCACAAGAGACGTCCGAATTCAACAAACTTCGTGCAAGCCTTCAGTCTTCTTACGCCAAAGAAAAGGGTGTTAAGTTGGGTGCTATCAACGCCATTGCTTTTGTTCAAAAAGTGACTGGTTTGGCCAGAACTCAGAGAGGAGCACTTGCAAAGTCATTTTCTCCTGATAAAAATGCATTCCCCTTACAAACCATTGTCGAGACGGTGAAAAATAAGGACCAAAGGTACATTACCCGTGGTGCCATTGCTATCGAGAAGGAGTATCCTGTTGATATGCCTGTTGTGTTCTTGGGAGCTTTTGCTTATGGTGCCCCTGCTAATGTTGCAGGACATACCGACAATAAGCTCAACTTGAAGATTGATAAAATCCAGTCTACTTTGGAACCAACCATTGGTAAGAAGAGATTGGCCATTGAAAAGAACGAGATCAGATACTTGTCGTCCTCTGACATCGCCAAGACCCTTCATGTCAGTCCATTGTTTTTGTCGAAGATTGCAGGTACTTATATGTTGAAAGATAAGGGTGGGAAAATGGCTAACGTTGGATTGAACCTCAAATTCGAGGGCCGCCGTCAAAAGGTTATGGGCTATACACGTAAAACCCAGAAGTTCTGGCAATACTCGTTGTTGGCTTTGGAATTGATGCGCAACTACTTGAATCAGTTCCCACAGTTCTTGGCCAAGCTCCAAAAGGTTCCTCAAAACCGTGATTTGCCGCCAGTTTCTGAACTTTGTGACGAAAAAGAACTTACGGAAATCCAAAGGTGGTTGAAAGCAAATGTGGGCCTGTTGCAGAGAGTTTCCTTGGAATCTGAGCAGTTGACCCGGTTTAGTGTGACAGCCATTGAGGGCTTCATTCAAGACTTCATCAGTCGTCCAATGCCTTTGGATAAGAAGGATGTCAAGGGAGTTCCCGTGGAGGCAGTCATTAACCCTCATGTCTCTTCCCAGTTGCTCAATGCCCAAAGATTCGAACTCGGTGACAGAATCATTTACGTTTCTGACACTGGTAAGGTCCCCAAATTGAGTAAAGGTACCGTTGTGGGTATCACTTCAGAAGGTGAACTGACCTCTTTGTCAATTGTTTTCGACCTCGCTTTGGTGGGTGGTAACAACATGGGAGGAAGATTGAAGACTAACAGGGGATCAGTTGTTGAATCCTCGCAAGTGTTGAATCTCACCGAAAGGCAATTAGTTTACCACTCGAATGCCTCGAAGTCCAAGAAGACGCTCACCAATGCCGAACGCAGTGCCCGGTTCAAGAAGGTCGAGGATGACAAATTCCAGGCAAGAGAAGCAGCTGCTAAGGTCTCCAACAGCAAGAATGCCAAGAGCAGCAACGAATTGTTGACGTTGTTGAAGAAGGGCCAAAACGGACCTGAAGCTGAAGCAGCCGCAGAAGCCAAAGACAACGAAGCACCAGCCCAAAAAGCACATGAGGAGACTGATGTGAATGCTAATCCTTCTGCAATCAAGCTGATTTACGGACAGATTTACAACAATGTTATGTACCAAGGTGCTGTGCCAGCACCACCCATGCCTGGTACTCCTTACGGACATCCTTTCCCCCAACCAGGTGCAGAATTTGCCCAAGTGCCAGGACTCCCATTGCCACCACAGTTCATGCAACAGCAGCCACAATTCCCACCTGGACAGGTGCCATATGTCGCCGCACCTAACGGACATCATGGTATTCAATCCGAGGCTCCAGCAGACGATGGCCAAAACAAGCCTAGAGGTTGGGTCTCTGGGAGAGGACGTGGTAACGGCAGAGGGAGAGGCGGTAACAGAGGCGGTAACAGAGGCGGACGTGGTAGAGGAGGCAAGACTCAAGTTCAAACTCAGACTCAGACCTAGGAACACCAGTCAAGGCCATACTTTACCGATTGACTATTTCATGCGTTACCAACAAAAGTTTCCACTGTCACAGTGGCTATGATAGATCAATCTTGTTTATAAGGACTATTTACAATGTTCGATATAGACCATGTTTAAAAATCGTAGATTCGGTTTTGGCTAAGTCCTGCAGACTTACTTCTCGGCCTTCTTTCCCGTGCTATTCTTGTCACCAGGTAGATTAACAAGCCCTAGCGAGTCCCAGTCGGACTCTGCCATCAACTGGTTCTCCATTCTGCATTTCAAGTAGCCCTTTGCCAAGATCCGGCAGTTGGGGGCGTTTTTGTTTTCCGTGAACTTCATGCACTGGAGATAGTCCATCATCTGTTGCTTACACTCACCGAAATGATCCAAAGGAAACGAGCCTCTTTCAGGAGGCGCAGGGGTCCAAGAACGAAAGCCACCGCCTATTGTTAGAAATGAAGGAGTAAGCGAAGTAAGGATTACATACCAGGGGAACCAGTAGCCATTTTGGTGTGGATAAGTGAGAGCGAGAAGATGATTAGCTGATAGTCACGTGACCCCAAACGAAAAAGTGGGTTTTGAAGAAGGGCAATTTTGGGGGTTACTAGGGATCATTTGGGGCTTTGGGGCTTTTCGAGGCTTCCTGTGATTTTCCCGAATCGGTTTCTATTACTTGCCCTGAGTCTTTTTGTGAAAAAATATTTTGTAAGCGATTATAGAAAAGTGAAGCTAAAAGTGCAATTTTTGCTACGATTGCAGGAAATGCGAACTGTGAGTCAAACCGTATCGTCCCTCGAGTACTAAAGCGAATGGTGGCGATGAAACCACTCGATACGGATTATCATAATTTCAAAGCATTCAAGTAATTTCGTATCAATCTTGTTTCTATTGTGTTTTTTTAAATATTTTTTGTAATATTAACTTTCGATTTTCTAGCACTTTGTTTACTGCAAGAGTCCAGTATGAGATCAAATCAAGGAAGCGAACATTCTAAAGAAGATGAATGAATTGGATGGGAAAGGTTAAAATGTATGGGTCAACGGAAGAAGTAGAGGAGTAAAAAGAGGAATACAAGGCTGAAGGAAGAAAGTGAAAATGTATTGGTGGATGTACTGGTATTTTCATTCCTCACTCACTGGGCTTTTAACCTTCACCAGATTGTGAAAAAAAAGGGTTGGCGGTCAGTAGTGTACGCTGATCTGCAATCTGATGACTATGCTATTTAATCTGGTGACTTGCTGTATATTTTTTCTTTGTTACACCTTGTCGCTTTGTTTTATTCAGTTGATCAATTGTCCGAGCATGTACAAGCAATTTCAATTTCAGAGCATGCAAGCCGCAACAACCGGCGCAAGTCGAACAATGTATAATGACAATCCCTACAATAAGTATGAGTATAATAGAGAGAGCCGAAGTTCGGGCGAGTTCTCCAAAGTCAGGCGATTTTTGAGGGGGGGAAAAAACTTCGGCTTTGATTCATAATATGTTATGCCTTGGGTACGTTTCGCATAAACGTGACTGTAGTGTAGTATAGGGCAATTAGAAAGTGCGAAGCAGAAATGGCAGAACAGGTTGAAGTGTTGCCGAAAGCTGTAGAGTGGAGGATGCTGCATGTGGTGCGCACGTTACCCCGGAAAAAATATATCCCCCACCTCGGATAACCGGAAGCTGGATCAAGCATGCGCTGTCAGCGTTATCGTTCTACATATAAGGTTTCGGCTGGATCTACAAACTTAAAGA
Organism: Metschnikowia mauinuiana; assembly: GCA_002374555.1. Classification (NCBI taxonomy): domain Eukaryota; kingdom Fungi; phylum Ascomycota; class Pichiomycetes; order Serinales; family Metschnikowiaceae; genus Metschnikowia; species Metschnikowia mauinuiana. The sequence continues at coordinate 158,287 of NKZY01000684.1, read as the reverse complement.
TATCCTATATAGTTGGGTGAACAATGTAGCCATTATCCAAAGTAAATCGTTTGATTTGCAAGCGCTGTTTTTCCCGGTGTTACGAGTTTTCCGGTGCGCTAGCGTAACTTATTGTCATGTTTTGTTGACGGTGGAGGACTTCATATACCAGGGGTACTTCTTATACTTTCCGAAACCACTTTAATAAGCCATAATTCTTATCCTGGCGGGCTTAGCAAGATTAAGTTCGGTATTACGTTCTTAGCCCCAGCATCGTGAACCCGGGATTGTTCACCGTTTTTCGTAGCTGCAAAGCGAAGCAGTGCACTTACCACCTGTTCCGGAAGCCCATCAGCCGAGCCTAACAAAAGGTGGGGCTCACAAAACAAGGAAGGCGAGGCTAAGCATAGAGTGCACTTTCCAAGTCCATGGAATCCCAGGTTAATTTGGCCGGTCTTCCAAGAATTTATCCATGCAACGATCCCACAACAATGCTCTTAAAGTAACCAAACATTGGCTTGGGTGTAGGGCGCGGTGCCTAACACCGAGACCCCAGCTTTGATCGCATGAGCTACGGCCCCACGGAAGCGCGCAGCAGTGTCGAAGGCTAAAGCGGAGAAGGATTGAAAAGTGAGCGCGACACCGGTGTCAATTTAGCATTTTTTCCCGGTGGGCCGTATATATATTTCACCTACTGTTTCATTCCCGACACCGCTCTTTTCCGCCCCGATGTCTACCGAACTCAAAGCTAGAGAGATCTTTCAGCAGTTCGCTGCTGTCGATGACGTCTCCCAGGAGAAATATCTCCCGCTTCCGAAATTTACAACGATATTGTCACCATTTCCGAGCGACTTGCCCAAACAGTCATATGCGTTGTTGTACTTGATGGCCGACAAGGACCATAAGGGCTATGTCAACGAGAAAGACTTTGTGTCGTTTATTGATGTCTTGACCTCTGATGACGGCGAGTTTAAGGTGCTTTTCAATGGTATTACCAAAGACCAGAAGAAATTGTCCTACTCTGATTGTATCGAGGTCTTGAACAAATTGAACAAGTCAATTGACCCGCTGTATCAGATGAAGGCTAGAAAGTTGAACTGGACCTACTTGGAGCGCTTCTTCTCTCCCAGTGGTGAAATCGATTTCTTGGACTTCATTTCCTTGGTCAACTACTTGCCCGTGACCAAGCTTATTGGTGGCTTTGAGGTGGTTTCCAAGAGATCTGGTGTTATTAGTGGTGACGATTTGGTCTACTTGTTGTCGACCAACCTCAACCACAAGTTGTCCTCGAAATTGAAAAACAACTTGGTGACATTGCCTGAATTCTTTCAAAAGACAGACTTTACTTTGTCCAACCTTCTTTTGATTTACAATTGCTTGAACAAATTGGACTTGGTCAATGAAGTGATTGCTAATACTCCTCCTACCACCTCGGACAAGTCGGACATTATTATTTCCAAAACTGATTTGCACAAGCACTTGAATGACCATTTGTTGAAATCCTCCAACTTCAAGCCCATCTCCACCTATGAATTGGACTTATTGTTCTTCTTGATCAATAGAAATGAAGAGAAGATTCCAAGACGGGAGTTGATTTCTATCTTGAACCCAAACTTCTTTAACAATACGAACTCTTTGAAACCAATCTTTGAGCACTCTGCTGCGCAGCCCGTTAAAGACGACAACTTCCTGTTATGGCCAATCTTTGACTCGATGTACTCCTTCTTCTTGGGCTCCATTGCAGGATGTATTGGTGCCACTGCAGTCTACCCAATTGACTTGATCAAGACCAGAATGCAGGCTCAGAAGCACAAGGCTTTATACGACAATTCTCTTGATTGTCTCAAGAAAATTTTGCGTAAAGAGGGTGTCAAGGGATTGTACTCTGGGTTAGGTGCTCAATTGGTGGGAGTGGCTCCAGAAAAAGCCATCAAATTGACTGTTAACGATTTGATTCGTAAAATCGGTACTGCAGATGATGGATCCATCACCATGCCTTGGGAGATCATGGCTGGCTCCTCCGCAGGTGCCTGTCAGGTGATTTTCACCAATCCTTTGGAAATTGTCAAGATCAGATTGCAGATGCAGGGTGGAAGCAGTGCTTCCAAGACATTGAAGCCAGGTGAAATTCCTCACAAGAGACTAACTGCAGGCTCTATAATAAGACAGTTGGGTTTGAAAGGGTTATACAGAGGCGCTAGCGCTTGCTTGTTGAGAGATGTTCCTTTCTCTGCCATTTACTTCCCAACTTATGCTAACATTAAGTACCACTTGTTCGACTTTGACCCTACTGATCCAAACAAGAAACACTCGTTGAGCACCTGGCAGTTGTTGGTGTCTGGAGCCATGGCTGGTGCACCAGCAGCATTCTTTACCACTCCAGCAGATGTGATCAAGACCAGATTGCAAGTGGAGGCCAAGAAGGGTGATGTGAAATATAGAGGAATTATTCACGCATTCGGTACGATTATGAAAGAAGAGGGCTTCGCAGCTTTATTCAAGGGTTCCTTGGCCAGAGTCTTCAGATCTTCTCCTCAATTTGGTTTCACCTTGGCATCATACGAGTTGTTGCAGAATTTGTTTCCTTTACATCCTCCGAATACCCGGGAGTCCAATTTTAAAGCTCTGAGCGGGTACCCTGGAGTATACGACTTGACTAATGACCAGGTCTACAACAGCAAACCAAGAGTGATGTACTTCAACCAAGACCAGCTTTATCAAGTTAATGGCTTGACATCAAAGACCGACTTGTCTAACGCGTTGATCACGCTACCTGCTGACTATGTTTACAAGTCTTCTGACGCTATCAAACTTTTGATGGACGTGGACTACAAGTTTGGAAATTTCGACTACAATGCTTACTCCAACTTTATAAAACGCTAAACTGCAGAGACAAAGCTTCAATTCATTTGGCAGGATACTTACGATCTTATCTGCGGCAATGACGAACCTATTTATGTCACAAAAGACAGATCTTACGAATACCCACACTGTAAATATAAATAGTGCACCAAAAGCGATATCAATCACCGATACTCGACACATCTGGTGGAGTCAGACCAAAATAGTTTGACTCCAAAAGATACCAAGCGAGGCTTGCCATTTCGGGTAACCAGTAATGTGTGTTCAATGGTTTTCCGTTCGCTAAGACCTAAAGCAAAATTCATTATCTTCATCACATTTGGGAGCTCTTCCACTATGAGGTAATCTCCGCTCTTGTATATGAGAGGCTGGCTCTGGTTATCGTTGTGGATTGCGACTGTCTGATCTTCAGATGAGCTTTTGAGAGTCTCAATCTCAATTTGCCGTAGGACCACCTTTTGTTTAGTTACGACTATCAAATTTGAAGTCGGCTTGAGGCCGGCCGCCTGGGGTGATGTCATTGTCATTTCGTAATAGTAAATCTGAGACTCGAACGAAAATCGCATCTCCTTGCGACTTCGGCGATTCACCAAATGAACCCACTTTCCAGAGTAAAAGCCCCAAATATCACCCACTATTTGTAAAGTTTGTTTTTCCAGATCATGCTCGGGTCTAAAGAAATTTTTGATGTTAACGACCTGGCCTTGATTCATATTGTACTCCACCAGATACCCATCTGTCAAGAGTAGACCTAAAAGTACATTTGTATGGATTTTTCGAAAAAAACCGGAAACATGTTCTAGAATTGGGGGTCTCCCATTATCACGCCTGAATGCCTCATCTAAACCTAGCTCGATCAGACGTGTCAAGTCTGTCACATTGTACTTGTTATTCCCGACGGGGTTCCAATGTGTCACAGAAAAAAGCTTTCCAAACTGCACGAATACCCAATTCTCAAGGCAGGCGATATGACTGGCCTGATTATCAACAGAGGGGTCCGCCAGTAGATGAGGAAAGAGTGCATGTGTATGGCTTGCATTTAGTAGGTTCAGAACACCAGAACCGGCGTGGAAGAGCTTGATAATAGATCCTTGTATCACAAAGCATGTATTTTCATCCAAGCCTGGCCAAATGGAATAGGGCCAGGGCTCCAGAAGCTCGTTGTAATCCGAAAGGATGTGATGAAATGTATTTTCTGGAGCTAAAAGACCCAATCGGACCTGTAGGAATTGGTCACGGATATCTGTAGAATAATAAGCCATGTTTTGAGCCCTGCTCATTTCAGCTTTAGCATTCTCTTCTTGTCCTCCGTGGGTCTTTTGTTTCTTGGTAGTAGACGACTGGTATTTCTGACGCCTGTCCTTGACGCGAATGGTGTTGTTTGAATATGAGCTGTTGACCCGCTGGTCTCCGTTGACTATGCGAAAGTATTTCTTTCTCTCCGTATCGTAGTAGAAACCAGGGAGCTCGGGAGGGCTCATTGAGGTGGAGCCTAAATGGCCGAGATGAGCCGCATGAAATGAGCAGTGCCCGGTGTACGGGTGCACCTAGTCAAAGTCGTACTCGGTGTATGACTCTTGGAAGGCCTTCTGGTTGATTTTGCTGACTTGAGCCTGTTCTCTCTTTTGAACGACTTTATCTTCGAAACCATTGGACCGGTCTATGCCGTCCCAAAAGTGTCCTGCTTTGATTTGAAACCGATTGATGGGATGTGCGCCCTTCGCATAGACTGGACGTCCCGACGCATTCACCTCGCTTGTGGGGACAACGGGTTTGTCAACAAAAGAGTTGAGAGGATCATCAAACTGTTCTCTTTTGGTCATGTGCTCCACGTACTCGCGGTCTGTTTTGGAATAGTCGAACCGGGTGCTGCTCTTCTCCTTCTCTGCATCTTGTGCCAAGCGTATTCTGTCCATATCACCTGTATTGATTTGCTGTTCCTGGAGTCTTTTTTCTTCAATCTCCTTCTGCTTCGAAGCCTTTAACTCGTCCCGTTTGGCTTCCAAATCAATGATTCGCCCGCTCAGATCTCTGTATACCGTTTGGTTCTGGTCTTTGTTGTGGGGTTCATCAAATGCGTGATCTTGCGGCGGTATAGGCTCCACCTTTGATATTTTGCCGTTATCAATTCTTTTGAAGCCTTTATTGGGGGTTTTGAGAACGGCCTCAGATACCTGTACTGGCGAATACTCGTCATTATCGTCGTCTAGTGTATTTGTATGCATTTGAGAAGAGGGTTCTGAACTGGCAGCAAGCTGGCCATGCACCACGATCTTGGCGAGCGCTGCATTCTTCTCTCTTCTCCTGGACTTATCCTTCTTCTTCAGGGACTTTGCCTTCGTCTTCTCATCAGCGCCCGATAAATATTTCGAGAGGTAGTCTGCTCTGGCACTCATGGGGAAGTACTGAGAGATGGGAAGAGAGAATCGCGATCATGTGCGCTACTGTGTACAGGACATATCTAAAAATCTATTTCAAGTGTTTACTGTAGATGGCTTACCTCGGTATGTATCTTTGCAATAACCTCACAGAGCTCCATGAAAAGCCCATACTGACTCTTGACCACTTCAACCACATTGTAGATATTACCCTGCGCTTCGTTGCACGCTTGCTCCAACCCGGAAGTAACACTCGTGCTCTCAGAGATCACTGCCTCGTAACTGCTCAACAACTCTTTGTACTTTTGGATTCTCTTGATGAAAAACTCATTTAGGTGGAAAGAAGACGAGAGTTTGGTTCCCGGCGTAGAAAGCTGGATTATGAGCTGCATGATGTTACTGATATCTTCTGTGAGCTCGTCGTTCACCGATTTCAATGATTTGAGTTGCAGCTCATCGTGCCTGAGAGCTTGCTTGATGGATGAGATTTTGGTATGCAAGTAGCGCACGTCACTAGGGATGGACTTTATTAACTGGTCGTGCTTGGGCATGTCTGCATTCAAAGTGGCCGCAATGAGGTGCTGTCTCTCGATGTGCGAGTCAAGCTGCTGTAATTCGTTCTTGAATTCCTGCGGGAGATCCAAAAAACGAGTCATTGCCGTGAGTTGTGTAGCTTGCGCTTGTTGCTGTTGTTGTTGCTGTTGCTGTGCCTGCGGTTGTTGACCACCAAAAAAGCTATTTGAAGTGTTTGTATTGTTACCAAACATGCCTCCAGACTGCTGCAGGGTGTTTTGATTCCCACCAAAAAGTCCGCCTGAGTTATTATTGGTTGTGCTTTGCGCCCCTCCGAAAAGACCACCGCCTGACGAGGCTTGATTGGTATTGTTAGAGCCAAAAAGACCACCACCCGTCGAGGCTTGGTTGGTGTTGCTAGAGCCGAAAAGACCACCACCTGTAGAAGCAGCGGGTTTCAGCCCAAACAACCCCCCGGAGGCATTGGAGGTGCCAAATCCGGAACCTGTGCTCGAAGCTCCAAAGCCAGGCGCCGTTGGGTTTGATGTGGTGTTATTGTTTGTATTTCCGAAGAGACCCCCAGATGTATTATTGCTGGAGCCGAAAAGACCGCCCGCTGGCTTGGCAGCAGGGTTATTATTAGAAGCTCCAAATAAGCCGCCAGATGTAGGGGTGGTATTGTTGGTGTTGTTGCTTCCAAAAAGACCTCCTGATGTCGAAGAGTTTTGAGTTGTAGCGGAATTGCCAAAGAGTCCACCGGAAGAAGCACTTGTGCCCGGAGCTGCGGCGGGTTTTTGAGCTGAGAAGCCCCCGGGGTTGGAGCTGCCGAAGGAGAAGCTAGATGACTGTTGGTTATTTGTTGTCGAGCCAAAAAGCCCCGGTTTCTGGGTACTACCAAACAGCGAACCAGCGGCATTGGAGGAGCCAGGAGCCGCAGGGGCACTGGAGCCCAATGAGAAGGGTGCGGCTGACAGAGTGTTAGAGGCACCGAACATTGGGGTGGAAATGGCAGCGGTTGTTGTGGGTTGATGGAGCGTTGTGAGAAATGTTGATGTGAGAAATGTTGATGTGAGACGAAATTTTATGTGGTGCACGGGTGTAGTTGTTTGAGGGTACGGTGAGTTACTGGCACTGGACCAAGAATATTTTATTGACTGGAGATCCAATGGTCGGTAAAATTAGAGCAGCTATACTTTATAAAGGTTTAAACAAATCTTTATTACGGTTGTACGGCTTCTTAGGCGTGGTATGTGCACATGAGTATTACTGTGAGGTGCGCAACACTGCCTAGTCCCCATATCCCAGTCACTCCATCAAGTATACCATGAAATGTAGTACTTCGTCGAGTATAGTGAGAGCCATCAAACCTTACTTCAGTATTTAAAATAACGAGAAATGTCTTGTCAAATTGTCATCATTCTACACCAATTGAGTAGTGCTAGTCTACTGCCTATTAAGTATTAGCACTGGCTGACTCATGAAGTGCTGGCACTAGGCTTGTAAGTAATAAAAGCCAAAAACGATACGTGCACATTCACTACAATTCTTTAATCAATTTCTTCACAAGAAAACAAAAGAGGATAAAGTCTGATTGGCTGAGTCATGGCTTGTGAGGAGAAAGTCTCAAAGAACCCTGAAACCAAAGCAACGGTATCTTATGAGAGATGCAATCGATGAATGAATTGGAAAAAATATAGGTTGAAATATTTGGGATTAAACATTAAACAAAATTAAAGGATCAACCAACTTTAAGAGAATTTCAATTCAACATTGTAGTAATATTGTGGGAGGTGATATTGTAAAGAGTACTGCTGAGTGCGGTGAGTGAGTGCGGTGATCAGAAAAGACCGTGCGATGAATCGGGAGTTCGTGTGCGGAGATCGTGTCTTGGGGCGAGGGCGACAGTGGGACGTGCATATACGCCTTGGTTTTACTGACTGAATGGAGGAGCCAGTCGCACTATTTTGCAGCCATTGGGCAAAGGTACTGGTTTGTTGTTGCAAAATGCGCGAAAAACACGCGCCTCCACACAGGACACCTCCACGTCGGCTCATTGCGACTTCTCCACCCAGGGGCTCATTTCCGCATTGTACGACAGAATGCAATGAACGCTGACCATCAGATTCTCAATGCGGTAGCCAACATCCAAGATGAACTTACTAGGATCTCCACCGTAGCTGGCCTCTTGGACTGCAAACTCGACGGAAACTTGGACGAGTTACAAAAGAAGCTTGTTTCTGAATTCAATGCCAAGCTAAGACGCGTGTCTCTGAAAAACCGGGCTCTTCAGGATGAAAACAATGCTCTCAAGCTCCAAGTCCGGCATCTTGAAGCCCAGATATCGGGTCGTACCGCCGTTCCCGAGGATACCTCTAAGTCGAGCGTGTCTATGGTCCCTCCAAAGAAGAGAACCCACGAGGAAAGGGTGGTTATTCTCTCCAGCCCCATAAAAGACGCCGATGATTTCACAAAACATGATGACTTTATCAAGAATACCAGTGTTTATATTAAAAACCGCAGTGAGGTTCCCAACGAAGAAAGAGCAAGTCCTGTCAAGGGGCGCAATGGCCGAACCCCTGCTCCAGGGAAGCAATTCTTGATGGACAGCGAGCAGCCGAAAAGTGACGTTACAAGCTCCCAGTTCAACGGTCTTCCGACACAATACTCCGATTCAAACAGTCAAAACCATGTATTAGCGCTCGTTGATCGAACAGAAGAACGCAATGTGTTCGTGGATATCAGTCCACCTAAGAAGAAGTCAAAGAACAGAAAGATTGGCATTGAGAACTTTGTGGGTGAATATCCCGAGAATCCAGGAGTAGTTGCTGATTCACAAGATGAATTTGAACCACTTGCAGGTTCACACCCTGGCCTAACTTCTCCTGATAGTGGGCCTAAATACCCCCCACATTACACAGCACTACAGAGGGTAGAGTTCCTTCGAGTATACTACCAGTCGAAAAAGAAGCACCCCAAGTTTCTCATCGATCTTCAAAAAAACCCCATTTCTGAAAAATTTTGGGCGCTAGACGACTTTGTGCCTAACCCCGAGTGGAAGCCCGCCGCAAAGATAAACCCTAATCTCGGCACGATGACCAAAAACCAGGAAATAGCATACCGAGAATTCTTCAACGAGGCGGGCCTTGGAAAGAGAATGGCGGGGCCTGTTTGGGATAGTGACGAACGGGACAATGGTGATGAAATGAGCTGGAGTCGATCGCAGGTCATGGACAAGTACCTGTCGCCACCTGGCTACATGACCGGAGATTTTGTTGATACCCAAGAGGCGGAAGAGCAAAAAAAGGTCGCCAAGGTCAAGCAGCAAGACCGGATCAAGAGACGTTTTGCAAGTGTTTTGGCGCACGGCGAATTCATTTTTTACGAAGACATCTTGAATTTCTTTGTGCAGACCAACCGTTACACCAATGCAAAGCCTGTGTTCAGTAAAGTATGAGGATTGAAAAGCGGCGCAGTGTCGAATGGTTGACGAATTTCATTGGAAGAGACGGGCTAGAAGTTGCTTCAGTTCAACGATAGTGCGGTTACGTGCTTGGCGGGCGACATTTTAGGGACAGGTCGCAGGAAAATATTCAAAACGGACCTGTGTGAATTTCTCACCATGCGGGATAGCCTGTCGGTTGGCGTGCTAGGGTACCAATACTGTAGATCCTCCAGCAAACAAAGCACTTTGTTCATTAGTAACAAAAGAAAACGAATCCGCTTAGAACCTAAACGTAACTTGAGAGTTCAACCCCCCAGCCCGAAATCACCGCTTCAACGGTACCTAGATGGGCATAGTCGATATAAAAAAAATAAGTTAGAGAAGAAAATTCAAAGCGCCGGAAATAGTATGAATAGTCGGCCCAAAGAATCTAGAGAATTCCAAATATTTATTTGTTTCGCTCATACAAGAGAATATGCACGGTTGTTTCAGCATCAGAGCAAAAAAAAAAACGCCCCCCTTCGGAAAATGTCGTTTGACTGCGACATGTGCTCACCGCAGCACACCCGCTACAAGCCGGCCATGAGCGTTGCGCCTAGTGCACCCAATCTATGGTTTGATTCATGACCGCCCCTATCATCCGTCAAAACAAGTCACTACGGCACATTAGTGTTTCAGCCCGGACCACTACTCTACCCCTGACTACGCACCTTGATAGTGTACCCATACTAAAACTTCAAGTGGCCGTACGGAACCACAAATCTCTATTACTACCCAATTAGCAAGAGTCATCAGAGACCCAATTTGTTTTTGGTGTTGGGTGTTGGGCGTGGAGTGTGTTCATGCTGGTAGTGCGTGCCGGAATGGCGGATGGCGTGAGTGCAGTCCTGTGTTGTTTTGACGATAAATAGGGTTTATATTTTCGGAAGTAGTGTATAAGATTTTAGTGTGCAAGGTGTAGGGCCTCGTGCCAGCTTGCATTCGCTGCGCTACTCAACGAAATCTACCTGAGATTTTTTTATCGCTCCTATAAACTCAAACCTAATCCGCCATTCATCTAAGGCAATTTTTTAACGCTTGTCCAATATCTCTTGTGTTTTTCCTGTGACTCCCCCGAAAGTTCCCTACTCACGGCACAGTCTAGAATAAAGCTGATTTGGTGCATCCCATTTTCCACTCCACAAACCCACTCCACTCCACATTTCCACCACCACTTCACCAGAGATTCAACTATCAGGACAACTTCTTTTCAGATCAACAATTGCCTATCCTTAAAGAAATCCCTGATTTTTGAGTTTGTGTCTTTTTTCCCGGAAGACCTTTCACTCCCTTACTAACCATCGCAACTGTTGTCTGCGAGTGTACCTGGGGCCCGTGAACATCTCGTGTATTGAACCTTCTTTGTGAAAAACTCCCTTCCATAATGAATCAAGATGGCGAACAAGGTCGTAATGTCAAACACTCCCACAACCTGTCCATCAACTCCGCATCCTCGATATCCGAGCCCACCACCCCACCAACCTCTCAGTACGTGTCCAGACACATGAAAATCTGGGATCCTACCAAGATCTCCGGTAATTTGAGCTTGCCCACGTTCAATGTCGACTCCAATTCCCACCCTCTTCCAAACCAGAGCATCCAATTATCGAATGATTCCTCTTCTGACAAAGAAAACCATGTTTCGCCGGGCCAGCCAGGCCTGATGGACCACCAAATGTTGCATTGGGAAAAGATTGATAAGGAACACTTAGCATCCATGAATAAGATTCCCTTGTCTGATTTAAGGGATAAAATAATGAAGTTGGCCAAGGACCAGCATGGGTGTCGCTTCCTACAAAAGAGAATGGACGAGAATCTGGTACCCAATTCTCAGGCCAGACTCGCCAACTTTGCCATTATTTTCGAGCAGATTGAGGACAATTTGTACGAGTTGATCATCGATCCCTTCGGCAACTACTTGATCCAGAAGTTGATTGATTACTGTGATGAGTCAATTCTCAACAAGTTCATGGAATCCTTGAGCTCGAACTTGTTCCAGATCTCTATCAATCAACACGGAACGCGTGCGTTACAGAAGATAATTGATAAGTTGTCGAACGATTATCAGTTGTCACTTTTGGTCAGGGGCCTCTTGAACTTTATCATTGAGTTGATCAAGGACTTGAACGGAAACCATGTCATTCAAAAGATCTTGAACAAGTATTCCCCCGAAAACTGTCAGTTTATATATGATGCAATCACCCGAGATTTATTGGTGGTTGCCACTCATAAGCATGGCTGTTGTGTGTTACAAAAATGCTTGAATCATGTCAATGAAGCACAACGTGTGAAGTTTTCCAACGTCATTTTGAAGTACTCCAACTTTGTGCGGCTCGTCAATGACCAGTTCGGGAACTATGTCTTGCAGTATTTGATCTCAACCAACTCCATCGATGTGAATGTCAAGTTGTTTGAGAACATCTCCAAGTGCGGCATTTGGGGTTTATGTACCCTGAAGTTCTCGTCCAATGTCATTGAAAAGCTTTTGAAAAACTGCTATTCCAATGAGTACAAACTCAAACCAAAAATTGATCATTCCTCGGCATCGGAAGGTATTACGTTTTCAAATTTGAAATTCACCATGATTCATTGTATTTTCAATTCTGACTTGAACAAGGTCGTGAATGATCCTTATGGCAATTACGTGATCCAGACACTTATTGACATATTGATTCATCCTAATGGCGTGTACTTCTCGGAGTCATCCTCGGGCGAAAGGGTAATCTTGCCAGCTTTAGGCGCTCTCTTGGATGAATACTTCCAGTCGTCCATTGACTCTTTACAGGTTCAAATCATCAAAAAGTGGCTCTATAACTGTCAGATTACGTCTCCCTTTGGCAAAAGAATCCAAATGAAGATGAACATGATTTTGGGCGGCTCTACTAAGCCTCTCTCGAAAACTACCAACAAGGATGCTTGGAAGCCGTCGCATTACTCTTCCCAAAAGCTGAGGCATATTCCTCAACAAAAGCGCCCAGGCTTCAGAGATTCCAACCTTGAAAGCTCTTTTGACTCTTACAAAGGCAATCAGCGGTATCAGTTTCGCGAGTTGACCCTGTCAATGACGAACTTGAACATTAAGAATGCCGCAGTGAAGCCAGAGTCATTGGAATGGCGTGGTGATTATCAACAGCATATGAACCAGTCTTTTTACCAGGGAAAAAACTATATGGATTTTGAACATTTCAATCCTCCGAATCAGTCTCGTCAGTCTATCATTAGAAATCAAGTTAAGCCCTTGATTCCGGTGAACGATTCTAAAGATATCCATGCGAATCATACTCTTCATGCCACTCTAGGCCCCAATGTGTCGCCACGAGCTCTTGAGAGCACCAAAGATGTTTTATACCCAGGACAGCAGTATTCTGCGTCAATGAGCTCTTCCCTTCTCAACACATCGCAATCTGGGCCGGTATATGATAATACGCAATACATGCGTCGTCAGCATCGTCCAGCCACAGAACAATACCTGGCCTTCAATTTTACTCAAGTTCCTACCATTGGACGCAAGCAAATGGCAGGCCATCAAAAATTGAAAGTTGGGATCGAAGCTCTGCAATACCACCCAACCCCTTTGTCATACAATAACTCCACCGGCAAAGTATATGGGCTTGCCGGTTTCAGCGCTGATGATAGCTCTCCATTCAACCAGAGCAAGCGCTATTACCTGTCTTTTGGATAAGCCTTTAACTTGCTAACTAACTGGACATCAGTCCAACAGGCCAGGAAGCCAGCGAGTTGGATTTTTTTCCCACTTACATAGTCCTCACTTCAATTGATATGCATTTATTCTAACACCCATAATTTTAATTACGCTGTCTTTTGACTCTATCCCACGTAGACCCCGACTGTTTCCTTCTAGAAGTACCCTCTTTGAGCTGTCTCTTGTTATTGAACATGGACCAATCTTCACCAGCAAAGTTGTTGACTCTTTCGGCCATTCTCTGTCTGTGGGTTTTCTTGGTGGCAGTATGGGGCAATCTGGTGAAATTGCTCTCCTCGTAACGCTGTACCTCTCTGTCTTTCTCCTTATCCTTTCCGGTTCTGTCTCCACCTCTACCATTGTCCATGATGGCAGAACCAATAGAATTCTCTGCCTGGGGCAAATCGGAGTTCTCGGCCAAATATTCTTCCATACTCTGGAGTTTTCTGTTTGACTTCCGACCTGACCCACGGTCATCAAAGTTGGAAGGTGGCGCAACGGCAGAGATCTTAGGTGGCTGGTACTTGGCTCCCTTCTCAGCTTCCTTCGAAGGCTTTCCGTTACCCTGGAGTCTCTTGTTCTTGGGCACCATATTTGCCAAGGCTGCTGCATCGGGTTTATAAGAAAGAGCATCATCAGAGTCTTCAGAGTCGGAGTCGGAACCTGACTCGGATGCAGAAACACCGTGTTGCTCTGCCAAGACCTCTTTTTCCTTCATTTTCTGCTCCAACTTAACATTCTCCTCCTCCATTCTATGGAACGCTCTGACCATCTTATCTAGCTGGTACGACAACTTCTTTTCTAAAGGTTTGACACCTTTTTCCAACGTGACACGTTGTTTAATGGCTGATTCCACCGCTTTGGCCTTGACGTCTTCAGCAGACGACTCGTTTTCTAGCCTTTCTAGATGAGCCAAGATGATCAACACCAAGTTCTCGAGATATGATAAAAGTGAGTTGTTCTTCAATGCCAACAACGACACTCCTTCCAACCCTGAGTTGGATTTCTGCAATACTTGCTTGACCATTGCTGGAATCAAGAGCTCGGCCTCGTCAACATAGGTAGTTTGGGTGGATTCCACGGACAGAAGCGTCTGCTTTAAAGACGCTATAATCGCCGTGACGTGCTGGTCTAATGTGGACATTTGGAAGGGCCCTTAGGAATGGAGTTTATGGGTATAAAAGGTAACTCTGAGATTAGTTCGAGTAAAAAAAGATGATGAGCATCGCGAAAAAAATGTATCCACAATTCCCCCACGGGAACTGAAGCTGACAACTACGAGATTATTCTAAGCCTTATATCTTCTTGGAAAAGTTATCTTGCTTCGAATGTATTGCATTGGGCAATTTTTTGGACTGAAATGAAGGTTGCCTACATATAGTCACTTTTTTATAAATTCACAAAACGTAGAGGCAGTTAGAATAAAAGTCCTATTTCAGAGTAGCTTCAGTGGAGCCATAAAACACAATCAATCCATTAATCCGAATTCTTCATCTTAGTTTCAATTCCAGCACATTAAATTGTGAAGGGAACAGGTAAGGTCTACTGAGGGAGGGAAACTAGGGTGCACGGGTGTTCCTAGTATCTCATCTCATCTTTTTTTACTCCACGAATTTTCCTACCACCAAACACCGCCATGCCTCAAAACGAACATATTGAGCAGCATATCAAGCAACATGGTAAACGTTTAGATCATGAGGAGAGAAAGCGGAAGCGGACCGCCAGAGAGGGCCACAGAGTTGCCAAGGACGCCCAGAACTTGAAGGGATGGAGAGGTAAGCAATTCGCCAAGAAGAGATACGCGGAGAAGGTGGCCATGAAGAAGAAGATCAAGGCCCACCAGGAATCCAAGGTCAAGGGCCCCGCCACTCCAAAACAAGACGATGGAGAAGCTTTGCCTACATATTTGTTGGACCGTGAAACAAACAACACCGCCAAGGCCATCTCTTCCAGTATTAAGCAGAAGAGAATGGAGAAGGCAGACAAGTTCTCGGTGCCTTTACCAAAAGTCAGAGGTATTTCCGAAGAAGAGACCTTCAAAGTTATAAAGACAGGTAAGTCCAAGTCCAAGTCGTGGAAGAGAATGATCACAAAGCATACATTCGTGGGAGAGGGATTCACGCGGAGACCCGTTAAGATGGAGAGAATCATCCGTCCTTCCGCTTTGAGACAAAAGAAGGCCAACGTGACCCACCCTGAATTGAAGGTTACCGTGTTCCTTCCAATTTTGAGTGTCAAGAAGAACCCACAATCTCCCATGTACACCCAATTGGGAGTGCTCACCAAGGGTACGATCATTGAAGTCAATGTGTCCGAATTGGGTTTGGTCACTGCCGGAGGTAAAGTTGTTTGGGGTAAGTATGCACAGGTCACTAATGAGCCAGATAGAGATGGATGTGTGAATGCTGTTTTGTTGGTCTAACCTAACGCATTTCACTTTCCGCATCTTCTCTTCATTTCTGATTCTTTTTAGCATACTTACAGTGGTATAGTCAGCGCTATCCAATATAATTAACGTTCGTAAATTGCATTATATTATTATTAAATTTGGATGACTTAATCAACATCGCTGAATAGGTCTGGACAATGGATGCTTGCCTTGCCAAGAGACCGGAGGCCACAGTTGATGATTAGCTTGGCATTTTCCCGGACAATCTCCCACTGGCTTTTGAGCAACTCCGTGCCAACCAAAAGGCAAAGTCCGCTGATATTTTTTTTGTTTGTGATTTTTGGCAACAAACCACAGTACACTACCACCGCTTCGTGTGGTAATACCTGTCTTCCGCTTCGGTTTCCAGTATGAAGTAAATAATCTGAGATGAACCCTTCATTTTGGATGTGTGTTCTGAATTCCTCCCGGATACGATACAAGTAGTCGTACCCTCCCTCTGCAATCAAGCCGCTGATCTGCTGCAAATTCATCTTATCAGCCAGTTGAACGTCCAAGCCTGCGTCTTCGAATTCGGACGATTCAGGTCCGCACACAGTAAACGTATAGCACCAAAGAACCAACATAGACACACTTATCGGGTACATTATATCATAATAGTCCTGGTCTGTACACCACGCATATGTCGCATCGTTCACTGTGCCACTTTCGTTAGCGTCCATGGGTTTCAACATAAGGCTCCATAGGAGCCAATAGCAATGAATCACACTTCTGTTGTTGCTTATATCACTGGTCTGTTTGTTGGATACTTGCCAGAGAGTAGTCAACTTTCTTTTGACAGTGTTGTAGTCCTTAAATGTTGCTTTGACGCTCATGTTTTGAGAAGAGCCTCCGAAAATAGCAATATCGTAATGATTGACATCAGACAAGCCAATGATGTATATGAGGTGATACATCGGGAATCGACATTGGCCTTTTAGAACTAAAAAGGAAAAATCTGAAGAGATATGTGGGTTGTGAAACGTATCGTTTTGAACTTCGCAGTAATCCAACGCTTTGACAATAACTTCCTTCCAAAAAGTGTTCTTGTTCATCCTTGCATTAGATACCAAATAAGTGAAACTGTTCTGTAGTTCAGCTTGTTGCACTTGGTGCATTACAGAAGTGATCCCGCCAAACAAGATGGCTCTGGTGAACATGGATAGCTTCCTGCAAGATTGATTCTGCCGAGATGGTTTGATGAGCCTTTTTAGTGCACTAAGGAAGTTCATACCTGCCCTTACACCCTCTAAAGATCGAGAGTTACTTCCAAAAGAGCTGGGCTTCTGGATGCTTTTTTGCTTCTTCAACAATTTTTTGAAGGACCCCTTAACCTCATCGCAGTCCCATAACTTCTCGTCGTCACACGGAAGATTCAAAAATTGGAGCTGAAAGAAGGGGATTTGCGGATTATGGCGAAACTTGATGTAGTCGGTGATATCCAAGTAAAAAGTCATAAATGTGATTCTCTTCATGGACTCGGATTCTATCCATTTCTCAAAAAGACTTGCATCACTATCAATGGCCTCGTTGGCATCAATATCCATCGTAACACCTGAATCTAAGTTGTCTTCTTCGCTTCCACTAACACCACTATCGGCAGACGAAGTATTTCCATGCTTCTGGGTGTTTTCAGGGTTTCCTCCTAAAAAGGGCGACCGACGCAATAATTGAACAGTTGTACCATGGTGTATATGAGCCCGCTCGTGCATTTGTCTCAGAAGATAGTTCTTTTCATTCCATTCTAACAAGTTCAAAGTTTGCAATATCCACACCTTGATGGGGCTTTTGAAGTCCCGGTGTTGAAATAGTTTGAACCGCAAAGGTGCTGCCACAAGCATGCAGAACTTGAACTCCGGAGAGGACCCCCGGTCCATCGTTTGCTCCGTCGGCGACATACAGTACATAGCACCAACGCACATCATAGCAAACACCAACAAAGGTTTTGCTGTTCGGGAATCGAAGGAAGGCCGGTGCAATATGGAGAACTTCGGGTGGAATACCTCCCAATAGACATGCAAGTAATAAGATAGTATGTTGACAAGATCAAACGGCCCTTCATTCTCATTCTCATGCTGGAACACTTCTTGTATGCTCTCACGGGAAACGTCGGTGAAGACATCAAGCCAAGACTTAAGAATCAGTTCATCCACATACAAGTGCGAGTTGTATTCCAAATTGACATGATGGAAATGATACTTAAGGCGATCCTTCACGGATGGCTTCGCTAATTCAGTCTGGGATTTTTCAGATATGGATTTCGGAGTCAGCGATTCATTGGTGTTGGTTGGAGAGCTCGAGGCGATAGACGCACGACCGACACGTTTCAAGTTCATCGGTGACGGGTTGAAAGCCTCCTCCAAGGGATTATCGTTATTCAGGAAGTAATTTAAATCTTGGAGCCCGATATTAAGCATAGGATCCACAAAGTTTTGGGTGACTCCAAGCTCCCGATTGTTCTCGGGGAAACTCATGTTGCGTGGGTTAGGGAATGGAGGGTTAGCAGGTGAAGGTAGGCCATTTCCCGGGTTGAAATCAGACGCCATGGAAGCAGGAGTGGAACCCATATTGGGAACATGGTACTGATCATTTCTGTTCAGTTCCGGAGACTCCAAAAACAACCAAGATAAAATGTCGTTGGACGGCTGAGGCATGTAGTTGCTCATCAAGTCGTGGGGGTTGATTGTGTTGGGATCTAGCGGGTTGAACTCTTCCGAACCATAAGCGTGCTGCTTAGCACCATTTGCAAACCGCTGGGAGCCGTGGGAAATATTGGGATATGAAGACATTTCACGTGGATGCTGGAGAGGCATGGCCATTGGAGGTGAGCCATGTGGGAAATGTTGTTGCTGATGATTGAAGTGCATCTGGAAAGGTTGAGGATATACCTGTGAAAGAGGCGAGTTTGGCCCTTGTCCAGGTGGCTGAAATTGGAAATGTTTTTGATAGGCAGGGTTTGTGTGGGCATGATTCGCATGAAGTTGGTTTCCTGGAACGTGATTCACTGGATGATTTGCTGGAACGTGACTCACTGGAACGTGATTTGCTGGAACGTGATTTGCTGGAACGTGGCTTGTATACGGAACAGCTTGATGAATGCGCTCAGTGGGAGGAACTTGATGTGGCCCTTGTAATGGAAGGTTTTTGTTTTCGGCCGCAACAACCATGGCTGTTGTTTCTTGGGCATGTGGCTCCTGAATTCCAGGGTAATGTGGATTTGGACTCTGGTGCTGAGGCTCGGTCACTGTGGTGTGATCCAGAGAAGCTGGGCCTTGTGTAGCCTCATTCCCATCCAAGTTGGTTTCTTTCTCCAAATGCTCGTGGGTATCCTCGTCGGCCTTGTCGATCAAATGCCTCCTGTGGTGACGTTCTCGTAGATCCTTTCTGACAAAGGTCTTACCACAGGTCCGCTTCAAGCCTTTATGGCTTGTTATGACATAGTCACAAACATAGACCTCTTTTGGCTGATGGTTAAGATAGTGCCGTGCAAGATGATCGGACCTGGTAAAAACCTTGGGACAGCTGGAGCAGGCATAGGTACCCATGTCGCGCCGCTTTTTGCGTTTGGGCTCTTGTTTTATATTGGGAGGCGATTCCTGTTTTTCGACCATTTGGACCCGCTGAAATTGACCGTCCTTACGAGTTATGAGCGTAAGATGTGTGGAATTCGGTGAGCAATGGTGCGTGCGGCTATACGAAGTACTGAAATGTAAAGCGCGAAGGGTCTTCTCATCTGCTGGAGAGCCCAACTCGGAGATGAGTAACGCGCTCACGAAGTCTTGAAGAGGGCCGGAAGGCAACTTCTAGAGTTCCCGGGCTCATATCAACACCTTTGGGCTTGGTCCAGATATACTGACTTTGCATTATTAGGTATGACTCGCATCAACTCACGTGACCACATAGAACAATACGTAGTCAAAACATGTTTACCCCACACAGACCTCATCGATGAAGCGAAGAGATTTCTTTTTTCTGGACTGGGTGCAGAGAGAATCAGCTTGATTGGAGGAGCTTGATTCGAAGTTTTCAAGGCTCTTGCTTTGGGTGTCTGCAGCCTTAATGCCAGTGTCATCACGTATTCTGAGTTGCCCCATCTGCTTCTGTAAATCCTTTGAGTAGCTGTTGATCCCATCAACTAGAAGGTCTTGTATATGATCTAGATCGTTGAGGATATTATATCTGTCGACCTTCTTCTTTCGTTGCTTCACCAACTCCCACTTGTACGTATAAAAGAACTTGACGAGGTTCATTCTCACTGCAGCCTCCTCCAACTCATTGTAAAATCGTTCTGTCGACGTAAAGTAGGAGAACTGCCGTTCCTGACCCAGGTCACAATACATGAGCAAGATATCAAGATCAATTTCGAGGAAAGACTCGTTGTTGAGCGCCCATATGCCGACGAATTTATCGTAGATCTCCGGGTTCTCTGTTTTTTGGGAAGCCCGGTTGAAGGTCATAGACTCAATGACAAAATCCTGGAACTGGTCGAAATTCAGACTTTCGATTTTCTCAATCAAGTCGCGAAAGATATCGTGAAGTAGTTCCTTGAGCTCACCGCATTCCCTGAGCTCCTGGAACTCTTCACATATGACGCCAGGATTCGAAGATTTGAACTCTTGTAGAAACAAATTCAAGCAAAAAATTACAGCCTTTTCAATAGCCTCTGTTTCCGCTTTTTTCTCAAAGCTCGTGAGTGTCTTCTTGAGATGGCTTTGTGCAAACTTCTCTTGGATGTACACCGACATCTTCTCGCTGAGCATCTTATTGAATCCACAAGTACCAGCAGACTCATCCACATGGGATCCTCGCTTGAGACTGGATATAGAAGGCATAGAATTCACAGAGTCGGACGAGCCACGTACATCTTGGGCACAGCTTCTTTCACTTCCCAAATCATAGATAGTAGTATCCAGATACTCGTTCGGAGGTTGTGAAACTATAGGCGAGCATGATAGATCCATTTCCAGAGACAGGTCGAAACTTTCTACCCGTTCTATGTCTTCTGCGATAGTCGGCAGGGGATCGGTGGTGTAGTTCTTAATAGACTCGTCCATTTCTTCAGTATAACTGCTCTCGAGCTCTTCAATAACATCCCGTTGCCTCAGGTTAGCTGCGTAATCTTGAACAGCAGATTTCACTGACATCCGAACGGAGTGCTTTGTGTCATGAAGGGAAAAGTTAGTGCACTGATTCAAGGGAAACATCCGAGGCCCAGTCTTCGAGCTCTGAGCCTCGCGTTTGCTCTTAATACACTGGAATTTCGTCTGGGTACTGGAGGTCTCGGTTCTCTCCTGGTGTTTCTCGGCGGGGCTTTTTCGGGCCATTTTCGGGCCATCCCCTTCGTGGGAATTCGCTGGGTGGCCTCTGGCGTCGGCAGAAACATTCTTGTTGTGATTCAGATTATGTTGATGGATAAACGTTCGTATTTGGCTGTTCATTGACATGATCCAACGAGTATAGACGAAGTTTAACCATAAGTTTCTGGTGAACAAGTGCCATGAAGTCTAAAGCAGAGCATTCATCGCAGCATAATGTTGCCACGTGATGCGGCCTCTGTGCGCGCAGGCTATGCCAGGACAATCGTCAATTTGGTCTAGGTTCGCGGCCAAACTAATCACTTCGACTACGCATCTCGCCTACGCCATGCTGCTTTTTTTTCCTTTGTTACTCGCTACGCTGCAATACAATGAACTATAAGTAGCAACAATAGAAATGGGGATACTTTTGCAGTGTTTACTCAAGCGCTCAGTAGTCGGGACGCGTGCGGCATTGTATTTTTGTTTTCACAAACTGTTCCTCGTCTGCCATATAATTTATTATTCTCGCAACTCGTCTTTAGTAGGCAGGCGCACCACGTGCGATAATATGCCAAGTTACGACAAGCTATCAAACAATAATCACCAATACTCAGTCAGCCATGAGTCGACGATCAGCCAGCAATTCACAAATGATCATCAGTTTTAATAATTGGTCAAGTAAAGCTAAATCCAGTAGTCAAGTTGTGATCAATCCAGTAATCAATCCAGTAATCAAAGGTCGTGCTTCATAATGGTCTATTACTTTGTTAAGTCAGCGTACTTAGTGACACCATGGTTCTATGTGGGTCTTGGTTCACTATTAGAACCGGCAGTGTTTGGAGTAGAATTCGCATTGCTGTTGTTGACAGTGTTGCTTGGCTGGCGGAGACGCTGGATTATGGGTATGGCACTGAAAGTGCTCGCTGGCCGCCTAAAAGACTCCCCCGCCAATTGCGATAATGGAAACCTCCGGGTCATTATTAGCTCGGGGTCGGGTGATGTGGAGGGCGTACACGGTGCTAACGATGCTGGATACCCTGGGGTGGCCCATGCTTGAGGCACTGCGGTGTCGGTCAATGGGGTGATCAGAGGGTTGTATGGTTTTCTGAATGGGTTGAAAACGTCCGTCAGATGCTTGGCAATGTGCTCTATAAGTAAGTCTCTATCCTCGACAAATAGAAAGTTGCAGTTGGCTTTGATCACCGCAATCTTCTTCGATACCGGATCGGATTCACTGAGGGACTCAACTTCTTTTCTGCAAAGCGGACAGCTCACGTGGCCATTCAACCACTCGATGATACACGGTTTGCCAAAGACGTGGCCACAATTGGGCATAGCCACCGGTGTGTGCAGGCACTTGGAAGCATCCACCACAGGTGGATTCAGTTTTGTCAATTGCGGGAACATATCATTCTGCGTGATGGGTTCCCTGGTTATAAGCTTCACTGGGGGAACCCGGATATGAGCATTTGCGCCAGAATCAACGGGTAAAATCAATGATGGGTCATTAAACTTGGACTCGAGTCTCTGTGAGGGAACCACCAACCCCAGTTTGGATAGAGGTTCTGTGAGAGCATCCAACCTGGCACCTTGAGGACAATCAGACTCGAAGGCTTCGTCTAGTTGGGAGATCTGAGCCTTTTTACCGCCGTCACTATGGCTGGAGCTGCCGCAGTTGAACTTCTTCTTCTTATTCTGCTCGCTGACATATGGATCGTAGCAAATTGGGCAAGTTCTATCAGACAACTCTTCTAATACCATGTCCTGTAGGGAAGCAATGGCATCCTTTGATGCCACCTTCTTGTTGCTTCGGATGCCGCTGGTGACGAAGGCCCGATCTATGATATCCCGAAACCACTGAGGCATTTCGGCATTGTTGAGGAGATTTCCATCGAGATCAGTTTCTATGAGCGTGGAGTTAAACAAGCCATTTCCGAAAGCACCATTCATTGTGAGCTCCAAAGAAAAGTATCGAGCTAGAATAAAATTTGGGTGCCTGGCGTATCAGTGATGTGGAAGAAAAGTGGTGTGCTCACGTAGTGCGTGTGACATAGCATGTAGAGTTTCGCAGTGCTGCACACTCGCCTTGGCCAAGGCCCAGTTGCTTGTACGGACAGTAAAGAGACACAACTAATCCACGAAAATCCACGAAAATAACGGATTCAAATATTATTTCTTGCTAGTGTTCTAATCCTAATAGCTACATGCAGTGCCACTTACCAAGTTCTACCAATTTAAAAAAAAAAAAATAGTGCCTGGTATAAATAAGAACATGATTATCTCACACTAGTGCTTTAATACTCTGGAGTGCACTATATTTACTTCCCTTGCTTTAAAGCACCCCATACTCCCTGCCATGGTCAATGCCACCGAAAACGCCTTGACGTCCACCTACAACCACAACGAAGAAGACGATTTATACCACATCCGCAAGTTGCTTTTCGCAGGAGACTTCTACTTGGCAGCGGTGTTATCGTCAACCTTGGACAAGCTTGTGTCAATCATACACACCTAGATCTGTTTCAGTGGAAGCAAAGAAGAAGAAGGATGACTAGCGCTTTAATCTACGAATTCTAGCTAAATCCCAAGATCATTCTTAATCTCTTTGAAAAAAAAAAGAAAATAGTAAAAAAAATAGTAAAAAAAAAACAGGTTTAAATTTGACTGGGTTCGTATGTTTCAATCATGACTACAAGGCATGGAGTACTCCAGTGCGCGTGCAACCGTCCCGGTACATTCATACATTTTTTTGCCCAGTCACGTATTGTGCGAAAAGCACCATAAAAATACAATTGTTGCAAATGCTAGAGGCGACACGTACCAGATATCACGTGCCGCCCTTGACCATTGTGGCATCCCCTATAATTGTAAGTATAAGTGTAATTGATATTGGTAGATTTTACAAAGTGAAAAAGTGCTGTGGTCAGTCGTGCGTCCAATACATTTAATACATTTAATACATTTAATACATTTAATACATTTATACGTCTAAAACTTGCTTGTGTCCAGTCTGGTTTCGCATGCCAAATTTGGCAGTATGCGCATATTGTTCTAATTTAATCTGACTAATTACTTCTATTCAACAATTGTGCTGGTCAATGCGCCTGGGACGGTTTCCATGACGCAGAACGCGGCTCCGATTCATGGATGCATTAGAGAGTTGTCGTGTCTTTAGTATGTCTTTGGGAAACGAACACGGTTTAGCAAAAGGAAAGACTGAAAGTGGTTAAAGGGAACCTTTTTTTAACAATATGGTAAGTTCTAGAATTCTACGGGTTTGGTGGACTCATTGTTCTCTTCTAGGCCGTTAGAAGGTGCCCCATACCCGAGCTCCGGCCGGTTGGTGCGCAAAAAATTGTGGAGCATAACCCATCGTTCAAATTGCCTTTCAAAAGTTTTATTAGGGAGAAAAGGGTTTTTTTTTTTGAAACCCGGGTCATGGGTAAGTCACCTGGGCCCTCAATACTCCAAAAGAATTAACTTGGGTTACGAATACTAGACTTATTGTTATAGTGATGTACTCACTGTTCACGTCTAACATAATATTATACCTCAATTTCAAATTCAGATACTGGTTCCAAGAGTATATCGAGCTCTACGAAATATAATAGGGCACAGGAAAAACCTCTATAACTTTGGCCGAACGTGTATACTGTAGATATATATAGCTAAACGTTGACGTGAAATTAATGCAAGGTTGAAAATTAGTCTGCAAAAGCAGATTGAGAAGGATTCTAGTTCCAAAGGAGTCCTCTGTGTAATTAACTCAATCTTCGCTTGATCGCAATGTGACGTAAGACTGCTAAAGTTACAGGTTGAACCCTTGGTGCATGGGCAAGGTTGCCCCATTCTAATATATAAGTTTCAACATTTCCTATGCACGATCCTCGGGCCCCTCATCTCCACATTTCATCTTCACATGTATTGTTGTCTGATTCCAGCGACCAAGCTTTGCCTGTCAGGTGGCAAAGAACTGATTTGCTCGGGAGTCAAATTCAACACCTGGACAATCATATCCACCTGATCAGAAGGCGCATTGGAAAGTTTCATTTGCGTCAGGAGAGGAAGCCCGGGCCATCTGCCCTGGTTAGGATTCTGGTTTTGGAAGCCATTAGCTGGAAGTGAGGGAGGGAGAGGCAACTCCGCTTGGCCGTAGCGTTGGCCACCGGCACTACCATACCTTTGGCCCTGTGGTGGCTGGCCATAGCCTTGTGGCGGTTGCTGTTGTTGTGGAAGATATCCGCCAGGTTGTGGAGCAGCCCCAAACTGTTGATTTGGAGGAACAACAGGCGCAGGGGCACTGACGCCGGCGTTCATAGCCTCGGCAATAACATCTTCATTGATGAATCCCATTAGCAAAAGCGCCTGTGTAGCAGCAGAAGCAAGATGGGGAGAGATCTGAAAAACTTCAGCCGCACGAGCAGACCCCGTACCGCCAATAATGGTTTTTAGATTGGCAATCAATTCTATGAGTTGCGCAGGTGGAATCTGGCTTAAAGTTTCGTTGATTTTGTCAGGCGTTGAAAAAGGGAGATTGGGAACTTGGGGAAGAACCTGCGAAGCCTTCAAGTGTTTCTCGGGAAGAGAAGACAAGCTCGGAGGTAAAGGAGCACTGGAGGGTGCAGTCATTCCTGGGTTGACCATAGCCGGAGATTGTGTCATGGATGGTTGGGCATTTCCATGTGGGTCTGAGGTAGAATACCCTCCAAACCTAGCGGTGTTAAGGCTAGGGTTGGCCTGCAAAATTTCAGGAGGGAATTGAACACCAGGAGGAACGTCATCTGTATTTAGAGGAATGATGGTCTTATGATCACTGTTTCCAGTTCTAAAGCCCTCCTTCAGTAACTCTATGCGAAGCTTTTTCACCTGTCTAGTCTGAGGGTTTATCAAGGAGACCTTTCCCAAAGTCTGCATTGCTACTTGTGCCTGGTGAGGCGTTTCGAACTCCACAAAGGCGTATCCCTTATTCTTACCCGCGTGATCGTAACCAAGACGGACATCAAGAACGTTTCCTGCTCCGCAAACGACAGCCTTAAGATTGCTTTCGGTCCATTCAAAGGGTAACAGGCCTATGTATAGAATTGAGGAGGGATTCTGGACCCTGGGGGGTGGCGGACCTCTTCGTTGCATGGTGAAACAACGCTAGAGGTAAATACTTTTGTGTGTAAAATGTGCACGGTGCGAAGCCCGAACATCTTTAAGCAGCGAAGTGCTTTAAGAAAAAAAAACTCCGATACCGGGAGTCGAACCCGGGTTTGCTCGGTGAAAGCGAACCGTGATAGCCGTTACACTATATCGGAATATAAATTATTAAAAAGAGCATGGTCTGTTAGCAGGTAGAGAATAAGTCAAAAAGCGATCACTCACCCAGTCAATAAAGCCACGAAAAATGTTTAAAGCACAGTTAGAGGAAGGTTTAGGTTACCCTTATTTATTTTGCTCAATCAAAGGTTATTTGGGCAAAGAATTAGAGTAAAAAATTGTCTACAGGTTAGTCTCATTAAATATCCATCAATGCATATATACCTAATCTATAGCCCCTAGGGCCTCATTAATCTATGATACCGTAAGACCCCTTACTGATCTCATTTTTGATATCTTCAATAACCTTCTTTCTGTCATCACCAAGATCGGCCAACTCTTCCGCAGTCAAACCATTCACCAGTCGTAACAACTCCACATGAGCCGAGGTCAAGTAATCCAACTTCGGGTCGATTCTATTGAGACACAACTGGATCAAATCCTTCGTGGTCACGTTGACCATAAGACTTGTCTCCACCAACGCATGCGAGAGTTGCGGGTATTGGTCCAAAAGCTTCTTCATAAGCTGAGGGTTCTCCAAACTCATGGAACGGGCTTCCTTCAACATCTGAGAGGCGGTCTGCAGATCTAGAGAAGACAATACGGCGGAAATCCCCTGCTGTGCATTTTGGTTCTGGTAAAGCTGCACTCCTAGTGGTAAAGGAGGCAACTTATTGTAGTTGGAGAAGTCCGGCACTTTATCAAAGGCATCACTATCACTGGCTAGAGAACAGCGCAAATACCGATTGCCCACGTTCATGTTATTCAAGTTTCTCACTGCCGACGACGCCGTCTCCCTGTCGTAGTATTTGATAAAGGCCGAGCCCTTGGACTTGCCTGTGGTGGAGTCAAAGACCAACTTCAAGTCGCTGACAGGACCCACGGACTTGGCAATCTCCATGACCTGATCCTCGGTATAGTCGAAAGGTATTGAGCCTAGGTAGATGACCGCATCTTCATTCAGCATATTAAGAGGGGCCCGGGAGTTGTATTGTCGCGGAGTACTTGGTGATGTACCAGTTGGCTCGATACCTCGCACACCATACACCTCTACACCAGAGATGGATTCCACAGTCCGACTGGACTCAAACCAAAGAGGGAGACATTAGTGATGAAATGGGAACATCAGAAAGTTAATATTAAGAGTCTAGGACCTTGGGGTCGGTGGACTGAGGCAGGGGTGAAGGGTCGTGTCGTGCCCAAGTTTCCATAGTGAAGAGCTTTCTCACCAACTCCATTTCACAAGCACAATGGAAGTCAAAGAAATCAAGTCGACAGTGTCCAACTTAGACAAGTCCACGGACGACGCCACCATCTTGAAGTTGCTCAACATCTTGAATGATGGTGTACAGCCCTCCGAGAAGCTCTTGCGAGAAACCAAGGTGGGTGTGGCTGTGAACAAGTTCCGGTCCAACAATAACAGCGAAATCAGCGGCTTGGTCAAGAAAATGATCAAGAAGTGGAAGGAAGTGGTGCAGAATGAAAAGAATTCCAAAAAGACTTCCCCAAAAGAAACTCAATCCTCCACAGACAAGCCAGCCCGGCCTGAAGCAGGGTCTACTCAAAGCAAGCTCCACGGGGGGCCCAGAAACCCCAAGACCGATGGCGTCAACACTACATTATACGATAACCAAACCCGGAATGCGACGGTCGCTGCTTTATACACCGCGTTGGCCATTGACAGAAACGACGATAGTAAAACAATCATCAATGTGGCCAAGGAAATCGAAATAGAAGTCTACAAAGCCGAGTACTCTGCAGTCAGCGACAGTTACCGGAACAAGGTTCGGACATACACCATGAACTTAAGAAATAAGAAGAACCCCGACTTGCGTGGCCGGTTATTGGATGGACACATCACGCCTGCAGGCTTCATCAAGATGACCCCCAGTGAAATGGCACCCGAAGCATTGAAACAAGAAATAGAAAAGTTACAGAAACAAAACCTCTTCGATGCTCAAGGTGCAACGGAAAAGAGAGCCGTGACCGACCGGTTCACGTGCGGAAAGTGTAAGCACAAGAAGGTCAGTTACTATCAGATGCAGACCCGGTCTGCAGATGAACCTTTGACGACATTTTGCACGTGCGAGAATTGCGGCAATAGATGGAAATTCTCATAGGGTGATGTATTTTTGTGGGGTCTAGCAGCTCTAATGATTCTTTAGTGTATTAATATTTGGTGAGCTAGTAGGTGATTTCTTTGGTCATGTAGGACAACAAGTCGACCTTGGTGACGATCTGCACAGGCTTCAACTCCGAGTCCGTGACGATGGCATTAGAGTGGGTCTCGAAGAACTTGTTCAATAAGTTCAATGGAGTCTCTAAGGTGATGGCCTGGTAAGACTTCTTGGTAAAGCCCGATTGCTTGGAGATGTCGAAGGACTTTTCAAAGTCGGCCAACTTGGTAAAGTCCAAGTACACGCTTCTGATGGAGTTGGTCATTTGCACCTTCTTGGTGGACAACGACTTCAAAATCTTGGAGAGAGTGATCAAGCCCACCAACTTTCCATTTTGACTCAACACTGGCAACTGGTCAAAACCATTGCTTTGCAACAACTCAAACGTCTTGCCCACAGTGTCTGCAAGGGTAACAGTCACCACAGGTGGCTTTCCTGCAACAAGGTCCTGGATGGTCTTGTTGTTCAAGAAATCGTCGGTCTTGGATGCGGCCTGGTTGGTTTCCTCGACTTCGAAACCGTTGGTCTTCATCCACTCGTCATCGGCGAACTTAGACAAGTATGATCTGATGGAGTCGGGGAACACCACAACCAAGGTGTCATCCTCGGTCAAGTCCTTGGCCACTTGCAAAGCAGCTTGCAAAGCGGAACCTGAAGAGCCACCCACGAGAAGACCTTCTTCTCTGATGATTCTTCTGGCCAACTTGAACGACTCACGGTCATCGGTCTTGATCCACGAGTCGACGTAGTCTCTGGTCAACACGTCGGGGATGAAATCGTATCCAATACCTTCCACCATGTAGCCTTCAGTAGAGGTGTTTAAGGACTCGGGCTGGGCCAAGATGGAACCCTTGGGGTCGGCTCCAACAACCTGCACCTTGGGGTTCTTCTCCTTCAAGTACTTGGCGATACCACTGATGGTACCACCAGTTCCGGCACCAGCAACAAAGTGGGTGACCTCACCCTTGGTCTGGTCCCAGATCTCGTAACCGGTTCCGTAGTAGTGGGCCATAGGATTGGCCTCGTTGGCGTATTGGTCCAAAATCACCGAGTTGGGGATCTCTTTCTCCAACTTCCTGGCCACACCAATGTGAGACTCGGGAGCATCCCATGCAGCCTCAGTAGGGGTTCTAATGATCTCAGCACCCAAGGCCTTCAACACAGAAACCTTCTCGTTGGACATTTTCTCGGGTAAAGTGATGATGGTTCTGTAGCCCTTGACAGCGCCCACAAGGGCCAAGCCAATACCGGTGTTTCCGGAGGTTGGCTCGATAAGAGTGTAACCAGGCTTGATTCTGCCGGTTTTCTCGGCCTCCAAAACCATGTTCTTGGCGATTCTATCCTTGATGGAGCCTCCAGCATTGAACAACTCCACCTTGGCATAGACCTTGGCCTTAATACCGTAAGACTGGGGGATTTTGTTCAACTTGATAAGCGGCGTGTTGCCGATCAAATCCAAAGCGTCATTTGAGAGGGGGGGCACTGACATGGTTGAAGTGGTTAAAGAATAACTGTGGATGAGTTAGAAAAAATGACCAGCTCAGGTGTGCGTTTAGTATGCACTCCACAGCCATCTCTTAGGCCCTTTAGCCGCGTATTCTCTCAGTGTTCGAGAGCCGCACAGCCGGCCACGGCACTCCATCAATAGCCATGAAACTTTGGTTTTGTAAATTTATCTCGGGAAATTTTGCCTTGGAAAATTTTGTCTCGGGAAATGATAGTCTCAAAAAAAAAAAAAACTTTGTCATGGGAAAAATGTTTCTTTCTTCAAGTGGTCCATATTTGGTAGACACTGCATCTAGATGCTAATAATCTTGCATTTTAACACCTCGGGGTCTGCACCAGGAAGGCCCTTGGTAAAGTCAAACACTTGAAAAACGCCTTTTCGGTCCACAGCGAAAACCTTGCCACCATCGAAAGAAAAACATACCGAAGCAGCCTCGGGGGCCCGGAGTGCAGGTGCAGCCTCTCCAAGTAGCACCACGCTTTTTCTGGTTCGCGGATTGTTGGCAAAGTTCATGTGAGCATTGGGCGTAGACACCAAAAGAAGCCTGCCCAGCTTATCCACGAAAACCATGCCGTTTCCCCGAGGCGACGACTCCACGCCGTATATATTTGACCCGATTTCAGGCACTTTCATCAACACCCCCACCTCGGCATTGGATGTGTCCTCGTAGTACTCGGTCTGGGTGAGGCTGTTTGCAACTTCCGAGTATAGCTGCGAGTCCAAGTTCTCCGCACTGGGGTTGGACATTTCCCGGCAATCCACAGCGTACCCACTGATTTTAAGCACGATTGATGTTCTCTTCTTGAGAGAAGATGAGGTAATCACAATGGTATTGGAGAAGGGCGTTCCGAACTTAATATCCGTGATACCCTCATTATCGAGCATTGTATCGTCGTCTTCAATGCCCATGAAATCCTCCAACTCATCGGTGCTTTCGTTGGTGGAGTCATCAAGCTCGTGGGGTTTGGCCTTTTCCTTGTAGTTTTTTGGGGCCCTTGTATCGGAGAACACGAGGCGGGGTTCTTTGAGAGACTTTGAGCTTTTGTTCCGGAGCGAGATCAAGAAGTACCGCATCT
This sequence comes from Metschnikowia mauinuiana, assembly GCA_002374555.1. Taxonomy (NCBI): domain Eukaryota; kingdom Fungi; phylum Ascomycota; class Pichiomycetes; order Serinales; family Metschnikowiaceae; genus Metschnikowia; species Metschnikowia mauinuiana. The sequence goes on along the minus strand of NKZY01000684.1, from coordinate 127,585 downwards.
CATACACTGTACAGCACAATAGATGGGTGGAGGTGGCATTGAACGTGATTAGTTTCAATGGGTCTCGAAACGGAACGGTGATGGTAATTGGACTCACCTGCACCGCAGTGGAATTGCTTCTTTTTTCTAAGTGGTGTAAAATGATGAAAGGTTGTTGTTTCCCGGAAACCTTTTCTCTAGTGGTGATGCCACATGCCAAGATGTTATTATCCGGAGACAAAGCAATGCATCGGATGGGGAAGTTCGTCAAATAGGTGTAGACAGGAGCACCAATGTCGCCTTGGGAAGGGTCAACGTTGAGAATCCGGAGCACTCCTCGAGTCCCAGAGAGTGCCAAGTACTTATCCGAGAGAGCACACGATAAGTATATCGACAGCTTTAGCTGCGAAGCCACATCTTTCTGACCAGAAGCATCCTTTGAAGAAGCAAAGTCGCTGCGCACAACATACCCATAGTTGGACGGCATTTTCATATTGTTCTCCTTGGACCCGTACTCTCCACTTAATTTTCCACATGCCAAGAGCACTGGGCGAAACGAGGCATGCATGTAGAGCTCCCACTTTTTCTCGGAAACAAGACAAAACAAGACCCTTTCCTGGTTCTGAGAGTCAAAGCTGCGCGTGATGGCCGTACACACAAAGCGGTTTAACTTGAATCCTTTTTCAAACAAAAGCTTCTTGGGTTGCGTATTGTACGTAGACACCTTGCGATGGAAAGGAAAACACTGGGAGAAATTGCGTTCCTTGTCTTCGTCCAAAATCTTACTCGTGTCTCTATTGGCCTCTGCAAGAATACTGCTCTCCACCAGTTTCTCCAAAAAAGGCTGTAAATCTGTTTCCGTAGGAACTTTTTTCGGACTCTCTATTGCCTCGACTTTTGAGCCACTCTCATCCATACTTCCTGAAACACTCAGTCCGGACCTCTCCTCCTCTTCTTTCGCGAACTTGTAGAATAGTCCCATCAAGTTCATCTTGTCAGAGGCCACTGACCCGCGCGAGTTTCTGCGGGCACCATGTCGAACCTGCTTATTTCGAGCTTGCATATCTGGAAGGTCTGAAGCACCATCGTCCATACCCATGATATTCTGGGCTGAATTTTCTTGGACCTTTATTTGCTTTACAATTCGATACAATTCCTGCATGGGGCCGATTTTCGAAAGAACTGATACTGGTTCCGTGTGGCATATAGCGCAAGTGGGGTCTATCTGCTCCAGAAACTGAGCCTCTGACACCAAACATCCACAAGTGAGCACTGCAACATCGGGGCACAATTGGCCTTCGGGCCCGGGGAGTATGAGTAAACTCTCGAGCTGAGAGATCCATTGGTTCATGACTCTGGCCTGCCCGCAGGTTATGTGCAGGTGACGTGGAAGATGTAGATTGAGTATCTGGATATGAGAATTTGATATATAATGTCCTATCGGTCCTGCAGACAATTCCCGCTTCACTTCCCCACAAAATTTACATTTATAACATCAAAAATAGACTTGTAGTGCTCTCCTACTTTATTCATTTTGTATAGAGTTTAGTGGGTCTGTAACACTGACTGTAAATAATGTGTTTTGCTGCCACCTACTTTCTCATACTAAGTGCTCCCCTACAAGCTTTCTCAACAAAACGTACTATATTATATATTAAATTAAACCGGAAAATTGTGTGCTTGACAAATGCTGATGAATTGAAGTGTTGGGGATATATTTCCCCATAGTTCAAATGTTGCAGTTAATCTCCTCGCCGTAGACTTGAGATTTTTCTTGGGCACGAGATTCTTGCGCTGGACCTTCTTCTGCTTCAATGACCGAGGTCGTAGGCGCAAGTGATTTGCCAGCAGGTACGGGGGCAGCAAAAGCTCCGAAGATCGAGTTGCCAAAAGTTTCTTCGTTCTCGATTTCCTCCACCATATCCTGAAAATCATGGTGGGCCTCGTCCACGCCGTAATCGAAAAATTGGTAGATCGCCTGTAGCACGACTTTTGACTGGGTCCAGAAACCCTTGAGGCTCTGTTGCAGTTCCGCAGCCCTTGCAGCGTTCATCGCCAGCTCATCAAAGTCTGGTCTTAAAAGAAGGGCTGATCTGGGACATAGGCCCAAGTCCTTCAAACGCAACAATTCCTGCGCTTCTGTAAAAGTTGTTCTGGTGGCCGGTGAAAAGAATGCATACCGGGAAGGCTTGAAGTGGCCAATAGTGGCGTATCTGGACACAACTTCGTCTTCTTCAGGCGTAAACGAGATATTGTTGACCTTATGGAGCCATCTCTTGACATCCAGTAAGGACTCGTCTCCTTCGAATTCGGATTTTATGGTATCTCCAAGCATCGTTCTGATAGATAATGTGCACATAGAAGCAGGAGTTTCGGGAGTTTGAGAAGATTCGACAGTTCCTTCAAGATTGAGTTTCCCGACGATATACAGCTCTTTATTCTCAATAAACATGCTCAAGTCAGTGCTAGATGTGGTGGCACAGACAACATCTTTATCGACTAGAATACGGCTATATTCAGCAGTGTATGGACACAATTTCAAAAGTAGAAGATGGTCGGAAGACATGTTCTGAGTTGTGATAAGCTCCAAGTTATTGCGCAGTAGAAGTTCCTGAACTGACTTGGGAACGTCTTGATTTTGAATAGGGGCCGAATCGGGATTCTCTGGGTGATTGGCAACTATTATGACAGCAGATAAGCAGCCAGTTGGAGCGTTGTGAAGTGACATGGCGGGGAGGAGGGAGAGTATATAGATATTTAAGATCCGCAAAAGAAAGGATTCGTAGGTTTATTTAAAGATTACATAAGAAGTCGCGCTTCACGTCAAAGAGTGGGAGATACGGACTTGACGGTGCGAACGCTAGCAAGCAACTGAGGGGTCACTTGGTTGCGCGAAGTATTACTGTGATTTCTTTTCCACCCCTCTCGGCCATAGGCCGGACCAGACCCAAATTATTTAGGGCATTTATAAGAGTAGAAAAATAGGGGCAGGGAAAACTTTCTTTCCCAAAGATATTTCAGGATGCATTCTACATATACACCGCCCGGCTACTTCCCGGTGGCCGAGGATGTCATGGCAAGTCAAAATAGCAGGGTGCATGTAGCACGAATCTCGCAGGCCGAGACTCATCACTTGCCACATCAACCAATTGATGGGTTCTACTCTAAATGAATTTTGCGACATACCTGATGCAATAGAGAGATGATTAAAATTAGTTCTACACTCAATTAGAGACTCTTCTTTAAAATAGAAAATGTTAGTGACAGATGAGTGTTAGTAGAGATCAATATTCTGTAGACTGTATAGGAATAGTTTAGAAATAGATTAAAAATAGATTTGGAAGAGATTAGAAAGAGATTAGAAATGTATTGGTAGTAATGGACCATAATAATAGCAATAATTGTTTTTGCACATTTGAGTGCCCATTGTACTAATACTACTATTTGGTGCGAAACCCATTTATTCATCACTTAATTTGAAACAAGATTCACCAAAACAGTGATTTTCTTATCGTAGTCGCGCACCGTGATTCTCAAACAGTAAGTGTAAGCATACCTTAGAACAGTATAAAAAGCTGTCTAGTGGAAGTGAAGGTGGTAGATCCTAGAGTGGGGTGAGTTAATGTACCACTAGTAGTGTAGTGAAGTGTAGTGTAGTCTAGACTAGTCTAGTCTAGTCTAGTCTAAACTCTTGAACGTAAGGCTAAAGTCTAATTCTAGAGATTATAGATTATTGTATAGTTCAGTTTGATTTATAACATAGTCCATATTTTATAGTGTAGTGTGCTATGAGTGTATAGACAGAAGTGGTTGGTAGTGTGAGGTACGGTGTTAGTACTAGACAAGCATTGAGCCGGATATAAGAACACCACACCAACTTGCCGAATACAACAGTCACAGAAAAATCAGAATCCAAAATCATCGGTTTAGAAATTGTTTCAAATTAAACAACCTTAAATTTTTATTGACCGTATTCTTATCAGAGGTGACTAGAAGCTTATCTTCTACATTGGAGTTTAGAATGGTGACTGGAGATAAGGTACATAAAGTTCTGCCCTGACGCGCATGGCTACATAAAAGGTGTTCCGTACCACAATAGTTCCACGTTTGAAATGCTTGGGTGCGATACATAAAAAGGTCCATTTTCCCCTACACAACATCCCAACTTTCCTTTCTACTCATTATCATCCGACCCATCTTCGCTACTTTACCCACCTTCGAGACAAGTGCCCGAATATTAGCTAGTATACCCGATCTCGCTCACTGATGACTTCTCAAAGCCCTCTGCCCACAAACATCGGCGTGTTTGTCCGTGTCCGACCCTCTCTCCAGAGGGAGAAGGATCTTAAGTGTTTGGTACAAATGCCCGCCGATGAACCTCACAAGACCATCTTGGAGTTATCGAAGGGTTCCAAGGAATACGCTTTTGACGAGTGTATTTGGTCCCACGACAACAGGCAGTCCAATTACCTCGACAACAAGGGCTTTTACCAAAAGTGTGGATACAACTTGCTTGTTCACTTGTACCAAGGCTTTAATGTGTGTCTCTTGGCCTATGGCCAGACTGGCTCGGGCAAAACCTACACCATGATGGGACAACCTGAAGAAGAGGGCATAATTCCACTGGTGGTGCGAGACATTTTGCTCCAGAGAGACAATCTTATTAAGGATAAGATCAACTGTGAGGTGAGTGCTTCATACTTGGAAATTCACAATGAAAAGGTCAAGGACTTGTTCTGTGATTCCAAAGTGTGCCGAGTACGAGAGCAACCCCAGAGTGGTCCCTATGTTGAGGATTTGACAGAAGTGCAGGTCACTTCTTTGGCTCAGTTCTTTAAGACGTTGGAGCCTGCCAATAAGTTAAGAAGTGTGGCATCCACTAAGATGAATGATGCTAGTTCCAGATCTCATGCAGTGCTCACTTTCAAATTGAAGCAAACTAGATTTTCCGAGGAGAATAGTGAGGAAAAAGGTGTTGGAGTTGGTACCCCAATTGAAGAGATTGTGTCAAACATCAAACTTGTGGACTTGGCTGGCTCAGAGAGACTTGCTCGTACTCAGACTTTCAACCAAGCTGAAAGGCTTAAGGAGGGAAACCAAATCAACAAGTCGTTGATGGTTCTTGGCCGGTGCATCAATCTTTTGTCGCAGCCTGGCCAGAAGAATGCGGTGGTTCCCTACAGAGATTCTGTGTTGACATACCTCCTCAAGGAAAACTTATCGGGTAACTCCAAAACCACCATGGTCTTTTGCATTTCTCCTACCGATTTGGACGAGACCCAACAGACTTTGACTTATGCCACCCAAGTCAAGCGCATCAAGACAAAGGCCACGGCCAATGCCTCCAAATTAGTGCCCTCTGTTGGTCCTCGGGATGCAAATGTAGATCCTGACTTCACTACACTTGAATCGTTGAAGCGGGAAATCGCTATCCTCAATGACGAACTTGAAAACTACAAGAAGCACGAGCAGGGCAATGGGGTTTCTGCATTGCTCAATTATCTCGAGCGTGAGGGTACCCGGCAATCGTTCGAAATCAAGTTTCTCAAGAACAAGGTTTTAATGAAGGACGAGGAAATCGAATTTTTGCGCCACCAAAATGATTTCCTTAAGATCCAGAAGCATTCTGCCATCCGGCAGAAATTCGAACTTGAGAGGAAGTACCTTGCTGAACGGGCAGGAAGAATCTCCAAGATCTGCGGCGCAGAGGCTCAGGGCTACATCAACAGTGATATTTCGACCTGACACGTCGAAATATGTAAATTAAATATAAGTTCTCTTTTCTTCGTATGTTCTGGGCCAGAGTCGAAATTGATCTGTCTTCAACTGGAGCGAATACGCCGTCCGGTCTATTGTAATGTCTACACTATGGGTTAGTCCTGCACACCCGCACAGCCAACGTTTTATCGAGCAGCGAACTGAAATTCTTTCACTGAACGAGACCCCACTCCCGTACTTGTTTCCAGATGGAATTTAATAATTACAAGGTCTTGCTCCAACTCAAGGATGGCTCCCATATAAAAGGGCTAATCAACAATGTCAACAAAAGTCAAATCACTATTGGAAACAAGAGCATCGATAACCATCTAGTCAAGGATTTGAAGGTGTTGCACTTACCTAAAGGTGAATCTGAGGGTAATAACCGGAACAAGAAAAACTTGGATGCGCCATCTGCTATTCCAGCATTGGCACGTCTCGACGAAGCGGTGATCTCGGCTTCCAAGCCGACGTCTCGTAGTGCAACTCCAAAGTTGAGCAAAAAGGTGCCTGATTGGGGCTCGGATGTTCAGGATATCAAGAAATCCGAGGACTTTGATTTTGCTGCCAACTTGGCCATGTTTGACAAGAAAACAGTTTTTGCTGATTTCCAGAAGCACGACCATGTGAGTGCCTCTGATCGCCTAGTGGGGCATAATAAGGTGGAGAAGAAATCCAACGACAAGTACGACAACGACGAGATGATTCTCCCACCAAACAAGGAAGATACGTGGGATAAGATTGGGTCCATTTCCCAGCGTTATTCTCTGCCAGTGAATGCCGTGGGTGGAGTCTCGGAGTCTGCGAAGGAAAACGCTTCGTTCAAGTTTGTTTTCGAAAACACCAATGTTTCCGTGCCACTTGCTTCGCCCGTGCAGCTTCTTGAGATCGAGCGGATCATGCAGAAATATTACTCCTTGGACAGCAAAATCTCTGCGGAGATCTGTGCCACGAACCTCTACAAATTGATAGTGAACAAGATCTTGGGAGGCTCCGTGAGACTCAGCAACCGGAAAAACCACAACTTGCCTCCGCTTGTGTTGCTATTAATCGGGTCCAGCCGTTGCAGCAGCTACTCCTTTGCTCTCGGTAGACACTTGACCAACCACGGCATTCGTGTGCTTGCATATACTATCAGCGAAGAGCACTTGAGCGATGAGGACGTCAGCTACCAGTGCCAGTTATTTGAGAAAAGCGGAGGCAAAATAGTGCACTCGGACTTCAAGGGACTCCTAGACATCTTGCAGCAGCTTGAGACCCCCGTGGAATTGATTGTCGACTCTTTGCAGGGTTATTCGACGCAATTGTCTGATCTCTTTTACGCGAACGCAGACTTCAAATTCCTCAAGCAACTTGTGAGTTGGGTTAACGAACCTAGACAACGCTCCAAGACCTTGTCGTTGGATATACCGTCCGGAGTGGATGGAGGCTCCGGAACCGTGTCGGACCCACTGTTACACATCAAGAGCTCGTACGTGGTTTCACTCGGACTTCCCACCAGTGGGTTATTGCATGCATATAACAACGGCACTCTAGTGGAGGATGCGGCGCATTACGTAGTTGATGCTGGAATCCCCAACGCAGTGTTTAATTCCAAGCCGCACTTGAGGAAGTTTGACAAATTTTGGTTCTGCGCAGAGGAGTGTTTGGCTTTGCTGGTGACAAAGTAATGAGTTTATGCGATGGCTGGGAAGAGTTTGTGAGTTTGGTATATTACCTTAATATGAAATAAAAAACGTAGATTTACTGGTAAGCACTAGTAGGTTAGATAACGGTCACCAATAGGACCATCATAGAGATTTCATCCCAAACCTTCTTCTCTATAATCACCGCCTCTACAAACTTTCTAAATCAGCTATATTTTACTCTAAAAAGTTATAAGATTAATCATCACTACGTAAGATTTTGCATCAATTATGCTCTACACATATTGGTACTTGCACGCCCGCACCCGATCTCTTCAACTCTCACTCACGCATTGTTTGATCACCATAAATTTTTTCGACTATTCAAGTGCTTTAAACTGCACCACCTTCCCTGGATCTGTCGAACCGAGTCATGAACGCAGCATCTAGCTGGGGTAACTCTACAGGCTTTGGGACCTCCAATTCCCAGACTGGCCCGATTTCTTCACAGGCCAATTCCTCTTTGTTCGGCACAAGTCAACCGACCCAAACATCACAAGCCCTGGGTCTTTTTGGATCTTCCAATCCCCTGGCTGGAAACACAGGCGGCTTGTTTGGCAACTCTACCAGTAATGCCACTAGTTCTGGCTCCGCGGGTGGGTTGTTTGGAAACCTGGGCGGAGCAAAACCATCCGGTGGCTTGTTTGGTGCTTCGAACACGCAAGCGGCATCAAATCCAACCAACACAGCCTCGGCACCCAGTGGCGGTCTTTTTGGCAACTCGTCTTCGGGAGGGCTTTTCGGAAATACCAATAAGCGGGCTGTTTCCGAGGGTCCTACGTCAACTGCACCTTCTGGGGGTCTATTCTCCAACCCAGCCCCAACATCTGGAGGCCTTTTTGGCTCTTCTGCGGCCGGTCTGAAGCCTGCCTCCAGTGGACTTCTTGGCCCTCCCACTATTCAAGCTTCAACCGCTGGTTCTGGCGGGCTTTTCGGCTCCACCACTACTCAAACGCCTCCTTCGGTAACTTCGGGGACTAATACTTCATCGGGACTTTTTGGCAACCTGAACAAAACAAATCCTACTGGCTTGTTTGGCTCCACTAGTACTGCACCAACTACTGGGCTCTTAGGAAACCCCAACTCACTGGGCGGGCTTTTCGGAAATCTGAATCTGACTAACCCCACCGGATCCCTCTTTGGAAATTCTTCATCGATGAATGCACTGCAGAACCAAAATGGGTTTCAAAATGCTTCTGTTTCCTCAAATGTGTATGGTTCGCACTCCATTTTATCAACCATAAACACAAGTGAAGCAATGATGCCACTGTCCATTACAAGCTCTTTGTTTGGAAATGCTCAAAATGCAAATCTCAAAAAGAACAAAGCTGCCACTCCAAGCACCAAGAGGTTCAAGAGCTCGTTGCTAGGAAAGTTGGCACAAACTTTCAACATCTTCCGCCCCGGAAACAATCAGCATACAAATAAGGCCAGCTTGAAAGGTGTCTTCACCCAATCCAACTATGTCAAAGATATTCCTTTGCCAGCGACATCCAAATTTAAAGTGCAAAAACCGACCAGAAACGGCGTGGATTTCTCCTCTAAAAGTCTTGGTTCTGTGAATAAATTGGTTGTGAAATCGAAGCCCGCCAAGTTTCATTTGATCGATGCTGATAAAGTTCTCAAAGCAAAGCAGACCAAAATTCTCACTTCCACCCGCGATGACGACCTATCCGAAACTGAGATGGAGGAGAGCCCCATCCCGGAACCTATAACTGGTGGAACCTGTAATTCTGCTAAAACAATGGAAGGGCATGGAGTTCAGTCCAATGATATTTTGGTTGAAGACAAAACTGATCACCCTGACTCAAACAACGGATACTTCTGTTACCCACCTCTCAAAGAGCTCGCATCATTAACCACCTCGCAACTTAAGCAAGTGCCGGATTTCATTATTGGGAGAATAGGCCACGGGCAAGTTGCATATAATTTCCCAGTTGATTTGTCGGGTACATTTGAAAAGTTCTCTTTTGACACTAATGCTATCGCCGAGGAGTTGTTTGGTAAGCTCTTCATTTTCAAATCGCCTCGCGTTGTTGTATATGACGAGCGCAGGTACAATCATCCACCGGAATTCTCTGAGTTAAACTTTCCAGCAACATTGACCATGAAGGTGAGTCCTGAAAGGTACGGGACTGTTGAGAACCTTATTCGCGTCTTAAAGAATGTGGATGGCCAAGAGTTTGTCACGTACGACCCAATTACTCACAACTGGATATCACAAGTGGAACACTTCAGTGTATGGGGCCTTCTTGATGATGATGAGGTTGAAGGAGACGAGACTGAAGAGTTGAAAAGATTGAGGGAGATGAAGAAAAATCAAGATGAGAGAGAGAGAGATAGTTTCGTGAGACACTCTAACTTATACGAAAACGAATCTTATCATAATGAATTGAAACGTCAGAGAATACAAAGGCAGACCAGCGGAATTCCAGGAGGTTGGGAATTCGACACAACAATCAAAGCCGATTCTGGCCTGTTAGGAGTCAAGCAACATTTGGTTCGGAATGAGATTAACCAAGAGGTCAATCAGTTCAAAAGCGACAAGTCTGCAATCTATATCGCTACCAATGCCAGCGACATCACCTCCGACTCCGAGGATGAGTGTATGAACGATAATGAAGAGGGTCTTGCTCTTGACGGTCCCTTATTCCCAGATGAAGTGAGAAATTACGACTACATCAAGGAGCTTGTGCATGCTGCTCCCACAAATGCTGAAATGGAAGAGATAGTTGATGAGAAAGTATACGAACCCGATTTGGATGATGATGATGCCTTCAATGTTTTTGAGAAGACCAGTTCATTTCCCACTTCAAGAAACTGGCTACTACAGCTAGAGCTCGCAAACGACGTCAGCTCTGCTTTAGCTCCAGAGTTGAGGCGCCCCAGAAAAGTGCAACCGGCTCTCAATTCGGTGAATGACATTTTATTTGCTGATTTGCCAAATAACCAAAACGAATCATACCAAGCTTCAACTCCTATGAAGGAAACCCCGGAACCTCGTCTTCTACTTGATAATGCGTCCACTCTCGAAACAGAGGTCTTGAGCAAGTTTTCAAAGGACGTCTTGATAAAGTCTTCGATTGACACCAGAGGAAACCAATTCCCACTGTTGAAAATCGAGGAAGATTTGACTTTCAGGACAATATCTGCTTTATTGACTGGAGCGTCGGACTCTCAGTATTTCTGTCTCGCGGCTATTTTGTTCGACAAACCAGACTTGAGGACGCTTGCCAAGTACAAAGACCTTGATTATTCTAACTTGCCTCTAGTCAAGAGACTAGAATGTACTGAGGAGAAGCAGGCTTTGGCAGGGTGGCTCAAGGTCCACAACAAGGAATTCTATGATGATTTGTTTCTCTCAGAAGAACCTTTGGACAAGATCTTCTCCAATATATGCCAAGGTGAATTGAAGAAGGCCTCGGCACTTGCAATTGAGTCCTGCAACTTGCATCTTGCTCCTTTGCTTACATTGATGGATTCAAATGATGCCACTGTGAGAAGTATAGCAGAAGGGCAGCTCACGTCATGGAAGGAATCAGGCTACTCGGAATTTATCCCCGACTCAGTTTTAAAAACTTATAGGTTGCTAGCCGGAGACTTTGCCTCCTTTGATGGAGAGCTTCCAACATATGTTCGTCTTGCACTCGAGGTATTCTATGGCAATCCTGCAGAAAGCATAAGCTCTTTGATCTCTAGGTTTTCCCAGAATGTCGAACTTGAAGATGAGCTCGGATGCATTTTAAAGATCAACACAGCATTCAAAGTTGAGCTGTTTGCCAAATGTTGCGAGATTCTTGTGAACTCAATCTTGAGTCCCAAGCTCAAGTGGATTTTCTACCAGATCTTGTCCAGTGGAGAATCAAGTGGAAAAGACACTACAACCCAGAATGCCGTTGGAAATCTTTTTGGTAAGGAGCTTGAAAGCTGTGGCTTATGGAAAGAAGCCTTGTACGTGTATGCATCAATGGCTAGTGACGAGACGGTCAGAGAGACCATCAGAGCTGCTCTTATCAAATCTGTGGATCACTTTGAAGAAGACAAGGAACAGCAAAAATTCTTGGAGAAGGTCTTAAGAGTCCCAAGAGAGTTAATCTACGAAGCCATCTCCATTAAGAAACGCAGAAAGGGAGATTTCTGGGGATGTGGTGAGGCATTGGTGTTTGCAGGAATGTGGGACGAAGCACACGAACTCATCTGCGATAAGCTTGCTCCCCTTGCAATCATCGAAGAAGGAACATACGTGAAGTCAGTTGTCAGGGCCTTGATCGACAGTTTCCCACAAGAAGGCAGTTTGGTTGGAAGTTGGACCCAAGGTGCCGGTTTGTACTCCAAGTACTTCCAGGTTACCGAGCAGGCCGACAATGGGGAAGTCCTTGAGGTTTCGGATATTGCCTACCTACTTGACAACTTGGCACTCATTCAAAACAAAAATAACTACCTTGTCAACGTGGCTACGCAAATCATGGCCAAGAGAGTCGGTGACCTCGCCTTGGAATATCAGGGCAAATTGACCCATGCCAAGGAGAAGATTTTCAACTTGGCCTTGGGGGAGAACGAGAAGACCTACTTTACTTCACGGCTCGGGAAGTGAGTGGGTACTGCACATGGCATCGCGTTCTTGATTACTAAACTCCACTGATACATAGACTTATAATTCATAGAAGATAATTCTGCTTATTTCTTTTGATTCGATCTCTGATTATCACGGGACAAGCGATCGTTCAACTACATAAACATGCCACCTGCAAAAGATCTCAAGGCCCCCGAGCCAGAACACTGTCCCGGGCCGGAGTCGGAAAACGCAGGCAAAGGAGATGCCTGTGACGGATGTGCCAACAAGAGCATCTGTGAGAGTCTACCCAAGGGCCCTGATCCAGATATCCCAATCATTACTCAGAGACTACTGAACATCAAGCACAAAATATTGGTTCTTTCCGGAAAAGGAGGAGTGGGAAAGTCCACCTTCACGTCCATGCTCTCATGGGCCCTCGCAGCAGATGAAGACATCGAAGTGGGAGCCATGGACTTGGATATCTGTGGGCCATCGTTGCCTCGGATGCTTGGTGCCGAGGGCGAAACCATCCACCAGTCCAACTCAGGATGGTCGCCTGTGTATGCTGCAGATAACTTGGGATTGATGTCGATATCGTTCATGCTTCCCGACGCAGACTCGGCCATTATCTGGAGGGGAGCCAAGAAAAACGGCCTCATAAAACAATTTTTGAAGGATGTCAACTGGGGTGATCATTTGGACTACTTGATTGTTGATACTCCGCCGGGCACATCTGATGAGCATTTATCAGTCACAACGTACATGAAGGATGCCGGAATTGATGGTGCTTTGATTGTCACAACGCCCCAAGAGGTTGCTCTCATGGATGTCAGGAAAGAGATTGATTTTTGCCGCAAGGCCAATATAAAGATATTGGGACTTGTGGAGAACATGTCCGGATTCGTGTGTCCCAACTGCCAGGGCAAGTCATATATTTTCAAGCCCACCACGGGCGGTGGTGAGCAGTTGTGCAAAGACCTCAATATAAAGTTTCTAGGCTCGGTGCCACTAGATCCTCGCATTGGAAAGTGCTGCGACCAGGGCGAGTGCTTTTTCGATGAGTATGCTGACTCCCCTGCGTCGACTGCTATTTTGGATGTGGTGGATGCTTTGAGGGATGAAGTGGAGTTCCTGCTCAACGGATTGGAGATTTCGGGTTAATGCCTACGTTGACGTGACTGGCGAGATCATGCATTTTAATAGACTTAATGGTGAGAATGTGTAATACAGGAAAACTCTATGTAGATACTTGTGGGTCTTAATGTGTAAATTCAATGCACGAAATAGATTTTATAGATGATCGTTATATGCGAATTGTGAAATTGAAGTCTGTTGATGACTGAATATTATTCATTGAAGAAATGGTAGTTTCAATATGCTCTATCAGCGTAAGCATTTAACGTCTCAGGACAATTACCTGTTTCAAGACTTTTGAGTCTCGATTGATTGTGTATGAGGTTCAATTTTTTCACGGTAAGTAAAATTGGAATCTAATTCGGTAGAAAGAATTCTTTTGTGTATTGTTGTATACATGTGTGAAAAGTATAATTTGCGCTTTTCTCAGGGATATGTTGGATCTATCGAAAATGCAAAATCGGATGTAAAATTCGATTTTTTTTTATATATAGCTATTAAGAATATATATAAACAAAAGACTCAAATTCACCACAAATTTACAACCTTGCAAGTATCATATGACAAATTCTCTGAAGCCCTAGCAGCCGGAGCTGATTATCATTGCAGTTGCAACCTTATCGCAGCGATCTCGCGCGGAATCAACCTAAGCCCATCATCAACGTGCTCCCCACTCCTCAGCATGTCCGTGAGAGAGGCATTTGCACTGGTTCCCGCCTTCAAGGATACAAGGATTGCGTCTCTATATTCCGACTTCTCGCACCTCAAAGACTATAATCCCGAGGGCTATGAAGCTAACTGCAAGGCATGGAAAGACCTCATCACTCAATGCATCCGAAGCCACGCATTCAAGTCGAGTGTTTCGATTCCAGGGGCTTTAGCGTCGGCTTTCCTGTCGCCTAAACTAGGCGAACCAAAGGCTCTTCATATTATCGTGGATCAGATGGTCAAGGACAAAGTGTTGGTGCCGTGGTCTCTTTTTCAATCGAGCTCCTTCTCTGCACGCACTTCTTTGACAGACTACCTCTTCCCGTCTACACTTGTTCTGAGAAGCTGGACTTCAATCAAACTTTCCCTTTACGCTCTGAAATCGGCCGGAAAAGAAGAGTATTTAATAGACCTAGCCTTGTTGGCAGAGAAAGCCGAGGTGTTGTTCCTGAAGCTCCAGAAACAGGTGCTGCTCGCAGGCATGTATCTGGAAAAGCTATTCAATGAGGAAACACTCATCAACAAGTTTCAAGAATTGGATTCGAACATCTCCACAATTGATGCAAAAGCCTTGATCATCTTTTTGACTAGAGATACACCGAAAATCCAGATCCTCAAGAAGGAACTGCCTAAGATCGAGACTTACTTAAAGCTAGACGATTCATCAATCACAGAGAACGACATTGGCGTAATCAACTTGAAAGCTGCAATAGAGAGGGTTGGTTCGCAGACCGCTACGTTGGAGGAGAAGGTCGACAGCGAGATTCCCAGCCGCATCCAAGTGTTGCTCTCATCCACTAATGGAAAATCCGAAACCACCAGATCTCGCGTCAAGAATCTTCTCCTTCAAAAGGCTCGAGCTAATAAATCTCTTGAACAGTCTTCGAACTTGTTGACTAAACTTACGGATATCTTGGATGAAATCGATAAGGCCAAAACGAATGCTGATATGGTGTCTACGTTGCAATCGGCCAAGATGGCTCTTACTACCTTCAATGAGCAATCTTCAGTCAATGAGGTGGACGAACTCATGCTTGATATCGATGAGCAAATCTCCAAGACTAACGAAATTAGCGACTCCTTGGGAATGGCACAAGACCATGACGTCGATACCAGTGAAATTGACCGCGAGTTAGAGGAACTCGAAGCGGAAGAGTTGCTGAAGAAACAAAGCACATCCCCTGCCCAAGTCTCCCCAGATGAGGAGGAGGTTCTTGAGAAGTTGCGCAACATACTGCTCAAAGAAACCCCCAGCCTAGACTCAAGTGGAGCTGCAGAAGCAAAAACGGAGGAGAAGCCACAAAAGATTGCTAATACTACATAATTTCTTGATGGCGTATTTATTTCTAGTTCAGCTCAAGTATTTCGACGATTAGCGATGGTAGATGTTAGGGTTTCTGGAGAGAACATGCCCTAGCCCAAAATTTGGGAGATTTGCTGAGTCAAGTTGAACAACTCCACCGAGGGGTCGTTATACTCCATGGACTCAGAATTATTAAGTGTGCCTCTAGAGCTTTGGCCCTCGCTCAACTTCTTTATTCCATGCAAGATTGATTCATTTTCCTTGATCAAGGCCTGGATCTCACTGTTATTAGACTCCAACAATTGCAAAATGGTCCACAATGAAATGTGCTCAAACGTAGCATTTCTGCTTTGTAGGAATCTCAACAAGAATCCGAAAATGCCTTCATTTGGCTGCGTCCAATTGTCAAGAATGTAGCTTTCGTGCTCATTAGAAACACGAGAACACAAGTTGGCCAAGGCAGCAGCTGAATTTCCGCAAACTTCTCCATTCTCGCTAAAAGTCAAAGGAATTAAAACGTCAATGATGTGACTCTCATAGAGTTTAGGCTTCAAGTCATCAGCCAATGCCAAAATAGCGAAACATGCAGAAATCTCCAGCTGTACCGACAAGGGAACTTTCAATACCAATTCCTTGCACTTTTCCACAGCCCCAGCATTCAATAAGGCAAGTCTATTGCGCTCACTGGAGGCAGCTAAGTTTCTTAAAGTCGAGATGGCATGACATTGGATCTCCTCCAGGTCATTGTAATCTAATAGAGCCACCAAAGGCTTCAAGAACCCTGCTTCGATTATCAATGCTTCATTAAGTGGGTGAATGGAAATGTTGCGGATACAAGCGACCGCAGCCAAAATTAATGGTTGGTGGTTGCATGTTAATAGCTGCACCAAGTAAGGTAGCCCCCCAGCTCTCACAATATCAACTTGGTAACCGGAGTCCGAAGCCAAATTTCTTAATGCAAGGGTTGCTTGGCACTGAACTCTGGGAGACGGCGAGTCCATCAAACTCACCAAATGACCAACGAGTTTTGGCTCAGTTGCGGACAACTTCTTTCTGTTCAGATCATCAACAGCAATATTTGACAAAGCGGTGGTACAGTAGTATTGAACGTCGGCATCGTCGCTCGACAACAAAGACACGAGAACAGGTACAGCGCCTGCGTTAACCAATTCTTGTCTATTCTCAAGCGAGTGTGTCATGTTCAATAATGCACCAGTGGCATTTCTCTGGACACGTATGTCCTTTGACTTGGCCAATTTGGTCAAAGGTATCAAAGCACCGCTCTTAGCAATTCTGGACTTATTTTCGTCTTGCGTAGCCAAGTTAGTAATGCACCCAACTGCGTTGCATTGCACCTCGATATTGGAAGACATCATCTGTCTGATCAAGGGTTCAATTCCACCCATTTCGGCAATCAAAGATTTGTTTTCGTTATTCACAGCCAAGTTACCCAAGGCTCCGCACGCAGCCCTCTGCACTTCAGTATCGTTGGATTGCAAAAGAATCAAGATTGGCTCTAGAACATCTCTGTTCACCTCGCGTACATCCTTTTCCGTTATTTCGGCAAAGGCCAAGGCAGCACTTCTCTGCAAATCAATATTCTCGGAATACACCAACGTCAGCAAGGATCTCAAAGGTCCGTTGCTGAAAAAGTCGACATCAGATCTGTTCTCCAAGTATTGTAAGAGGGCAGATATAGCCTCTCTCTCATTCTCGGCTAGCAAGAGTGGTGGGTATTTGCCATCCCCATTTGACGGATACAAACAGCTGCAACAGGCCCCCATCTGAAAAAGATAGATTAAATTAAGGAACTGGTGTGAGTGTTTGGGCACGGAATTGTTGGATGCTCACAAACACAAAATTGCCAGCAATAGCAACTCCAAAAGATATTCAGTGAATACGAAATAAATCCAGGAAATATCAGAGTATCAAGCAGCCGAAATTCTTTAAACCCGGATACCTGAACCACGAAGTTGCTGTTTGACGAAGTGGTTTTTCTCGTTTTTTTTCTTAATTCGCTTGACGAGAAGGATCGCAAAAGGAATTGAGCGAAGAAGGTTCAGGAGTTGTATCCAAGAGTGTCGCAAAGAGACCAGAGATGGGCGAGGTTCGGATTTGAAATTTGGAAGAAGCTACGCAAATTGTGGTAGATCTCGCAATCACTTAACAAGGGACTATTTGGTGGCACGCCTGACGTCTGCCCGCTCAGGTGCTCTGGGTGTGCGGGGCACAAGAAGGCTTAACGCAAAGGTGAGCGTCCGGCAGGTACCGCGCTTGAAGAGGAAAATTGCAAGCCCGAAGCGTACGATAAGACTCGATAGACGCGCGGCGTAGAGCTACAGCAACGGGTGGCAGTGTGTCCATTTAGACTACTCCCACTCTTGGGAAGGTTGTCCAAAGTATCAATCAGCATCTGGCGTTTTGGCAGATTGAGGTGGTTATGGAGAAATTCAGGTTTTTTATAAAGGGTTGCTAAAACCGTCTACAAGGAGCGTGGCTTCGAGGTCATAAAAATAGCCGGCAGACGAGAAAACGGGGTTTTGCTTCACGTCGCGCTAACCCAAGACTAAAAATGGCAAACCAAGTGTGCTCACAAATTGTTTCATCAATTGCGCCTAGTGTTTTTCTGCTCCTCGAGAAAAAAAACGTAGACAATGCAAAAAATTCCGCTAAGAATTATACGAGGGCAGAAGCTAAATTTGGTTTTGGTAGCTTGTTTTAGCAAAATTTGAACTTCAGGGGAAGTGCTTTAAATAGAATCTCACGTAGAAGCATTGTCCAGCATTTTCTGGCCGAACTCAGAGTATTTGCTCTTCCATGACTATTACCTACGAGTACTGCAATTATGCACAGCACTGTATAAATATCATAAAAAATTATTTTAAAAAAGGGCGTGTGGTCTAGTGGTATGATTCTCGCTTTGGGTTGTTAGGTTGAAAGACCTTCTTCAAATTTGCGAGAGGCCCTGGGTTCAATTCCCAGTATGCCCCTTTTTTTTAGCTTTTTGGTCTTTCCGAAACAACATAGTCAATGCAAGGTGGACAACTCAAAGCAAACTTCCGTAATGTATGACTGACCGAAAGATGAAATTCCGTGTCGTCTTCACCCCTTGCTGCACCCAAATATCTGCAAGGATCTTTCGCGATCCCCGGATTATGGGTCAGCAAACCCGGTCCGCCCTGGCCGCACTTTTTCTTAGCACTCGCCTTCCGGAAAATAACCCCCCCCATAATTAATCTACACTTCACATCCAACGAAAAATGGGTATCAATAATCCAATCCCCAGAAGCTTGAAAAGCGAGTCTAAGTATGTATTTGTTCAACTAGTCTTTGGATTTTTACGGTCAGGTGCTATCTATTGATGTACAACCATGGAGAGTGTGGTTCATACCTATCTGGTATCTTGCATAATATTATTTAGCTGGCCAAAGTATAAGCAACTTCTTGTGTACAATGCTAACATCTCAGGAAAGCAGCAAAGGTATTGGCCAGTTTCGTCAAGCCAAACCAATTGGCCGGTCCCGACCAGGTCATCCCTCCCGAGGTGTTGAGGAATGCAAAGGGTCTAGCAATTATAACGGTGTTGAAGGCGGGATTTCTTTTCTCGGGAAGGGCTGGTTCTGGAGTTATTGTGGCTAGATTGCCCGATGGAACCTGGTCTCCTCCTTCAGCTATCGTCACTGCAGGAGCTGGAGTCGGAGGTCAAATTGGGGCTGAGCTCACAGATTTTGTGTTTATCCTCAATACTGCCTCTGCAGTGGAATCTTTTGCCCAATTGGGATCTGTCACTTTGGGTACGAACTTGTCAGTGGCTGCTGGTCCCTTGGGACGGAATGCAGAAGCTGCTGGTACCGCCTCGTTGAAGTCTGTTTCTGCAGTGTTTGCCTACTCTAAAACGAAGGGGCTTTTTGCTGGTGTTTCTTTGGAGGGTTCTGCTATTCTTGAGAGGAGAGATGCCAACAGGAAGTTCTACGGCGGCAACTGCAAGGCTCGAAGTATCTTGAGTGGTCAGGTGGAGAATGTGCATGGGTGCGAGCCACTTACGAGAATCTTAGAGAGCAAGGTATTTTCTTCGACAATCTCCGACGACGACTTCTATAACGACGACGACTACTATGACGACATTCCAGACGACTTCTCCGACTCCACTTCCGAGTACTCTAACCGTCAGTACAGGGCTTACAATCAAGGCAGTAGAAGGTACTCTGATGAATACGGCTACTCCGATGACGAATATTCCGATGAAGCCCCAAGTCGCCGGCGTGCTGGGTCAAATACCATGTCTTCATCTAACAGAGCCAATGACTCTAGAGGCGGGTCTCGTCGGTCCGCTTGGGAAGACAACATTTATGATGGAAGCACCAGTCGAAGACGCGGCGACAGTGACGTTGTTAACTTGGGGTCGAGACTCAACAAGACAAAGCTTTCTGGCTCTGCCTCTAGTCCTTCAAGACCTTCATCGAGTAGCAAGCCCAACTTTGGTGGACAACAAAAATCTAATTCAACCCAGGCAATTGCGCTCTACACCTTCAAAGGAGAACAGCCCGGCGACCTACAATTTAAAAAGGGTGATGTGCTAGACATCATACACAAGACTGAAACCACTGATGACTGGTGGACCGGGAGAAACTATGGCCGCAGCGGAATCTTCCCTGCAAACTACGTGGAATTGATTTAGAACTAATGAGCTTTTCCATACGTAACACACCAAAATGATGCAATATATGTTTGTATAATATAAAATGATGCGGTAAAATTTCAAACTAGGCTTGATTTATAGCTTCAAGACTTCTTTCACGAAATGCTCCACTACCACTTTCCCTTCATCGAACGCAGGGTCTTCATGCCTATAAATCACTGCCGCATGTGTGGCCTTCGTGTGTCTTATGATGACGGGGTATTTATTCCACTCCAACTTGTTGAGGTTGTTGACGATGGTCTCCTGTGCCTCGGTCAACTTGACATCGAAATTGGCCTTGGATTTTCCTCTAAGATCAATAAGAGTCCGCCCAGAATCGGAGAACAGATGGTCGCTTTCATTGTCCAATTCTTGCTTGGCTGGTGCCTTTTTCTGTCTTAAAACACTGTACTGATACTCCGAATAATTCTCGTTACTCATGGCATTGAGAATCGAGTCTACCAAGTTGTCTGTTTGGTCTCTGACTCTTTCGCTGATACCAAATGACAACCCAGATGCACGAGAGTTCACTGTGGAAAGCGAGTAATCTTCCAAGTCGGAGTCCGCATGCTCTTCGTCGCCATAATCAAGAGAGTTTCCTATGGTATCGTAGAGCACCTGAAGACTTTCGGCGCCCTCCTCGGAAAAGTCTCTCATTCTCTTATTGAGCATTATTCTTTGACAGATGGTATTCCCTAAAACGTAGAGACCGTATAGAGGAGCCAAGAATATAAAGGATAAGGTGAGTTTCAGCCATAGTAGAATGCGCAGTAAGAGTTTACTGAAAGAGAATTGCTTCAGGGGAGCCTCGACCTTATTGAATTCAAGCAGCTTGGAAATATCAATGACGGTAGGTTTGTAACCCTCAACATATCCCAAGGCATAAGCACTCGTTTTCTCGTTGACCATGAATTGGAAGGGGTCAATTGGCGAGATGGATGTTGTATACCATGCGGTACGCCTATCATTGATGACATTCGCATACAAGTGTCTGTGGTCAAATAGTCTCAATGCCTTGTAGAATCTGGATGAGGGGTCGGCCATCCATTCAAGTAATGGCTTCTTGGAACCGCCAATTACCATTTTATCCTTAAGGAACATTTGCTTCCCGGTGTGCACTAGCACATATGGAGCCACGAAATTATATAATCGTGCCGATAAAGACGAGCTTGTATTCAAAGCACCAACGTGAGGAGTGCAGAAAGTCGTAAAGTGACACGGGTGGATATTATCGAAAAATCCCCGGTGATATAGAACGCCCAAAGCGTATCGGGAAACCAATCCGCCCATTGAATAGCCTATAAGCGAGAACTTGGTGACGTGGTCCCCTTTCTGTTTCAATTCCTTAACATAATCCCAGATCTCGTCGGAGATACGCTTTCCATTAACATCCACACCATCGTAGGTCAAATAACCCGCATGGGAGCCCGTCTTGTATACTACCAAGCGTTCGGCTGGGTCTGCGGGGGAACACTGGAGTTCTATCTCACTAGCTAGGTAACTCATATGGGAAGGGTTGCCCCATATGCCATGAACCAAGACTACCAAATGAAAAGGCATTTTGTTTCAGAATGGAAGTCTAAAATGATGAGTGGCAGGATTCAGACCGAAAATCGGAGGGGGGGGCAAATGGTATTGGAGCATGTGCAGAAGAGAATGGGGTAATATCAGGTGCGAAACTGAGGTGGCATGCGCTCGGTTCATGTTGTATATCATCTTGAAAAGTGCATGAATCGTTTACCATGGGAATAGATTTTCAAGAATATAGATCCCGGATATAAAACAGCCGCTTATTGTTGCTTAGAGATGGGTTTAGTGAAATATTCGGTGCAATTCACGGGGATTTCATGGGGGTACCATGGTGTCTTGGGCAGAGGTTATGTTGGGGTGACTACCATGCAGGAAGGAACCAACAATTGGTCTTCCAGGTCATAGATTAAAGACCCACAAAATCCTGTATGAGTCCATGCGATGAATTCTAGATAAATAACCACTAAGTCCTTTTCCAAGATGATTAAAATACCCCATGGATTATTTCCCAGTTCCATGACTCTGCACTACAGACTGCATCAATGAAGACCCTACATAAGTAAGGCATGGCAGTGCATTAATAGCCCAGTGATACCCATTTCTAACCCAGCTAGAAATAGAACAATTGGTAAGAAATCGACTAATTGTACTGTAAGAAATAGAATAACCGTATTGTAAGAAATAGAATAATTATATTGCAAAAAATGTAATATTCTTCCGAAAAAAAATACATTCCCGCCTTTGATTTATGTACAAGATCATTCAAAGCATTTGGCAATCAAAAGACCCGCAGCTACCCCCACATTGAGCGAGTCCACCAAGTCATCACCCAGGCGGCCCTTATCCAAGCCCACCAAGAAATCCGAGCGCAACTTCATATTGGCACGCACGCCTGAGCCTTCGCTTCCCAAAATCATCAACAATGGAGCCCCATTTAAAAGCCCTGGCAAATCAGACGCTTCAATGTACTTGTTGGTCACGTGGTCGCGGTGTTTCTGTCTCAAAGTGGCCAAATCGTCCTCGCTTTGTCGGGAGCTGGTGGTCACAATAGTCCAGCCGTTGCGCTTGGCCGACTCCACGAAATGTAAACTCCGGTCTGCCTTGTATATGGGCATGAGGTCAAGGGCGCCTGCTGATGCTTTGGCAGCGACTGGGCCTAGACGAGCAGACTCTGCATTTGGAATCACAAGGAAATCTGCACCAAGGAAATACGCCGACCGGATAATATTGCCCAAATTCTGGGGGTCGGTGATTCCATCCACAAATATGCCTAGGGGGTATTTGTTGGCATTTGTAGCCGTTGTTCTAGCCACATGGCACGTTTTCAGCACCGGAGCATCCGTCTCCTCGTCGTAGACTTTCACATTGTACAGTCCTTCGGTTCCGTCATGAGTCTTGTCAAGTTCGTAAACCTCTGGAATGCGCAAAGGCTTGGTTTCTAAAACCACACCATTGTGCACACCATTGGAGCTCAAGGTGTTCATCTCACCTTTGGAACCTTTCTCCACCACCCGGACTCCATATTTCTTTGCAAGCAGGAGAACGGGCTGTACGCTGTCCTTGGACTTTTGGATGTAAAGGGTGCTGAAGGCCTCTCGCTTACCTGCAGTCAATGCGGACATGACTGCGTGAGTGCCGAAGAGGTACTCAGCAAGAGGGTTCAACGCAGCCCGGGGCTTCCTGTAAGTTTCGTAGTCGTCGCCCATTTCGTGCTTTCTTCTTTGCTCGCGGAGCGACCTTTGCCGGGTGACTTTGTCATCCAACTGCTTTCGTTTTTCGGGCGAAATGTTGCCGTATTTCCGAATAAAGTACTCGTGCTTGGAGATATTCAACTTGTCCCATATTTTCTGCTCCGGCTTATTATGGTTGTTGCCTGCATTGAAGGAATCTTCGAATTTTTTAAGTCCTTTTTTCAGATCATGCAGCTTGAACACTGGCTTGATGGCTTGGCGTATACAGCTAGTGTGGAACCTTCTCATGGTAGTAGTGAAGAGATGCGCATCGAAAGTGGTGCCCATTGAGACCCCAAGTTGCAATGCGCACCTCCGACTTTTCGCTTCCTACCTATCAAGTCTACACCGCATATTGTGGTCACTTAAATAATTCTATACTTCGCTTAAAATAATACCCCTTTCGTAGAAGGCACGTCGTCCGTGCCGTTCCGGCTGATTGCTTCCTTGATGGCGATAGCCAAGGCCTTGAATGCACTCTCGGCTCTATGGTGGTCGTTGAAGCCCCGGAGACAGTCCACATGGAGCGTGAGAGCAGCTCCCTGCGCAAAACTCTCCAACACATGGGGAATCATTTCTGTTGATAAATCACCGATCTTCTCCCGCTTCAACCCCAATTCTACCACGGCATATGGCCGGTTGGAAAGATCCACCACGGCCCGACTCAAGGCTTCGTCCAACGGCGCAAACCCAGAGCCAAACCGCTTGACGCCTCTCACGTGGCCAAGTGCTTTGTGGAAGGCAAGGCCTAAACTGATTCCCACATCTTCTGCTGTGTGGTGGTCGTCGATGTGCAAATCACCTATACACTCAACGATAAGCGACCATCCCGAGTGCTTGGCTAGAGCATGGAGCATATGGTCCAAGAACCCGATTCCGGTTTGGACGCTGATCACCTGACTCAGGGTCTGTTGAGCAGCATGTGCTTCGTTGGACTTCTTATTGTTGAGGATAGACTTTTCCAACTCAACGTAACCTCCGTCAAGAGAAATGGCGATTTGGATTTTGGTTTCGTTTGTATCTCTAGATAGAGTGGCGGAGCGGGCCATGTTGGGGGTTGATTAGTTAGTATTGGTAATATGTGAGAAAAGATTGGGGAAGAGTCATAATGCGCATATCTCTTGCTAATTCCGCTCCAGGTTCCATCCACACCAAAATGGCCCAACTAGTCCAGCTAGCCTGGAAGCCGCCAGCTAAACTTCCACGCAAGACCGAGTCTTTAAATTCTGAGCTTGGAATCGAACGCTAACCTGCATTTTGAATTTTGACTATAGGTGAAAATTTATTTTTCTTCTCGCTTATATTCGAACATCTTGCACGGTGTGTTGGCACAGAGGTCATCTGAAAGCTTATTTCGCACTTCTTTGCCTGAAAATCCAAAGGCACCACTATTGCCTAATGACTGCACACAAACACTTGAGCATTCGAGCGGTTGACTTTTGACGATCTGCAATGTTGGGACTCGATTTGGGGGGCAAATTTGGCTTGTGAAGCCCTTAAAACTCCCCAACCCACTCGAAAACCTCTCCGTCGTAATCTGGCATTTTTGTTTTCTGATCTCTACTAAAGCTTCCTCCGCATTCGGGTGCATCTTCTTTCTCAGGCGCGGCCACTGTATATTCAGATGCAGATCCTGGCTACCGCGCCTTCAAATTTCATACCGGTACACTCTCCTTCACGACCAGATCTCTGTTTTGGACGCCCAACGTGCTGGCCTTCACCATACACCATTGGAAGAACTCTACAGGAACATCGCTGTAAACCCATTTTCAAGGGCTTATTAACGTTGGAAGAAGTTCGAAAGGCGCTCTTCTGAACTCTCTTTCCATGCAAGAGAAAGAACTGGATCTCAAATTCCCCTAGGTGCTTGGCATCGAGAACACTCTTCCACTTACACCATGCTAAGTACTTCTTCTTACCAAAGAACCAAGGTCATCGGCCAGGGCAAGTTCGGCGTTGTCTACAAAGGGTATCACAGAAAAACTGAAAAGGTAGTGGCCATCAAGGTGCTAGAGCTAGACACGAAATACGATGAAGTGGTTGATGTGCAGCAGGAAATCCAATTTCTTGCCGACTTAAAAAACTGCCCGAACGTCACCCACTACTATGGTTCATTCTTGGAAGACACAAAACTCTGGATCATCATGGACTACTGCGCTGGTGGCTCTTTAAGAACTCTTTTGAAAGCTGGTACTTTGGAAGAAAAGCATATAGGAGTCATTATGCGGGAAGTGCTCATGGCGCTACAAGCAGTCCATAAATTGGGAGTCATTCACAGAGACCTCAAGGCGGCCAATATTCTCATCACAAATGATGGCCAGGTGCAAGTTTGTGATTTTGGTGTTGCAGCGCAGCTCACGGCAAACTCAAACAAACGTACCACCATTGCAGGAACTCCTTTTTGGATGGCTCCGGAGGTCATTCGCGAGGGCGATAACTATAATGTGAAGGCTGATATTTGGTCTTTGGGTATAACCATCTATGAGCTAGCCACGGGAAATCCTCCGTACTCCGAAAAAGGTGCTTCTTGGGCGATGGCCATGATTGAGAAACAGGCCCCTCCTCGTTTGGAAGGTAGAGAATACCCGTTGGCCTTGAAAGAGTGTATTGCACTTTGCTTGGACGAAAACCCCGAGGAGAGGCCTTCTGCGGACGATTTGATGAAATGCAAGCTTGTGAAGCAGTATAAAATTTTTCCCACGGCTGTTTTGAAGGAGGTGATTTCTCGGTATCTTCTATGGAGAGACCGCAACTCTTCCAGAGACTCATTTTACGTGCATCCTGAAGATGCTAACAAAAACACCGAGCCTGGCTTGGAGGTGAAATGGGATTTTGACTCCTTGAGCTCCAGGGAATACATTGTCGAAAATGACATTGATCTAGAAGTTGCCGAAGATTATGAACGTTCCAAAGATAACGACTACACCATGAACGCGGACACCTTGCACTACAACGCTCCCACCTTTCGGTTAAATGATACTATAACAAACGGCAACTTCCTACTGGTTACGAATTCAACGGGTCATCTAGGTACGGGTGATGAGCGTGGTCTGTCTCTTCAATATAACTCCAGTACTCAGGCAACTTCCAAGAACGGGTCTCATTCTGCCAAGAACGTCACATCTCCGGTCCCTAAATCTTTGATTTCCCTTTTCGAGGAAGATGACGACGAAGATGAAGATATGGCAGGTCAAGGTGCCAACTTTGAGATTCCACGCGTTTCTAACCAGGGAATGCTGGAATCATCGCTTATGAGGTCACCAACAATTGAGATTCCTGACATGGATTGCTTATCCAAACTCGCCTCGGCCACCAGAAAGCAGTCGATATCTGCTCCCCCATCTAAAGCACAGTCTACCCACGCTTCGCCCCAACACAACTTCCCAACTCTTGATAAACCTCCGGCATTGAACCAATCTCTGTCCACCGGAAGCAGCACAGAGCCCAGGGTAAGCTCTCCAACAAGCGGAACCAAACATCGCAAACATACAATTTCCAATACGGGAAGCTCACTATCTTCCGGTTCGTCCTTTTTGGACCAAGCTGCACCACGGACGCCGCCTTATATCCAAGACCATAGCAGCCATCACTCTGAAAAAGGGTCTCCCACTCCCGTGTTGAACGGTTCAAACGTCCCACACCCTGAAGTTGCTTCCAACAATAGCCCGTCTAAGTCCATGAGAGCACTTCATTCCACCAACAACCCAATGCTACAGCCCATAAATTTTAAGCTCCACAACGAGCTCTCTTCAGCTAAGCATGTCAGCAACTCTACGAGCACGTTGCCTGCAGCACCAGGCTCCCAGTCTGGACTTTCTACCTTAGGCAGCAGTGCTACTTTAAGCGGATCGAGCATTGAGGCACAAAGGGCAGCCAAGTGCAAGAAAGAAAAACCAACACTTCGCATCCAGATGCCTGTCCCATCTACGTCATTTAACCCACTTTCGGCCTTGACCGGAGATGTTAGCGACTCAAAGCGTTCTGACAGCAACGTCAACCAATTTGGCATTAACCCATCTTTGATGGGAAGTGTTACGTCAATGACGCCTGTGGCAGAGAAGGATAATCAACTACATGACGGCGCAGAATTGAAACCCCGAATGATGGATTTGGGTGGAGCTGCAGCTCGCTCCAATTCTCAAAAGAGGTCCGCCATTACACCTGGTCCGTCTTCTGCTCCAATATCAGGTTCATTCAGTGCCACAGACTTGGCTATTTCTCGAAACCAATCAGTATCCAAGCCATCCATGAGGAAGATTCTGAGGTTTCCAACAATTCATCCCTTGGATGGGGACTTGTTTATGGACTCGACGCCTAAAGCCAAAATAGTCAGCGAGTTGGAGAACTTGGTGTTGTTATTCAAACAAGGCCTTGAATCGCTAGAAGAGTCCTTCTAAGATGGGCCCGATGCTCCATGTAAAGAAACCCTGCATCACATACAAATCCATCAATACAAAATTGAAACCAACAATTAAAAAAAATAAAAAAAAAAAAAAATAGGCAACAAAATCGTAGAAGTCATGTAAATGCTACATTATATATATATGGAGTACACCATGTCGTGCGCGGCCCAACCACATGAAAGTGAATAGTAGTATCTCAGATTACACAGCACGATAACACCATCACCAAGCATGCCACCTCGGATGAGACGTCGTATCACGACGGCAAAACGAGAGGAGATTGAGAATGAGCAGAAGATTCTAGATAACAAAATCGTCCGCCCGTTTGAAACCTTGAACGGTCTCCCCATCTCATATAATGAACCTCCATACGGAAACTATGAGGAGATCCTTAAGAACCCCCTTACAATCAAGGATTCTGCCGTTCTTTACACTTCCTTGATAAGATCCAGAAACACATATGTCTATCATGCGCCGATGTTTAAATTACATTGGGTCAAGCAAACTACCTATGCCAAGAAACTCGCAGAGATGGATAAGGAAAAGCAAAAGGAGATCTTGAAAGACTCCAACAACAGACGACGGTTTGCCAAGGCAACCACCAATTCTTTAGAGGCTAGAACCAGAACCCCGGTGTTGAGCCCAGATGTCAATGCCAGGGACGTCATGTCTAAGTTGTGTGAAGCGTCCATGACTTTAGGCCCACATACCATGGATATCCGGATTTTCATAGCGAAGGATGCGAGGTCGAAGAAGTCGCGTGCCATTGATGAAATCAAGAAGTTTGGCGGCAAACCGACCGAGTCGGTGTCCGAAGACCTGCCCAGTGGGTTGGTGAAACAAGAAGACGGACCTCGGCCCAGCACGCAGAGCTCGTACCCGCTCAAGAGCTCACCCTCGGTTGGTATAAGCCCCTTGCTGATGCCATACTCTTCAATCGGAAGACCTAGTCTGTCTGCTCCAGAAGCGCAACCTCTGAGTCTGGAACTTGAGAAAGAGACAGTACTGGCAAGTGGGAAACAGCCACCGGCAAATGACATCTCGCAGAACAAATCAAGCGATTTTCAGGAAAAGAGGCCTGGATTGACACTCAAACATACAGGATCCAATACAAATACGGGGGAGCCCAATAACTCCCAGAAAGCGAATGCTGAAAAGGACCAGAAATTCGAATCCTCTGATGCAGATATCACCGGTCCAACCCCAGTCTTCAGCGGCCAGAGAAGCCCTGCCATCAGCAACTCCGACAATATATTCATTGGTGCCCGCGGGTTCAGCTCCAAAGTTGGCAATTCGCCTAGCAGATCGAGTGTTTCAGAGGCTGAGGAGAAACATGGCGAGGTTAAGTCATCAAAAGCCTCTGATGGGCCTCAAGAAAGCAAGAAAGACCCCCCCAATGAAGAGGCCAACAAGCCCAGTACGCAGGCTCCGGCAGCAGATCTGTCGTCGGGCAGCAAAACAGAAGTGTCTGGATCAAAGACACCAGCCCCAGCAAACCGCCCTTCGCCTGCAAATCTACAGTCCGTTGAGAATACCATTATGATCTCCAATTTGAATGCCATTGCGAAAGTCGATCTCTCACTTAATGATCTCATGAAAGAAGTTGCTCTGGGCAAGGCTTCTGAGGTCCAAATCTCTACGTTCAAAAGATACATTGAGCGAGCAAAGCAAATGGGCCCTCAGGCCCACCATGCAGAACTATACTTTTCCAAGGGCCTTCCTCTCCCTCCAAACTTCCCGAAGCCATACCAGCCAAGACCTATTGAGAGACGGCCCCCTCCACTTCCGAGATTGAAGGTTCATAACCCCATGAAACTCACTGCTTTCCAGGAAAAGTACTTGCACAATGCAACCCTTGTGTTTGAGTTTCTTGAAAATCCCAACGTGAGGTACATTATTCCACGAGATTCTATCTGCGAGGTGCTTGACCCAGAATATCCTGCGCCTGCAAATGCTGAAGAGGGAACAGACTTCAACGATGTTCTTTTCAGTCACATTTGGATCCACAACGTCGAGGAGATGGAATCCTATGAGCAGAAACTACGTGAATATGAGGAGGAGCTAGCTAAGAAAAAGGAAGAGGAACGGCTCTTGAAAGAGGAGGAAGAGAAGAAGAATAAAGCGCAAACCGAAGCGGCCGATGGTGACCAACTGGTTGAACCACCGCAGCCAGATGTCAGGGCCCTGAGGACAAAAAAGAAGGCACCTCCTCCTAAAAAGAAGAAGCCGTTGGTGCCTCCAGAACAGCCAGCCATCAGATACAC
Organism: Metschnikowia mauinuiana; assembly: GCA_002374555.1. NCBI lineage: Eukaryota > Fungi > Ascomycota > Pichiomycetes > Serinales > Metschnikowiaceae > Metschnikowia > Metschnikowia mauinuiana. The sequence goes on along the minus strand of NKZY01000684.1, from coordinate 97,859 downwards.
GACTTTCTCGTTTACCGTGCACAACATTCCATCACGGTACATTCCCATCGTCGAAAACAGTATGAAGCCACTCAAGCAGGTACAAGAGAAGATGCAGAAGATCATATCCACTGGAACCAGAGTGACCAGCTTTTACCTTTGGTACCAAGTGGATGCGAGGTTAGATGAGGGTTTCGCTGAAGACTTGAGAAATGCTGCGGTGGAGGAGGAGAAGAACATGACGGGATTCGTGCCTCCTGTTGAAGCAAAGAAGAGGAAGCCACGGGACTATAAAGCCATGCGGGCCAAAAAACTCAAGGAAAACGGAATAGGCGAATCACCTCCGACTACTGGCATGCCTCTCAAGGCTGAAAATGGCCCATCTTTTAATCCTGAAAATGGGACCCCTCCCAAACCTGAACAAGGCATTGATAGACTACAAAAACATTCAGGTCTGGGGACCCCCATTGGAGCCGTACCTAATGTTTGATAGCTTCAAGAATCAGCTCGTTAGTCCGAATTACGTGTAGGATTTAATATATACAGGACCATCTTAGTTTCATTGCTTCGAGAGCATGTTCAAAAGAGAAATCACATTGGATTGCAGCTCATCTTGGTTTCTCTCAAAGATGCCTCTTGGATTAGGGTTAGATGGCGGATATTTGGATGACGACATGCCAATGTCGGAGCTTTGCATCCACGAGCCAACCTTAACACCGTCCACCAGCATACGCACTGATCCAGAAGAGGTCACTTGGGCATCAGCAACCTTGAATGGAAGAACAAATTGTCTAGAGTGTTTTCCAGGAGCATTTCTAATGTAGTTAGACTGCAATAAAGTGGTTCTTTCGTTGGCACGACTGATGATACCACCAATGGCAGCTTCACCGTTTTTGAGTAGTCTTCCAGGAACAATAGTACCGTGCTTCACACCATTAGGAGTATTGGAGAGTCTTCCCGTTTGAAGAAAGGAAAGACCAGCAGTACCTTGCACGCCACCTTTGGAGCGCTTTGAGGTATTCATGTCACTTTTCTTGGTCAAGTCTATGATCGAGTGTTCCCGCTTGACTATGCTTGGAGACGAAGCGATTAGGTCCTTCAATAACTGGTCAAGCTGTGTGGAAGAAGTTTTCAGCAACAAAACATTAGGGCTGTGTTCAAGAGCCCACTTCTTGAACTCCGCATATAAGTTGGGGTTCTTCGCAAGAAGCTCCTTGACCTCACTCAACGACACGTTCTGGTCCAAGTTGAGTTTATCAAGAATATTGTCTCTTGGACCAAAATCCTTATTGTTCAAAGAAGTATTGCCCTCCCAGGCGAAGAGAGGATTCTGCTTTGGGTTGAGCTTCTTCAAAACAATCCCCGACTCCTGGAACCGGGTTCTGGTGTAATGAGGCCCCGAGTATTTCTCGACATCAGGCATATTTTTGAAGTTATCAATATCGTTAAAAGCAATGTGAGACCGGCCAATTTGCTTGGGAAGAGCCGATTTCAATCCAAAGTTGGATCTTTTGGCACTCTCCTTTGGGGTGAAGATGACCTGATGTGTGGGCGTCGACACCGTGGGACCTCTCAAGTGCTTGCTGGTAGGGGTAGCCACTTGGGCCAACTTGGAGTTTTTGAACAACCGAAACAACTCTTGATTGTTCATGGTTGTGGTGTCGGCGTCGTTGGGGTGACTATGAAGGTGGAATCTGCGTGTGCAAGATTTTTTCCTCGTGGTGGTGGTGGTGGTGTATTGGTGCGCGGAACTAACATGCGTAAGCAAAAGTCACACCAAAACGGCCCACCTCTGGAGTGCGAGTCACCTTGTTTAAGTTTAGCTTGAACCCTGTACTCACCAAGAAATCCTTGTAGTGGCCCACCCAAAGAAGCTTGAGCATGCGGTCACTGATGCTGGTGGAAGCCTTGATGACGCTGGAAAAATTACTCTCTTTCACGAGGTTCTGAAACGCACTCATCACCTTTTGGTCGTTTCGAGACGAGTTCTTGAGGAGCGGTGAGTTGATGCGGTAACTGCCGTCACGACGCTCGACGGGGTCAAAACCAATGCTCGGGCTCGGAATAAATGGGGGAGCCAAGATATCGTGGTGAATCGAGAATGGGGTATGGTTTCTATCCGTGGAGTCGTTTGATAAAGCCGTAGAGTTCTCGTGGTTCCTGAGTGCTTGGGGTGGTCTGGAGGCCTGTTTGAACCTGTTGTTTGAGAAGACCGCGGAGTTTTTCAGGAAATTGTAGAGTTCTATGCCAAGCGAAAGGTTGCTTGCATAAGAGAACCAATTGAAGTCGTACTTGGAGCACACGGTCGATGACACGCTCGTCTTGACATTGTAGGTCAGAGAAATGTGGCCTAAGATGGGGTTACAACTTAGTGTCATGGTAAGAGGCTTGCCTGTTAAGGTGGAGCGCGTGGAGTACCGGATGGCCGTGGATAGACCAGGGCTCATGGACATGGCTGCGTACCAAAGCTCAGTACCCACTGAGACCACGGAATTGTCAAATTTGGGGATGATGGACTGGGACTTTTGCGTTTTTCCAAAATTGTAAAGACACCTAAACCCAATCAACGCCTCGTTGGTCGAATAAATGTACTCCCTGGAGAAATGGGGGTTGTTTTCTTGGAGGTAGAATATAACAGTGCCGTTGCGCTTGATCAATGGATTATTGATGCACTTAACCAAGAGCTGTAGATTGGGCGTAAATCTCTTTATAAGCATGGCTTCAAGCGCTGTACCCGGAAAATACATTCTTCCATATAAAAGCGAAGCTGAATTCGGTATTTTGGACTTGTTTTCGGGGTGTGGACTCTTTTGGCTTTGTTTGGACAGTGCAAGCAACGCCGGCATGGACGCGTGGGGTTCTATGATGCGGAACCCCGAGATTGCATCCTGAAGAGAGATGTTCTTGGTACCGGACGCATTTTTAATGGGGATGCTGGAGTATAAATAGGCCAAGGAGCCATTAATGGTCTGGCGATTCAGAATGGTCATGGACGATGCCAGGTGGGGGGTGGCCTGAGACAGAACCTCTAGCTTGGATCCATTGGGGATGCTGAAATCGAGCATGGCGTTGGAAGTGGCCAGAATGTTGGAGTAGATGTTATCCTCGTTCCATGCTGTAGTTTTGTGAAAGCATTTCTGAAGATATTCCATGTGGTTATACATGAAATCGGGAGGTGGTGGTTGGGGGTGGAGGGTAGGTGACCAGCCGCGCATTGATCCACATCCATTAGTCAGTAGGTGCTCAGTATACAGTGCCCTGTAAGCGCATAAGCTGGAGTCTGGTGTAATGGGTATAATAAATTGAGTATTTAGTAAGATGAGATGATAAGTGACATTATTATCATTAAGATCTCAGTATAGTATTTCTAATAATTATGGGGATCGTAAATTGTTCATGTAATGGTTTGAATGGACTTCAAGTCGTTGAGGTTCTCGATCAAATCGTTTATGGCTGGAAATTCGGGCCGGAACAACTCGGCCTTTTCCTCTAGGGTTAAGCTGGAAACTCCTTCCTGCAAGCACAACTCGGACTCGTCGGCCAAGTAGAAGATCAAAAACTCAATCACCTTGAAGTACAAGTTCTGCTGGTTGGGGCCGCTGCTGACCTCCTCGGAAGGAATTAGGTTCAAATGGTGGATGATAATCTTGCAGCCGTTATTGGCTTCGAATACCCTCATGTTCTTTGTGTTTTTTAGTAGAATGTGGATTAAAACCGAGAGAAACGATATGCAAAGCGTGGTGGAATATAATGGGTTCTGTGGGTTGAGATACGAGAGGATCAACACCATGTATTGTCTGCGATTAAAGAGTTTCTTGGAGTCGTTATGGATGAGCACAAGGCCGCTTAGGTGGCGACACGCCAAGGTGATGTGTTTTTCGTGGATCTTCTGGCCACAATGGAGGAATGTCTCGAACGCCAGGAGAAGCGCTGAAGAGAGGTTATATTGGAAATTGTCTTGTAGAATACGTAGCAACGTGAGCTTTGTATCCAGGGTCCCCGACTGGTAAAATGAACGGACTGACGGGACTATTCCCATTAGAAACACGTCTAGGTCTGCCAACCCATCGATCACCACGCTATAGTTATCTGAGCATAGCTTTTCGACAATAGGCTCGATGGCTTTTTTCATGGCCTCCAAGTCTTTGGGCATGCTGAATAAATTAGCTGGCTTAGTAACAGATACAGAGTGGAGAGGATGGCGGTATGTGATGCTTTAGAACTTTAAGTCATCAGTAGCTAGTGTGTAGGGCGGCGCGCATTAGAGTCTCACTTCGCCCCAGGCCACCTCAAGCTTTGAAGTTAGCAATCCATGGATTAACAGTGAATACTGGTACTTATTAGTATTTTCAGGAAATCATCCTTTGATTTTGCTACGACATGCTACGACATAAATTTCCGATTTCCCTTATATTTTTTTGTATATGACTCCATTCTGTTCACTCTATTGTTGTATTCATTGAATTATATTGTTGGTGGCTTGCTATGCGTTGAACGCTCGTGTGGTAAGAATGAGCGTAATCTGGAAAAAGCGTAAGCTTCATCCGTCATGCTCTCACTCGACTCAGCCAGACAGACAAACAAATCGGCAAGTGGTGTACTCGTGGAAGAAGTCTGCGCGCGCTGTTTATCCAGCTTCACTCGCGTATCAGCCGCTCCAAGCTATCTCAGGAACACATTTATTCTTCACCTCAGTCTTCTCCCCACGTGCTAATTTGCCACCACTACTCGGGGCTTTTATATATGAAATGCCTAGCTCGTCCGTGCTCTGGGGCTGTTTTGCTGCCGTGGTGCTGTCGGGCGTGCAGTCATTAGGGATCACGCTACAACGCAAATCTCATGTGCTTCCTTACCCCCACGAACTTTCTGACGACTCTGTCGTAAGCTTGAGGCGAGAAGCGGCTCTTTCCATGGAACCGGATTCTTCTCGTCATACCCATACGCATCGACGCAACTTGTGGCTTGTTGGGTTTTTTCTCTTCATCACCGCTAATATCTTTGGCTCCTTGGTCCAGCTAACCACGTTGCCTCTAATCATCTTGTCGCCGCTCCAAAGTATTGGGCTCATTTTCAATTCCGTGCTCAGCTGTTTGCTTTTGCCAGGCGAGCGCTTCACCTGGAAGCTAGTCTCCGGAACTATGGTGATTGCCTTTGGTGCATTCATTGTTGCCTATAAAGGTGGCAGTGCCACCGCCCCGCCCTCGAATATTGGAACCGACGAGAGGTTCCGTATCGTCATTGAGAAATTCCTGCGCCCGGTCTTCTTAGCCTGGTGGATCTTTACGTTTGTCTTTATGGCCCTTTTAGTGAGGATCAATTGGGGTCTCTCCCGCAAAATCAAACTACTACAGCTGCAGCCGGTGAAATACTCTCGGAAGTCGCTTCGTAAGGGGGCGGACCCTGTGTCCCGCTTAACATTTTCCACCGGCATTCTCTATGGACTTATAAGTGGTACACTCACGGCCCACACGTTTCTTTTCGCCAAGTCGATTGTTGACGTATTTGTTGAATCGCTCATACTGCGCTCTAGCCCCAAGAGCCTGTACACATACTTCATCACCGTGCTATTGTTGACCCTCACCTTGGCCATTGTGGGGATGCAGCTAGTGGCCTTTAACTTGGGCTTGTCCAATATCCTGACCGCCATCTTATATCCGTTGTGCTTTTTGGTGTACAACTTGGTCAATCTCATCAATGATTTGTCCTTCAACAGTCTCTTGAGCCGCGGGTACATTTCGGTTGGGGATTTGATGTTCCTCTTGTTTGGGCTCGCCAATGTCTTGTTCGGAGTGATTTTGATCAGCTGGGATAGTGCTTTTGCAAAGGCTGATTTTGCCAAGGATGAAAACAGGCAGTTGATGGCAGCCAAATTCCCTTACGAGCAATTATACAAGGAAGGTGAGACCAGGGTCTTGTCTTATGAAGAAAATGAAATCGTCTCTCAATTTCACCTCAACTACAGGGACTAGGCCAGTGGTGCCTGGTCGGATACCCATTCTACGAAGACATGATGCGTTGACATCTCCATTATCTAAATCGAAAGTGCACACCATGAAAGCTGGCCTTTGTTAAGTTTGACTTCAAAGACATCACATCGGATCAATAAATAGAAGGCCATTCTTCTATTCGCATTTTGTAGAGTCTTCAAGCACCAACTTCCCTTCGCAAATATTATACCTAATTGGTGCGAGCCTACACCGAAACGCGAACCAACCATAATGCGATGACTTAATCATCACCTCTACATCCCCCAAAGCCTCATCATGTCAGAAACCCCGAGATTCACCCCGTACCGATCGGTGAATGATTTGTTGAAGCTACGAGCCCGTTTTTTTGCCGCTGACGTTTCTCCGTCTGTTTTGGAAGATGGGGTTAGAATGGTACATCTATGGCATACCAAAGGCCCAGTACCCCATGGGATCAACATGACTGCATTGATCATCTCGATTCAATTGAACGATCCCAAATATAATCCCGGCGCTGGGGCATCTCGCTCCTCTTTATATACCCTAAGGTCTGCGTATGCAGAAGTCATAATTACATTGGTCAATGGCCTTTTGGACCCATTCCAAGGCGAAGTGGCTCTCCCGATTCTGATGATGGCAAGCAAAATCGGGCTTCCCAATTTCTTTGTGGAGTTTCGTCATGCAGCTACGCACGATGTTCTTCCGTCGCTCGAGACTCTTCGGTTCCTTGGAGAAAAGGCTCTCGTATGGTTGGAGGAGCACTTCTGGACCGATGAAAACCTACTACAAACACCACTGGTGACCATCGAAGCTTATTCAGGAAGGCCAGTGCCCACGGTGTCCAAGAGCACATGTGTCTCGTTGATCAAGCTATACAAGGGCAACCAAAAGCGGGGCATAGACAATGCCTCGGCACTAGCGCAACTCCAGGCATTATCTCGAGATCCACGACAACACGGGGTTTTGGGCAAGCTTCTTTTGAACTCCAAGGTGCTTCTTACGAATACTAGCTCCTTTTCCAAACTCAAGAAATTCTACCTTCCGCTTTTGAATGTGCTTCTGGATGCTTTCGCTCTACACTTGCTAATGGGAGTTTTGTCACGATGCTTTAAAGACCATGAGCTCACAGCTAATAGAGACATTGTTCATCTGTGGCTTGCTTACTTTGTCAACAGTCTTCCAGGCCTATCATACCCCATCAGCTCATTGCACACGTTCGAGTCCCCACAGGAAATCAAAGACTACTTGAGAAAATACACTAAAATGCTCAATACCGAGTCCGCTGTTTATCTAAAAGATCTCTTGGATGGAAAGTCTCTACGGACACTTAGTGCAGCTCCACTGTTGGAAGATATTCTTAAAGGCACCAGTGCTCTGGAAACAGAATCCAGATCAAAGTCTGCATCCAGGCAGAATTCCAGAGAATTTGAATTTTCCGGCTCAAGCCTGGAGAACCAACCCCATGAGGATACAAAGCGTCAAAAACACAACGAGCCATCTATTTTCGGCACATTCTCCGCTTGGCAGCCCACACCCTTTGGAGTCTATCCAGAGAAATAGCTGCGTCATGGTACATCTCGCAGGTGCACGGGTGTAGCAGCTTATCTGATACGGGGTCTCACATCTCACTGACGCCACAATCATAGCACTTCATTCTACGCCATCATACGACAGCATCTCCGCATATATCAACAAATCAGCAGCAATACTACATAAAGCGATAGCATCCCATATAGCAATCCCAAAGATTATTTTCTCATACGTCTCATGACGGCTGTTATCCTATATATACCGTGAAGAAGTACGATCCCCTCAGATCACCCTCTAAATTGCCAATTCCATGTATTCGAGCTGGATTCCCCAAAACATACAAAAAAGGCTTTTGCTCTATATTTTGCAACAGCTTTCGCTCTTCTCGGAAGTCGATCTCCCCAATCTAGAAGAGGTGTCCCTCAATAATATCCACCTCCGCTCTGTGTCCATCGATCCCGAGAAATTCGATAAGATTCCCGGCTTCAGACTTCGCCATGGTACTATTCGAGACTTTGTTTTGACCGGTGGCGTTGTTGATGGTGTCAATGTCGATATCACTGGTGTTGACTTGGTGGTGGCTCCAAGTTTCGACAATATCAAACAAGACTTAAAGGACGTGGAGAATTCTTTGGCTCAAAGCACTGCGGAGCTATCTCAAGTCATTATTAATGATGGTGTTATTGATGATACCAACGACGGTGGTATTAGTGGTGATGCCAATGATGGTAGTGCAATCAGTAGTGGCGAGTCTCTGCCACAGGATAAAAGTCCTGAAACCTTTCCAGAATTGCCTGCTAGTGCAGACTCACAAAGAAAGTCCTCTTTCTCGGGAGGTGTCATGACTAAGGCTCTCGATATGGCTTTACTGCGTATTCGAGTGTCTGTGAAGGACATCAAAATCAAGATTGTTATTGACTCCACAGACCTTGAGTTTTCCATTGATAAAATTTCCTTTGAAAGCAAAAATGGCTTGAGGTCTTTGAGCTTCCTTGGAGTATCTGCATCTACATTAAAAACAAATGTCAATCCCGGAAATCAGGGTTTCGAGAGTACTTCCGGTTCAAACAGTGGCTCTCCCGCAAGTTCGGATTCCGAATCAGCCTCGGAATCTGGCAGTGATTCAGATGATGCCGAATTGATGGAGAGCAAAATGTTTTCCAAAGAAGAGGCTAGTTCTATTTACATGAGTGCCATTTCACTGCATTTGGATAAACCTACCGTCAGTGAGCCAAATAATCTGCGACTGAACCGTGTTATGCTCTTTTCCATCGACAAGATCGATGCCGAGCTCGAAAAGTTGTTTCCTTTCTCAGACTTAAGATTAGACGTTGGTACGATCAATATCGCTGCTGTCCCTTTAGTGCCCACGCTAACTGCTATATTCAATAGTTTATCCAGGACAGTGAAGCTAAAAAACCATCAGCTCAGGAAAACCAATTTTGTTCAGAGAGCCTCGAGAAGCAAGGGTGAAACTATTGCAAAGGATGTTAATGAAGACGGAAGTCCAGAGGCCTCTCATCAAGTCTTCGATAACATCAAAATTAACTACATCAAGCTTGGAGTGACGTCATCTTTAACACCTCAGGGCGAGTTTGCGTCTACTAAAGATGATGTTGAACTCGTCTTCAAAAATCTCACAGTGAAGCAGAAAGGCAACGACTTGATTTATGGTGGTGTGGAATCATTGACGGCACTTAAGTATTCTGATAGCGTTGTGTCTAAAATTTTCTATTTTGATGAATCGGAGTCGGGAGAACTCACAGCTGAAATGAAAACTCTAAATTCTACTAAGGCTGATGTGAGATTCGAATACTCGATGAACAAGGCAAATTATGAGAAACCAATTCAATCAAGTGATACCGAATTGACAATACTACTCCACAAACCAGGGAAGTTCGAGTCGGATGTAATTTCGTTACAAAACTTGCTCAACCTTTCGATTGCACTCAATTCATTAAACGAAGATTTCTCGACCTTCATGAGAGATTTACGTCTTATGTCTGAGCTATCGAATGACACGAAGTCAGCCATACAATGGAATGCGAATTATAGGGAGAATATCGCTGTGCAAAAGAAAGAAGAGGGCAAGAGCCAAATGTTATTTCAAACCGCTTCTTTGGATGTTACATTGTTGTTCCTGGAGAACACTGCATTGAAAACTACAATTTTTCCAATTTCCTTCGATAAATTCAGAGACCACTTATACATTCATCGTGTGGTGTCATCATACATCACACATGGGAAGGAGATTCAAGTGATGACAATTCCCCGGATTAGCTTGCGGCTTGAAGCCAAGGAATTTGAAGCCTACAAATTTGGAGCAAGCAGAGAAGTGCCTGAAAAAACTACTTTGACCGGAGCTTTGTCTATTCATATAGGGGACATTGAAATTGCCATGGATCACAATATTTTTGAGGCTCTCATAAGTGATGTAAGGTTGTTTGCTACTGCTTTACAGCTCCGACACCAATGTGTCAATAGTTTTGAATGCTTTTCCAAGAAGGCTTTCTCTGACAACAATCCAAGAAACTTTGCAAAGTCACTGATCATAAACGCTGGTCGTTCTATGAGAGGTAACAGTGGGCAAGTGAAATTCGGAGAGCGAAAAGCGCCTCAGGCAAAGTTAAAGATATCTTTGAAGCTGGTTAACATCAAGATTAGAAACATTCTCAATACTTTTGGAGATGCAGACATACAACTCTTGGACTCCATGTTTTACCAACTCAACACCGGAATGATAGGACAGGTGGGACTGGTCAGAATCAACCGGATTTTGGATGAGAAACAGGAACCGGTTGCATCCAGTTGCCTCGCAGAAGAGTACCCTATGATCCAAATTAGTCTTTCTGAGAGCCGTCCAGTCCCAGAGATTATCTTTCGACGCTTCCAAATTGACTACTACACGATGTGGTTGCAGAGCATCCAGGATTTCAAGCAGAGTTCTGATAAATATGGCGTTTCCCACAGTCTGGATTTGGACTCACCTCTTGGCCACAAGGATACCGAGGCCAAAAAATTGTTCGACGATACAAATCTTGAGTCACATAAGATTAGGCCTGACGCTGGTAATTTTGAAGTCCACTGTACAAGTCACAACTTGTTGTTGAACATTTCACCTTTGAGATTGCCAAGTCAGTTGAGTTGTGCCATTACCAAAGGCACGATGTATTTCACCACTAGCAAAGGAAATTTTCTGTTCAAACATACATTTCGGGATGTGAATGTTTTATTGGTTGACGAGGTATCTAATTTCCGTGCTTCGAGTACAAGCAAACACCTGCGGTTCACTTCTCAATTAATATCTGGTGGCTATTCACTGATCGGAACAATCAGCACATTGCATCTCGGGTTGAATATCTCACAATCTGTCAGCCATGGGAGCAGTTTTGTATCGGAGGATAAATCATCCACGCTTGATGTGAAGATCAACGTTGATAACGTGAGAACTTCGCTTTGTGCTGATTCATGCCATACTCTTTTGCAGACTGTGAATGATCTCAAAGTACCGATTGTCTTCAGCGATGAAGATCGGTGTAGAGTCAAGGTCGATCCAGGTTTCCATTTGCCCGAAAATATACTTGAGGAATTACAAGCTTTCGGCAACGATGGAGCTGTTGAAACAGGATGTACTGTGTCGGCTGAAAATGAACCTAATACGAAGTCCCATGCACCTGTGACAATTGCTAAACCGTTGAGCATTGTTGATGAGTATTGCGATATTGCAAATACACAAGCAACAACATCGCCTACAAATAGCAAAACAGATTTGGAGACGGCGTCAGAAGAGGACAAACTATCAAATCCCTCGTCAATTGAGTTTGCCGAAAGCCATTTCTACCAAAAAGAGCAAAAGTTTGAAGCTGCTCCTTACTCGTTGATTCTTAAGCTTAACGTCTCGCAAATCGAGATAAACTTACATGATGGCTACGACTGGAAATCTACCAGAAAATCCTTAGCTGATTCTATTAAAACTTTGAAGAACCGTGCCAAAGAACTCAAGGAAAAGAACCGTGATAAAGAGGCCAGTCGCTTGTCGGACTCCATTTCTGAGACAGGTACTCCGGAGGGTGCGACTCCAGATTCAAATGCTGATGATAATGTTCATTCAGAGGTTTCAGATACGTTGTTCAAGTCTATACACATTTCCGCCGATGTTAACTCGGACGAAACGAACTTGGTGGAGTTGATAAACTGCCAATTGCAGGGAGATACTGCAAAGGAAGTACACACCAATGTTGATGTGAAAGGACGTATCAAAGATCTTAAACTCAAAAGGTCTCAAATACACAAGGCCAAGGTCGAAGTGAAGAACTTGAGTGCAGACTTCACAAATTACACCAGCCGTGACCCCAGATTCGACCCAACACCACAAGATCTCATGGTTGAAACTTTGAACAAAATAGAATTAAGCATTGGAGACTTGACGATCTTTGATAACGTGGCCACGTCGTCCTGGAACAAATTTCTCACATACATGAACATACTTGGAGACCGTGAATTGGGAACAGAGATGATAAATCTTGTCATGACTAACGTGCGTCCAGATGCCAGGTTGGCTTTTGCCGAAGCCTTGATTAAGCTCAAAGTTCTTCCATTACGGCTCTATGTTGATCAAGATACCTTGGCCTTTTTCACTCGGTTCTTCGAGTTCAAGGATACGAGGTTTGCGCAGCCGGTGGAGGATCCTGTTTATATCCAAAAATTGGAGATAGATGGTTTGAGAATGAAGTTTGATTACAAGCCCAAAAAAATCGACTTCAAAGGCATAAGAAGAGGCAAGAACGCGGAGTTGGCCAATTTCTTTGCCTTGGATGGCTCAGATTTATCGCTTAAAAGAGCAGTGGTTTACGGGGTGCATGGTTTCCCTAAAGTTGGTGAAGCACTCGGGCAGGTCTACGCTCCATACATCCGCAAAAGTCAGATTTTTGGGCTCTTATCTGGGCTTCCGCCAGTGAAATCCATCTTCAACTTTAAGAATGGGGTGAAAGATCTAGTGACGATTCCTCTAGAAGAGTATAAAAGAAGAGACGGACGGCTCCTCTACGGATTACAAAAGGGAACCAAATCATTCGCCAAGATCACGACTAGTGAACTCCTACGGATAGGCGTCAAAATAGCATCCGGGACCCAAGTGATCTTAGAGAATCTGGAGGAGTACTTTGGAGGTGAAGGTACGACGGCACGCCGGTATGTTCGCTCGAAAAGGGAGAAAAAAAGGTCATTTAACAGCCCAAAGACGAGTGGTAAAAAGAACTTGCTCGAAACGTCGCAAATACTTAAGAACTCAGTTTTGGGTGATGGTGATGTGAAGCTGAAGCCCAGGCGGTACTTGCAAGCCTCAATTGTTGAGGAGGAAAATAGCGATGTGGATGTTGCGCAGGATGCGTTCAATGTGGCTACATTGAGGAGCAATTTGGGAGACTTGCAATCGTCTGTATTGTTGGTGGATGATTCAGATGACCTGGAAGCTCTAAGCGAGGATAGCTTTGAGGAAGATGGACAGCATGAAGAGGAAACCCAAAGAAAAGTGACCAGCCCATACTCCAATCAGCCCATTAACTCGGGCGAAGGATTCAAGTCTGCCTACGCGTCTTTGGGCAAGAATTTGTCCAAGACAAAACGGATGTTAGTGGATTTGAAGGATGAGTTGCGGGAAGCAGACAGCTACCAGGAACAACTCACCAGCATCGCCAAGTCGTCACCAGTGATTATCATGCGGCCGATCATAGGCACTACCGAGGCGGTCATGAAGACGCTCATGGGAGTTAGCAACGGCATAGATTCCCGGCTTTTGGTTGAGAACCAGGACAAGTACAGGCAGGACGAGGTGCATGATACATGAGTGAAATTAATGAAGTGCATGAGAGAAAGCAAAGCGCAACTGAGGTAGGGAACTGAGCTTAGTGAACCAAATGGAATGAATCAATTGCCTCAAGTTAACTTTCAGGTCAACCAAGTGAAGTAACTACTTAGTCTAAGTGAATAAAGTGAGTGAATAACACTAAGGGATTTGGGTGTACGAAATGAGTCAAGGCGAGTCAGACTGAGTCAAAGCGAGTCAAAGTGAGCTAACTATTGAGGTGAGAAAGCATGTGATTTAAGCGAGTGGAAAGCGCAAAAATAACCGATAAAGTGGAATAACCGATAAAGTAAACACAAGTAGGGACCAGAATGTGGGGCGTACAATACGCAGGGTATAGATATCTCAGCCTGTCTACAGGGAAAACAAGGAACAAAGGATATCTGGAATGCGTCAAGCACGAGGCATTAAACGGCGATTGGCCGCAGAAGGACGACACCAGAGAACGACTAGAACACTGCGGGCGTGGAGAAGAAACTGTACAAGAAAAAAAAAAGCAAATTGCACAGAAAGTTAAGAAGAACAAAACATGGTTATGTGCAGAAATTGGTAGTGAACAGAGATTGAAAAAGGACAGAAACAGAAAGTGCACAGAATTCGAAAATGTCAGATTTTCTAAATGTACAATAAAAAGACTATATAATGCCCAAGACTGTATAATGTCTAAATCGTCAGATAATATGTCCCGTACAGAATGAGGCAACACTTTTGGGCGCCAAAGACGAATCCGGCTGACAAGGCCTAGACTGGAAAAATTCAAAGCTAGAAGTAGGTGAGAGTTTAAAACTATAGTAACAGCATCGAGGCATGCAATAATGGGCGCCACTTCCAATTAGATTGGGGGAATTAATCATGGTGGAGGACAGAAGAATCGAAGAGTACAGGAGAAAGACGAAGCACAAAGAAGCATCTAACAATAGGCAACACACAATACATATACGCAATGTTGTAAGTCAGACGTTCAGATTGGGTGTTTTTAATGGACAGGGCTGACAGAATAAGCGAGAGATGCGGAATGCCTTGTGCTTTGCGCGGCAACAGGGTCCAAGATAAGCGATTTTTCTGCGCCAAGTCATTTTCAACCCTAGTAATCTTTGAGCCTTTCCAACGCAACAAAAGGCGCAGTGCATGGACGTACGTTTATTACGAGAGGTTTCTTTTTTTTTGCATCTCATGTAATAACCTTTTTTGCATCTCGCATGGGTCCTTCGTAACTTCTTAAAGGCTTCATTGGTCCTTGCATATTCCCTCTTTTCTCTCCTAATCCAACAAGTTGCAAACCTCTCAGCTTGCAACATCCTTGCCTCTTCTCTCCACCCTACTCTCTCAATAAGCAGAGGCACCACTCTACCCAATGTCAGTGAAAGAAATTGAAGTCCACTCCCAGGTCTCCGTGCCTGACGGAAAGGAATCCAAACAAGAAGATGAGATCCATGAAATTGAGCAAGACACCTCCGCTGACTCCTTGACTTGTATGCAGAAACTCAAGTGCCGTTTTCCATGGTATAAGCTAGCCTTCCATATTATCTTGGGTTGCTTTTTCACTGCGTGGTGGGTCTCTATCTTGGTTCAGGATAAACACAGAAAGAAATGGTTGATCCCCACCTTGGTCTGGTTTATGATCACATTGAGGTTGGTCACATGGCACTGTCGTATTTTGACCAAGCCCTTGTCAATGGTGAAGATGGTATGGGACTTTGCTTGCGACATTATATACAACAAACTCTTGGTCAATCATGTGCACAGGTTGATAGCTGGTGCTGCCCTCACTGTTATTGTGATGTTGCTTGGAACATTTGTTTCCCCCGAGGTTCGCTTCTCCAAGAGAGGGGATAGAGCCATCTCGTTCACTGGTCTTGTGGTTTCTGTTATAGGGCTTACCCTTTCCTCAAAAAATAGGGCTAAGATCAATTGGAACGCTGTCATCGGAGGTATCTTGATGCAATACATCATCTCGCTTTTTGTCTTGCGTACCAAATGTGGTTATGATGTGTTTAGCTTCATCTCGACCTTGGCTCATGAGGTATTGGGCTTTGCAAAGGCTGGTGTGGCTTTCTTGACCAACGCTGAAGTTGCCGAACTACCTATGTTCTTCTTTGCCGTGGCCCCTGCAGTTGCATACTTCGTGGCCTTCGTGCACATCTTCAGTCACTATGGTGTCATCCAGTGGTTCATCAACAAATTCGCCAAATTTTTCTTTTGGGCTTTGAGGATATCGGGTACTGAGTCTATCACTGCTTCTGCATCGCCTTTCCTTGGTATCGGTGAGTCGGCCGTGTTGATCAAGGATCATATTCAATTTTTGACCATCTCTGAGTTGCACCAGATCATGACCTCCGGCTTCGCCACTATTTCAGGTTCCGTTCTCGTCGGTTACGTCGGCTTGGGCTTGAATCCCCAGGTGCTCGTTTCTTCATGTGTTATGTCCATTCCTGCGGCTATTGCCGTGTCCAAGATGAGATGCCCTGAAACTGAAGTATCCATGTCTCAAGGTAGTGTGAAATTCACAGAAGATCTTGATAAAGACGACAAGGCCCCAAAGAATGTGTTGCAGGCCTTCTCTGACGGAGCCAACTTGGGTTTGGTGACTGCAGCCACCATGGTGATCCAGTGTATGTGTATCATTGCTCTTGTGGCCTTTGTCAACGGCGTTTTGATATGGTTCGGTAAGTTCTGGAACATTCCTGACTTGACCTTGGACTTGATCTTCGCATACATTCTTTACCCGTTCACGTTCCTTTTGGGTGTGCCCAGAAACGAGATTTTCTATATCTCCAGATTGATCTCTACCAAGTTCATCAAAAATGAGTTTTTGGCATACAACATGTTACTTCATGAGGCTCCATACAACCAATTGTCCCAAAGGGGTACCATCATTAGCACCTATGCCCTTTGTGGGTTTGCCAACCTTGGTGCCTTGGGTGTTACCATCGGTATCTTGAATTCCTTGAGTAAGAATAAGAGAGCTACAGACATTGCTGCGAACGTGGTCTCGGCCTTGCTCTGTGGTTTCACGGCCACCATGATGTCTGCTGCCATTTCCGGCATGGTTATCAACAGCTAGATATGGTATTAGGTAAAGAATCCGTATATAGTTTAACCATTATGAAGCCATGAATCATACCATAGTCATGGAGCTATATTGCAGCCATGAAACTGTATTATATATCATATTAACGAAGTCATGAATACGATAATACCTTTAGTCTATTTCCTCGTAGGTGGACATTCTCATGTAATCCAACTGTAATAGGATGCGAAACCAATGTGAGCTTATGTTCAGTCGCGCCCCTCTCAAGTCCATAGTCGAGATCCACTTACTGCTGACATTCTCACTGCTACAGAGCTTTTCATCAAGTTGAAGCACCAAATTAATCCAACAACCTAAAGCAAATTAGTTTTCCGTCGCTTAAATTGCTGCAATCATTCTATTGTGGAGACACACTCATACCCTTTCTGGTTTCCACTTTAGTAACACCACATCTTCTTATCAGTCACCCAATCCATCCGAGACCATGAAAGAAAACACGGCACTTGTCAATTCGCTCAATGCCATTAAACATCAGACAAAGTTGATGGATAACAACTTGAATGACGGTCATTTGTTGCAGGCTTTGAAGCATTGTTCCAATTTCCTCAACGAGCTCAGAAGCTCGGCGTTCTCCCCAAAAGACTACTACGAAATGTACATGGCTGTGTTTGACTCCTTGGAGGTCTTGTCCAGGTACTTGCTTCAGTCACGCAATTCCAAGGTGGCCAGGAAGAAAGACTCCACCTTCTTGACTGACTTGTATGAGTTGGTTCAGTACTCTGGAAATATCATTCCTCGTCTATATATGATGGTCGTCATAGGCACCACTTGCATGGCTACCAATGACCCTTCAACCAAGGATATCATGAAGGATATGATCGAGATGTGCAAAGGTGTGCAGCACCCGATCCGTGGGTTGTTCTTAAGACATTACTTGTCCCAAAAAACGAAAGACACTCTTCCAATAAAAACAATGGATGATTTCCGTGATAGTGTGGATTTCTTGACCACCAATTTCGTTGAAATGAACAAGTTGTGGGTCCGTTTGCAGCATCAAGGCCATTCAAGTGAGCGGGAGCTTAGGTATCAGGAGAGGAAGGAATTGAAGATTCTAGTTGGGTCCAACTTGGTCCGCTTATCTCAAATTCTAGATGACTTCACCAACGTGGATTTCTCTCCCGTTCGCTTCTACACTGATACCCTATTCCCTGCCATCACGGAGCAGATCATCCAATGCAAAGATCCTTTGGCTCAAAGCTACTTGATTGATGTCTTGATACAAATTTTCCCTGATGAATTTCATTTTGCAAGCTTGGACACTTTGTTGAATGATACGTTTTTGAGACTCCACCCAAACTTGAGAAAGTCGGAATTGGTGTCCAAGTTGGTGGATCGCTTTGTGACATATCACAGGTATGAAGAAGAGAATTCTGCCAAAGAGACACCTGAAAAGTCGTACGAGAAAGCCGAGGCTCCAAGTAATGAGAAAATCGAAGAAGATCTTGCTCAACTTTCCTTGAAGCCTAAAATTCCGTTGGATCTTGTGTTTCTGTCCTTCTGGCGATTTTATTCTAATTTGAAATCTTCGGCAGTTGACCTTGAACCTGAAGAATGCATTACTATTCTCCAATCGTTGATCAAACTTTCCCTTACTTTCGATGTTGACAACTTTGAGAATCTTGATAAGATCTATCAGTTTTGCTCTGAGGTTCTGACGCAAAATACCTCCGAGGAAGTATCTGTCGGTAAATCTACAGACGCAGATGAATTGACCCAAACTTTATGGGTGGACTTGTTGACAACCCCGTTGGAATACCACGAATCCGTGAAAAAATTGTTGCAATTGCCTTTCTTTTATGAGCTCTACAACAAGATTAAAAATCCTGTGCTCAAGAGAAGGCTTTCTGTAACTATAGCTGAGAAACTTCTTTCTTCTCAAGAGACTCCTGATGAGTATAATACAACAGAAGAACTCGATAATGCATTCAAATATTTAATAGTTCTTGCTCAAGACTCCAATACTGCTTTGAGCACATCAAAGGACTTAAAAGTGCAAGACACCATTAAAATCGGCGAGGAAAAGTTCGTTACGGCCGATTTTATTGCTACTCAGGAATTGGTTGCCAAATCGCTCCACTTCATTACACATGAAGATGAGTTTAAGTGCTTATCGAATTTACTCTATGTCAGGAAGAAGTTCTTGAACAAAAACCCGGAAAATATCATCTACACTTACCCCACCTTAGTGTCAAAGATGACCAATCTCTTGAGAATCGCGGGCTTTAAAAAATTGAATAATAAGCTGAACCCAGAAACCAGCCAGGCTGATTTGATGATCAGCAGCAACTTCAAGAATATTGCCCTTGTCATAGATGAGCTCTACCAGCACCATCGGCAGTACAACGCTGAGTTGGTGTTGAAGTTATATTTGAACCTAGCATCAGTTGCAGACCAAGTGCGCCAAGAGAATATTGCATATGAGTTGTTCAGCCAGTGTTTTGTTGTGTACGAAGAGAGTTTGACTCTTCTGTCGCACTCTAGCAACACAAATCCGCATGAATCGATGGGACGTTCAGTATCTTACCAGTCTGTGGTACTGATTGCCAATCGTTTGGCCACACTGAGATATTTCAGAAAAGAAAACTACGAGGCATTGATTACGAAGATCACATTGTACGGCTCAAGGTTGCTCAAGAAGCAAGACCAGTGTCGTTCAATTTATTACTGTGCTCATTTGTGGTGGTGGTGTGACGTTTTAATCGAGGGTAACTCGCCGACTGTACAAGACGACAATGATCTGTCTATTGATGAGGCGAACAAGGAACAAACTAGCGAGCAAGAGAAAGATGGCCAAGAACAAGATGATAAAAAAATTGGCCAGACGGAAAACGAAGTCGAAGAAATTGAGCTGAGTCTCTACAGAGACCCCAAGAGAGTTTTGGAATGCCTTCAAAAAGCGCTTCGCGTGTCTGATACTTGTATGGATCCTTACCTCCTGTTGAAATTGTTCATTGAGATCCTCAACAGGTGCTTGATATTTAGCATCTACGGCAACTGGTTAGTGGAGTCTCGCTATTTGAATGGATTGATTGATTTGATCAAAACCAACTTGTCCAATTTCGAAGTCAATCATTTGTCACAGGCTGACGATGAAGGCCAGGAGTCCAAACTCTTGATGAGAATGGAGGAGTACTTTGAGAGAACTCTCCAATACATCAGAGGTCAAAATGAATCTGAGAATCGCTTTCAAGGTGTTGTTGTTTGATGTTGATCCACTCTTAAGTGGACAAGGATGTGCCATGTGCATACTTGATTTTCCTCATGATCTGAGGGTGCGTGGCTTAGAGCTCAGTGATAATTTCGGCCTGCCGCTTGAAGAGATTGCTGAGGTTGCGACCAAATGCGCACGTTGCAGCAGGTGAGATCTTGCAGCAAAAATAGCCATGGGTATCAAAAATGATCATTTACACACTGCTGAAACGATCAATGTGCATTCACTGTAAATCTGAAAGAAATAAAGATATTAAAAGAAACGTAAAATTACGGTAACTGCAAAAACTCAAACAAGAATTGCTTGTGTGTGTCTACTTACTTTCTGCTTGCTTGCTTGATCCAGTCACGTTTTCTCGTATGCCGATTCTGTGATTTATTACACAGTGCAAGTCGCACTTCAACCAGTGAGAAGGCAGAATCTTCAATATGCAGGCAGAACTGAAACTTTTTGGTTGCGCGGCTCTAACCAGCAGAGTGCGACTATATATAAGAAGATTCCGCTCCTTGGTTTAGAGGTATAGAATCAGCTCAATTTAAGGAGAGGAAATAGCGATTTCTTAGTTTAAGTTTAAAGACAATTTTGAACACAAACAACTTAGGTGGCAATTGACGTCCCACACTCAATAGAGATAAATTCCAACAATCTCTAATCTGACTTGTGGTGAAATGAGAGGAAACGAAAATCTGATCTGGAACACTTTATGGTATGGTAATGCCTATCGGTCGCCCAACCTAGAACCCAGTTCTCCCAAAAGTGAGACTTATTACGACGAGAAGTTAGCCATGTCGGAAAAGTTTGGGGCACCAGAAAAGGTGGTGGAAATGACTCCAAAGAAACATCCTCATATCTTGTTAAACCCCAAAGTACTTGCCTTCTTCTACTTCATTACGGCCTGTGCTTTATTTGGACTTTATCATGTTCCGCTAACTTCTTATTCAAAAGTGGCTTTTCCTGCACCTATTGGTGATTCTGACTCTGGATTAGGGTATTTGCAAGGTGTGCAGCAATCCAACCAATCCAAAGAAATCATTGGCTTGAATTATCCTTTCATTCCAAAGGCTTCTTACGGAGAGCCGGTGCATTCCGCATTGTTGATCGACCACAAGTTCGATTTCAGGGGGTGTCGTCTGGTGAATTTATTCACACCTCCAAAAGATACCGACTACAACAAAGTTGTGTTGACTCTCAACGTGTCGGTGGATGGAGTCCAACAGGACCGGTTGGGACACTTGCTTGTGGGAGGGGCTGAAGTCTGGAGAACTTCAACCGTGCAGCTGGGCTCCAGCAGTGTGTACTCGTCATCTAAGAAGGATATCACAGAGTACGTGAGCTTGTTCCGTGAAAAGACTGCTGTTGTGTTTGAATTGGATAACCTGCCCGTGGATAAGAATCATATAGGCGTTATCCACGTCCAATTGTCTGCCAATTTCTATTTGTCAGAGTACTTCCACAGTGCTGACACTCAAACCCCGGTTGTCGACGGATTAGTGACTGAAACTGAGTCCACGTCAGACAAAAATGAAATATACAAGTATTTTGATGTCCGTGGTGCTGCCAGCAAGGTCTATGCGCTCAATGGAAACAATTCTTTGCCTCTCGTGTCTTACCCAACACAAGAGTTGGCAATTAAATTGCCCAAGGTGTCGCAAAATACAACTCGCTTGAAGTTGAACATCTTTGCCAGCGGACAGTCTCGTGAGAAGAATTGGTATAGCAATGTCTTGGATAAGTTCGTGGATGGCATCACCAACGAGGGCACTACCCTTAATGGCCATGGTCCGCTTCGTTTTGTCACTGTGTGGCTCGATGGAGAAAAGCTTGCCTCTCAGTCTCCACAGCCTTTTATACACACCGACACATTGTCACCTTACCTTTGGACTGCTGTGGTCCCTATCAATGCTTTTGATTTGCCCAGCATAGATCTTGATATTTCTCCAATCTTGCCATATTTGTGGGATTCGGAGGAACATGAGGTGAGAATCCTGGTTGAGAATGGACTCGATGAGGTACAAGGTGGAAACTCGGGTGTTGGCCTTGACTGGCTTCTCAGTGCTAATTTGCTCACTTATGAGAAAGCAAATATCAAGCTGGTGAGTGGAAAAGTGTTGGAGTTGACGGACTCCAAGGAGGGTCTGTCTATGGGTATCACCTTGCCCCCTACCAAGAATATTTGGCAAAACGCCAAGGGCTTATTTGAGACTTTTGTGCAGAGTCAGTTTCTTGTTGAGCTCAAGAGTGGTGAAGTGCTCAATGCTACAATGGCCTCTGCTTTCACGGGTCGAATCGTCAACATCCAGAATTACAGAAACATGGGTCGTGCGGCTGATGTTATTCATACAGGTACTTCAAAAAAATCGTTTAGCTTGACGATTGATGAGGAGGTAATTCGTCTGTCTGATATCAGACTCCACTACTTCTTGACGTTTAACACAGAGAGCACGCCTGTGACAGCAGGTAATGACAAGGACGTGTCTTTTGTGAACATAAAGGTCCTTGACTTAGATGTTGACAAGAAGCCTGCAATGAAGGAGACACAAAAACAGAAAGGCAATTCAATCATTCACCCAAGTGAGGCTGGAACTTGCGGAACCGGGCTGCTTGTAAGCAAGTTCAAGTCTGTTGTTCATGGACCAAACTATGGATTTGTCTATAAAAGACATGTGAATGTCGAAGAAAACGAGATCACAGAGGATGAAGACTCGTTCAAACGGGAGTGATTTATCCAAACCCGGCCCATTCTATAGAGAAAGCCTTTGGATCTTGGTTGTTTTTGTTCTGTCTTGTAGGTTTTGCATCGATAAGAATCCATGCCTTCTTCACAGCGGTCGCTAGACGTCCGCTTGCCACTATATCCAACAACTTTACTCGCTCACTGTGCTTAAGAACCTTGACTATCAAGTGTGAATGGAAGCTTAGTGGGTCACCAGGGTACGCCACGAAAGCACCGCCAAACCGTAGGCCAGGCATAAGGAAGTAATCCTTGTTTCGAAGATAGCAGAATGCTCCATAATTCTCCCAAAAACGAGGCTTGTGTGCGTGTAGATTAACAAACTCGTCAATAGTTAAAGCGGAGTTTTGTAGCACATGCTCAGATACAGTCACAGAAGAATCTGGGGTAATTACATATTCGGTTTTCTCCAGAATGTTCACCTGCAAAGTTCCAGGCGGCTGTTCTTCTGCAGCCATACTGTTGTATCCAACAGAGTCAACAAAGCAGCAGTGCCCCGACTCCACCAACCACAATGCCTCGTATGGGCTCAACTGGAGAGGTACACCAAGAAACACATTCTGTTGAGGGGCTTTGGGTAACGAGCCAGAAAGAACACCTACCATTCCAAGTTCACGAAGAGCTTTGATGTGAGCTAAATCAAAAACGAGGACTTGTGATTTGCTGACCAAAAGGGGAATCATGGAGATGAAGTTGGGAAGTAAGCATGTCGCGATGCCTTGGGTGGTGGTGTACAGGTGCGAGGCAAGGTCTCACTTTGCACGAGCCCATTCTCTGGAAACATCGGCCCGCATACCCGTCGGGACCTGCGCTATGTGCTTTAAGAACGATCGGATGTTTCATACAGGTAGTGGTCTGATGTTTATTTTATTCACACCTAGAATTCCGCTGGAATTGCAGGGCTCATACAATATGCTTGGCTTGCAAGTGCATATCTCACGCACATATATTCCGCTCGCACATACGCGCTTATGCAAGACAGGGCGACGCTCGTAAATTAATTCTTACGAACGTTCAAATGGAAGATCTAGGCTATAAATTTGCATATGCATGTGGTGGGAGTCCTAGGTATTTTTGACAGCAAAAACTTTTTTAATCGTGGTACTCTCCGGTCTATTCAATGTGGTTGTTAAATACACAAAATGCTTTGAATGGGACTGTTTTCTTACTTTGGATGCACCTTGTGACCTCGTTCGAAGTCAGTATGAAACCGTTCCAAATCCATTGTAATGCCCCCAGCTTATATTATTGCGCCTTCACAAAATGCAATAGAAATGCTTGCTTTGAAAGTTGGCTTTTACGAATTCCGCACTCATGTTGCAAGAGGCAATGTGGAGACTGTTGTCACGCCCAGCCCGCAGCTACACTTACTTTCGCGCTTAATTAGCGCCTGCGCAGATTGAAACGAACCTTCCGCTTTTATGCAGCGCCGTAATGCGCCTGCACCCAGAAGTACCTTCTTTGCATATTACCCAAGTTACTGTAACCTATCCGGGTCCTTGTAGAGAATTCTACTTTTTGCGGTAATTCTTGCGGTGGGGTAAGTAGCTGTCACAAAGAAAAAACTGGAGCATATTGTTTGGATAGGTTATTTGCTCGCAAGCCGTGATTGCTTGCTGCCATCTTCTACCCGACTCACACATCCACTTGTAGCTGCAGAAGACCTATGCTTTGGGGGTGTTTGGTAGCTGCAAGAGCGGGCGTCCACCGTTTTGGGCTTCCTCACCGCGAGTGAGCGCCCCAAAAAAAAAATGCATTTTCAACTTTAAAATTTCCTTTGCAGAAAATGTAAGGCCCGGAGGCCCTCGGATGATTGATCAGACAAAGTGGCTTATTTGATTTCAGTAGAACCAAATGAACGTTCCATAAATTCTTTTTTTTTTCATAATCCGGTAGTATTTATGTGACTCTAGTGGCCAGAAACGCGGCATTGTTGAAACGACATTTTGAACCAGTAGTAAAGCAGCTGCCAGAAACTATATTTCTTCTTTTGCAATCACTGCCACACTGCCATTGTTTTCTCTTGTGTCACTGCTATTGTATTCGCTTTTAGTTCTTTCTTACAATTAGATCCTTCTGTCGAATGCCTTGATGTACTTCGTACCTAAAGTTACCATGAATTAAATGTATTATTAATGTAGAAAGTAAATGAAATGCTCGTGATCAGTTGATCAAGCTGGAAACTTTCACTCTGACTGCAGGTACAGCCTTCTTCTCCGTGGAAGTATCAGACTCCCCATCAGATTGTCTAGGTGAAGGCGCTGCTGAGGGAATAGATCTGGCCTTTTTAACAGGAGAATCTTCATGCGATTCCACCGGTACAAAAGACCATGTGTGGCGGTAAGGCAGCTCCGAATCTAGTTTGTTGTGAAGACTGTTGGTAGTAAAAAAACCATTGTTAAAGTCATCCGAAGAAGATGTACTCAGCTCGCTATTGCGAAATGCTTTAGATGGGTGGAAGCTCGAAGTTGCTGTGGACTCCAGAAGGTATGGGTTTGGGTGATTGGAAGAAACTCCAGCGTTGGGGAAAAATGCAGGCAGTGAAGGTGGGATGGCTGTGTAGGTGACGCTATGTCTTCTTTCCTCGTCTTGTCGCCGTCTAAGCGTGGAATAAACTTCAGACGACGTGTGGTCTATGGAGTACAGTCTTCCGGTGGTTGAAAACGTGTGTGGCGGCTGGATTAATCCGGGGACACTCGGATTCATGGAGTAGTTCTTTGGGGACATGAACATGGAAGTTTTAAATGAGACCAGTGGAAGAGTGTCTATTTTGGGCAAAGTAGGCTGGCCCGAAAAGCCTTGTTTGGACGCACTTCCAGAAGCAAGGCTCCTGTTTTTGAGGTCAATGTATGAGTTTTCCAACACTCGTGGCAGAGGTAAAAGAGGTTCGTGGCTCTGAAGCAGAGACCGCCTGTTGGAAGCACCAAGAGACAGGCCCATTGAAGGCAGGATGTAACCTCCATACAAATGGGGCGAAACCTCGGTAGAAAGAATATTGTCGCGAGAGAAAGTGGGCACGTAGTTTCCAGCCGAGGCAGTACTAGGAGGAGAAGGGGTCTGGGCATGGCTTTTTGCCGAAACTGGGACCTGGGCCACACGGCGTCGTCTGCTGGCACCGCCATTCCACCAGTTTTTAATGGCATTGTCGGACCGACCAGTCAAATGACGTGCTATTTCGGCCCACTTCTTTCCATTTTTAGCCACAAGTTCTTCGATCAATAAGCCCTCCTCATAGGTGATGGGTTCTCGGTTAAGCAGCGGCTTGAGGTTCTGGTGATAACGTTCTCTACACTGCTTGGGAGACCTGCTGCCCAACATCACAGAGATACGGACCCAGTTCAGTGGCCCGCATTGGGTGATAATATCCATGAGTTTGCGGTCCTCCTCGGGGCTCCAGGGACCTCTTCTGGCGTAGGCCAGCTCATCTTTGGCTTTGCTTTGGTCTTTTCTGGTCTCGTCTGACAAGTACCCTTCTGAATGGGGGGCGTTCATTGAGCCGGTTATCTGATGGTGTGGAATGAATGGTACACTGCAGTTTGAAGTGATCATGAGTTTGGTTGGGCGTATAGACCTCTGAGCTGGAAGAGCGGAAATGCTGTAAGAGCCAATTGAAAGACTTGCTTGAACAAAGCCAACTTATTAGGCGCCTTGGTTTTAGAGAAAGTTGCGGGAATTTTAGTGGCTTGTTCGCTAGTTTGGCCGCTTCAATACGAGATTCAAGGCTTGGCAAGAAAAGAGATGGTAGTAGACCGTACGCTTCGAACCGTGCGCCAGGCTTCTGGAAAGAAAATGCACGAGTTTTGAACGAAGGACAATGCATGAGGGTTAAAGTCTTATCAGATCTGGATACAATTCGTCTCGAAAACGCTTTTGTCTCGAGAGATACAATCATGCAGGGTTGGGCGCCGGCTGCAATGCATAATTTTTATAGTGCGTATTGTTTAATGGAACCAATCTGCATTAATGCAACACCGTAAATCAAAAATGCACGACCGTCGGAATTCTTTAGGCCTGAAACCCGAATTCTCTTTGCAGCCTAATTTTCAACTTCCCCGCATCTTTGGCTTAATACTTTTCATTCAAGCCTTTTGCGCTTGCTAGACGCAGAAAAATATGCCGCCATGATTCGCCTGCAGGTCCCATCGTCATTCTAACGCATGTCGACGCGATTTAATGTCTGGAGCGGACATCTTCCAGCGCCCTGTTCTCTCGCGCTTCCACAACGTTTTCCCCTGACGACGCAATTCCATGCCTTCAAAAGGTAATTCTGTTGCTCTCTCGTATTTTGTGTCTTTTGTTGAATGATGCGCAGAGACGCCCTGAACAATGTGGGAAATGTTGTCTGCTGTGTCATTACATAGCCCAAAGCAACTAGTGTGCCACACATTACGCTTCCAGAAATGTTCCATGCAGTACCTTCGCTTGTGATTCTTTATTTTCGGCTAGCGGGAACCCGTTACTCGACAATTTAGACCGGCTCTGCACATATCAGTTACCGCATTAGAACCGCTGCACCAATGTGCCCATGCATATTTTATAGATTGATGGTTGCCTGACTGCATAAAATTTCTGAAGGCTACGGGAACTACGGAAGCCCACAATCCGGAAATGGAATCCACGTGAGTCATGAAATTTTCAATGGCACAAAAATATGCGTTCAAAGCATCATGGTGTCTGTGTCTGCCGACAGTCGCGCATATTTAGTCAGTAGCTCTGATCTCGGAATTAGAGTCTCGAAGCATAGAATCACGTCGCATAGAACGCGACGCAAAGGAGCTTATTATTGAGGGTATACTTGCACCGGAGTTCCATGGATCGGTGCGGAAAGCGCGCGCTTCCGCCAGCCTATCCTCTGATACAGCTGTCAATGAAATCGTACATGATGCCTTAGTTCGGCTAATTTCATATGCTTCCTTCTGCATCATGGCCGGTTTCTGTCCCTGGCTCTAAGTCTGGTCCCTTAGTGCAAATCTGTTGGTTACATTTAGCATACATTCCTATGTGATACTTCGCTTGATATGCTGGCATTGGTTACACGAGACAATAGTCCCCGTTCGGTCTTCTAGATGAAGGAATTCCGCCAGCATTATAATTCGTACTTGGCAAAACTGTCTCTAGAATTTGCTACAAATGCAGTGCTTCTTACTTCTGGCTTAAGCCGCATCAGGATCTGAGGATCTTTAGTGATGTCACCATCTACCAGATATGAGGCTGTGTCTGTAAAACCATACATTAGGTGTGGAGAGATTTTGTTTTTAGAAAATAAAATACAAATCTGACTGCTAGACTATAGTCTCAGCCAATGTATGGATGTATGCCCCCTCTGAAAGGGGATGTTCCATCTCTAAGCCTTGTGCGTCTCTCTACGCAGGGTTAGGCAATTTTCTTTATGATTATTCCAAATGAAACAATGAAAAGAAACATGCATAATCTTTTGAAGAGATTGGCAAAGATTTGAACACATAAGCTGTTGGTCTTATATCCATGCCAGATTCAAAAAAATTTAAAGCTGGTTTTCTATATGTCATAAAACAATTCATGTTGTACGTATAACACGAATCTCCTTTTTCCCAAAGTAAACTCTCAAGAAAAGCTTCAATACTTATCCCTTCAATAATAATACATTTTTCTTTTGATAATAGAGTCGAAACGACGGAAAGAAACCATATCTACGGCCAGTTCCACCGAATACTAATATGCGCATAATTCAATGTCGCTCTTCACCAAGTAAGTAACTTCAATACTGAATCTTATTACCCAATAATATTATTTATCCTTTAAGCCCAAATTTCTCTACCTGAACATCGTGTTTCAAGAGAGTATCCTTCTAATTGTGAGTGCACTTTTTCTCAGTAAAGCAATATCTCAATGCAGCTTTCATTCTCAACAATTCTTCTTCCGTACAAAATCCGTTTGATGCAAAAGCCTCTTTCCAAGCTAAATACTTTTGGTGTAACGATTTGATCAAATCTGGAAACATCTTTACTCTTCTTCGTATTCTGCGAGATCCTCCTGCTCAAAAATCACCCGGACCATTAGCGAACAGCTGGGGCATACAGCTACATCCTCCCCGTCTTTAAGGTCATCCAAAGCGATTGCGAACCTATCGCCGCAAGGACATGGGTACTGAAATAGTTGTGTGATGGGATCAAACGTGAAATCCTCGATTTCTATCTCGTCGTAGATCGCCTCCATGGTATGTTGGGGTAGAGTTGTGACGCGATGAGGCTTAGCTGTTCACGAGAAGCTCAGCTGTCTAATATCTGTATATTTTCAAAATCCACTCCCAGGAAATCCTCTCTGCTGCCTCAACGGAATATGGCCGCTAACTTGTATCGTAGTAATCTCTATTACTATAAGAGCACACCTGCTTTGCCTTGATGCATGTGTGTCTCGTGACCTGCGTTTCTTTTCCCATCATGTTCACGTGACCGCGACTGCACATACACCTCCTCGACCTTGTATTGTCCAACAAGAGCTTTAAGAATGATGCTTGCTAGTGAGACTATTTTTGTATTCTAAGCGACTTTTGTATTTTGGAGACAAGGATTTGAAATAGTTTGGCCTGTTTGAGTGTATCTGAGAATATATTACCAATGGGGTAAATTGAAACACTAGAGTTGGAAGAACAATTACATCCAGTGTCAGACTCTCTTTTCAATTCAAAGTAAACTACAACTTAAGTATACAGGAACTGAATTTTAATCTTCAGCCATGGCCAAACATGTGCATGGCAAGTGTGAAGCGAAAAGAAAGCACCAGTGACGATAATTGTGAGCAGTGCCAAAAAGAATCAGGAAATTTACATATTGCCAGTGGCAAAATTATATCACTAGTAGAATCAGTCGCATTGATTTCCTATATTACATTGTACTTCCCTACCGATAAGTGAGCTATGAGTATTCTTATTGGAAACTTCATAGGGCTCGCGCCCTAACTCACGTGCGAGGCCGCGAGGCCCATCCACACAAGGTGTGACCATTCTCCGCACCCTTTCCGCGCGTACACCCGCACATCCTCACCTTAAACAAATGTATTGCACTCCAGGGGAGCCTGGCGTTCCTGCACCAACCAACCGTGCGAAAATTTTTATCTCGTCGTACTCTAGTATTAAAAATTCTTTTTTACCTTCTTCTTACTAGACAGTAACCAACGAAGTATGTATCCAGAATTACACCACACATCAATGGACAATCAATACATGAAGACACTTGGATATCATACCGCACAATACAAATAGATGGAAGAGCTTCTTTCACTGATGGATCCCTCTTGCTTTTCACTTCAAAGAGTGATCCCAAATCACAACTATCTGTGGAAGTCACCTGGCATTCAGCACTATGCCGTAGGATAGCAAGATAAATCTTAACTATTCAATCATTCAGCCTTCCTTATACATTGTCTCGATTGCTGCTGCAGCTTACTAACATATTAGAACATGGGTATTTCTAGAGATTCTCGTCACAAGCGTTCCGCTACTGGTGCCAAGAGAGCCCAGTTTAGAAAGAAGAGAAAGTTCGAGTTGGGTAGACAACCTGCTATGACCAAGATTGGTTCCAAGAGAATCCACCTTGTCAGAACCAGAGGTGGTAACAAGAAGTTCAGAGCTTTGAGACTCGAAACCGGTAACTTCTCTTGGGCCAGTGAAGGTGTCGCCAGAAAGACCAGAATTGCTGGTGTCGTCTACCACCCTTCTAACAACGAGTTGGTCAGAACCAACACCTTGACCAAGTCCGCTATTGTTCAAATCGATGCTACTCCATTTAAGCAATGGTTTGAGTCTCACTACGGTAAGGTTTTGGGTAAGAAGACCGGCACTGAGGAGGAGACCAAGGTTTCCAAGAAGACTGAGAAGAAGTTCGCTTCCAGAGCTGCTGCTTCCAACATCGAGGGTGCCGTCAGCCACCAATTCGATGCTGGTAGATTGTACGCTTGCATCTCTTCTAGACCAGGTCAATCTGGTAGATGTGACGGTTACATCTTGGAGGGTGAGGAGTTGGCCTTCTACTTGAGAAGATTGACTGCTAAGAAGTAAATACCTTCGCTCATAATATAGTATCACGTTCGACTATTCTGTAGTGTCAAGCTTCTCAGACTATTCTGTAGTAACAAGCTTTTGTGCAAAATTTCTCCTATAAGCATTTGTGCATGGCACGACTATGCTTCTCGGGTTGTAGATGAGTAAGGGAACAAGTGATGTGTTTCAGCTCTACACGATTCTAAGCTCTAGTTGTTCTAACTTCAAGGAAATCCAAGGATAATTGCTCCTTAATATCTAAGAGTCAACTAAAACAATGGTTATGCTGTTTAGATCAAAGGCTACTGGATAATGGTATCTACGTAGAGACAGTCTAGATGAATGGCCCTAGACTTCAAGTCTAGACTTCAAAAAGCTTCCGAGACTGTGAAAAACATCAACTACTCTTGAACTAGTATACGCACAAGAGAACGAAAATACGCCTGGTGAAAGCAGTTCATTATATCTTCAATAGTTAGTATATCGTTCGGCGATATCAACAAATATTAATTCAGTAAAGGCAACATGTTTGTCTTCAGTGAAGCAAAGCTTCTTTCAGATCAGGTCTGTGTTTTATTCATCCTTTTAATTATCTTTAGTGTACATACTGTTTATGGTCACTGTAATGAAGTTTATGGTGGTGCGACGAAAATTCTTCTTTTATACCCATTTCGCGTGCGGGTAACTAGTAAATTTGGAGCCCTACCAGTGCTCCCACTGTATGCATGACCGGTTCGAGTGCCAACACGAACATCCAGTAGTTGGGCCAGATAGACATGGTGGATGTATTTATACTTTTGAAAGTATTCTTTAAGTGAAATAACGTTACTTTTTGTTTGTTTATTTTTATTTTCGTTTGGTGGGATCTCGTCTTATAGCTTCATCAGTACACTTTGTAGCTATCAACGAGGAAAAACTAAGAAATATTTTTTTTTCAAATAAGGATTTGACTTAATTGTATATGGAACATTTTTATCCTAGAGAATGTGAAAAAAAATACTTAATTCTTAGCAGAAAGATTTTACTGGGTGTATTGTATTTTTTATAGGAATAGGCATCTTCGCAGAATATGTGTGAATACTTGTCTGCATCAAAGAGACTGGGTGAAAGAGAAATTTCACCAAGGAATATAAATTCAGCCAATCAACTAGACGATAATACATTACCATTGATAAAGAGAATGACTTGACAGAAAAAAACTCATTGGTTTTTGGCTTAAATTTTGCTTGTTGTTAGACTGGTGAAATGGAGCATTGTGTTGTACTACGTGAACTGTGCCATACTTAATTCGCCCGCGCACCAATACTTCAGAATCCAACAAACCTTTTGAATCTTTAGACTTCACCCAAACTCGAGGTGGCTTGCTTTGCATGTTGTGGGCCGTGAGTCCTGTTCCCTTTCTGGATTTAAGCATGAAGATTTTGATATTTTTACAAAGATTCTGATTTTATCTCAAAAATTCTAAATTTATTCAACTCACAGATTATCATGTAACCCAAGCAGGCCTACTACACCGAGAACCAAATGCTCGCGTCAAAAATAATAAAAAAGAACATAAAAAACAACTGCTTTGCTGTCCCGATTCCGAGCCAGCCCACTCAAAAAAGATCTTGGTCGAAGTCGACTTAATCCCAAGACTCTGATACTCATTCTCACGCTTACCACGTTCGAGCTCTAGCCTTGCCTTTTTTTTTTTTTCGGCATAACGAATTTCTTAACAAAAGCTAACCTGCTTTTATATGGTCTCCCTGAACTAACATCATTCTTAGCTTTTGTAACATCTTAAAAACATTAAATGTTGCCTAGAACTAGATTGAAAATTCTCCAATATTACCCTGGTGGCCGGGTTAAAATTCAATGTATACGCTTCACGCAGGCTTGTGGTTTTAGATTCAAGACTCTCTTCAAGAAAGTGTACAATCCAGAAAAATGTCACGATTCCCGGGATTCCACTTTATTTTTTGAATCAGTGGGCAGTCCATACTGGAGCCGACTTTGCCTATATAGATGCGTTACTGACCGGATCGTCCAGTTCAATAACGAGCACCCACTTAAACACGTATCAGTACCCGCTATGGCGAAATTAATCAGGCCTGCATGAACATATAGATTAGTGAGAATGAAAAATAGTTCGGTGTTAGTGGCTTCAAACGGGAATATCGGCATTACCTAGACTGTACGGCCATAACAACGGTTGAGACTGGTCGGCCCTGATTTTCGGAGACCAATCTGTAAAAAAAAAAAATTCCTGGCAATCCAAACACGGCAAATATCCAACCGCTTCAAACATTCATTGTTTTTGCAATTTCCTAATTGAGCTGTTTTGAGAAACAGACCCAAGTTACAGTCCACCCAAAACGAGACGTCGTGTGTACACAACCTGCGGGAAACTCGCATAGGATAATGTACATGCAAGACTACACGAGAAGCCTTATAAACAGAGATACATGAATCAGACATGTACGAATCTCGAAATCTCTCCGGTCATATACACTTCCGAGAAGATCATTCCATCAAAGGATATTTGAATAAGCTTCAATTCTGCAGGAATATGATGACCCGGTACTTTTCCACGTCACAATTGTTGTGTTTGAAACTGTATTTTATCATAGGAAACAACCAGCTAGTGAATAAAGCTTCGTAAGACCTAGTTTAAAAAAAGTTACATGCAACATCATACATATTCTATACAAGACCGGCAACAAGACGGAGGTTTCATTCCACTTGCAAGTCTTTGGGGGACGTTTCCGCGACGCCCACCCCCCAAAACTCACAACTAAGGTGATAATAGAGTAAACTTTTCCGCAAAAGACTAGTAGTGCATGACTTAATGTTAACTTCGTATGAGCATGGCACAAGCCCAATTTTTCCATGTTTCCGGGCCAAACAAACGGCTACCGTACCAATAGCAGTATATATTGTGGGTCAACCATGAAGATCAGATAATTTGGTAGCTTTTGGGACGATAGGTGGTAGATGGTGGTGTATCGGTGGTAGTGTTGTTGTAGATTCAGTCTCAACTCTGAGTATTTCAGCGCACGGCCTTATTAGACTGGCGTCCTTTTTGCTGCCAGTTCAAAAATCTAACAAGCTAAGCGCTCAGTGATTTTCTATCACTACACGGTCATTGGCCATGCTTTTGAACACTTTAAATGGGCGCCAAAGTCACCAGAAAATACTGTTTTAACTACTCTTTCTTTTGAAACCAACTGTACAGCCAATGACCCAGACCAACCAATGAACGAACTTGAATCGCATGTAACACGCTACGCCCAGGGAGAACTTCTAACTAGCAGGGGGAATGTGCAACATTACAACGTTGCAAAATGCTATGCGATACAGCTTGAAGTATGTAAGAGCTATCAGGTTTGCCTGTATAAATGAATCCGGAGGGCCTTCATTAGGTCTTACCACAGTATTCGAATATCCAACTGATATAACATATGTCCGCTTATCCATGGCAAAATACAGTTATGTTTTTTCATTTCTAAATCAGGTCCCTTGGCCCAGTTGGTTAAGGCGTGGTGCTAATAACGCCAAGATCAGCAGTTCGATCCTGCTAGGGACCAGATTTCGTAGGGCGTGTGGCGCAGTTGGTAGCGCGTTCCCTTAGCATGGGAAAGGTCTCCGGTTCAAATCCGGACTCGTCCATTTTTTTTTTTTTTTGTTTCAGTGATTAGATTTTTCAGTCGAGCACATCTTGTTGGTAGTTTCTGTCAGTTGCAAGATACTCTCACACAGCCGCTGCACTTTTAAGATCTACATTCATTTTATAGCCGTAATGTGAATTTATAATAAATGTAAACTATTCTAAGCAATCTTGAACCAAATCTTCTCCCATCTGTTTGTAGGTACTCTCTCGGTGAATTGACTGTGTTCAGCTTCAACCAATTCCAACTTGGAGAAGTCAAACTCTTCAGGAGGTGTCAACCATCTCTTTCTCCCAAGGTAGAAGTAAGAGTAACTTCTGTGGCCAACATAGAGGAAAAGAACAACTGGAAGCGTGACGTAAGCAGCGACAAAGTCCGCGGCTTTGAAATCAAAGAAGACAGCGTAACCATTGGTGATGGCAAGCACAGAGATGAAGGCCATAACGAAGTAAGCTCCGAATGGCTGAAGAGGTGTTCTGTATGTAACACGATCCTCAAGGTTTTGAACAGCAATTCCCTTTCTCCATCTAGTGTATGCAAAAGCAACAAAGATCCAGGACACGAATCCTGAGACGGTGGTAAGGTTGGAGAACCAAGCAAAGACTTGTGTGGAGGAAGACGAGACGTTAAGGTAAGACAAGCATCCCACTAAAAAGACCACGGCGACACAGTTGTAAGGAACACCGAATCTGCTGACATTTGTGAAGACTTTTGGAGCCAAGCCTCTCTTAGCCAAGGAGTACAACGTTCTCGAGCCAGCGTAGAAAAACGAGTTTCCGGCAGAAGCAGCGGAGGTCAACACCACTGCATTGATAATATGGTTCAAAACGGGAATACCAGCGTTTTGAATACCCAAGACGAAAGGCGAAGCTGAAGCATTCAGCGATCCCATCAATCTAGGAGATGTGGAGTCGGCGATCACACCAATCACCAAAGAACCCAAGATATAGAAGAAAGCCAATCTGTACACAAACTGGTTGGCACATTTTGGCAAAGCTCTACGAGGGTTCGTAGTTTCTCCAGAGCATGCCACAATCAACTCAGGGCTCATGATGAAAGAGTATCCTGCTTTGATGATAGCAGTCCAAACAGATAAGAAGCGACCCGTGGAACCACCAGTGAGGTGCTCTGCAAAAGCATGTCCATGCTTCCAATACCTAAATCCTAAACGATCGTGGTTTGGACCACCACCAAAAAATAAGACAACACCGAGAATAATCAACGCGGTAATGGCAAGAAGCTTGACACCGGCAAAGTAAAACTCTGCTTCACCATAAGCTTTCACAGGACATAAATTAAGGATTAAAATGGACGCAAGAAAAATGGAAATCCACACTGCAATGTGCACCTTCTCAGTCCAATATTGAATGACGAGTGCGGCAGCCACCACTTCAGCGGCCACCAAGAAGGAGAAACCGTACCAGTAGTTGTAACCCAAAGCAAAACCAATAGAAGGGTCAGTGAAATCGGTGATAAATTGCTGGGCACCGGCACCTGGAACAGGCAAAAATGTGGCCATTTCAGCCATCATGTTCATGACAAACCAAACAACAAAAGACAAGACGATGTAAGACAAGAACAAAGCAGCTGGCCCGGAGATGGCTAAAGCAGCTCCAGAGCCCACAAAAAGACCCGTACCGATGGCACCGCCCAAGGCAATCAATTGGATATGTCTATTTTTCAAGCCTTTCTGCAACTCATTGTCGTTGAAAGATATTATGGAGTTGTTTTCGGAGACAATGTGGCCCTTCTCGTCGACGTTGACAATCTTGGAATTTGTGATTTCAAAGTCTATATAAGCAGAATTACTTCTGTATATCGATGGCCTGGAGGAAACCGGCTTTATTTCTGGCATCGTTGACGATTAAGAAGCGGCTGTGCCAGGCGAGGACACGAAGGAAGGGAGAAAAAAAGGAAGGAGACGGCTATCAAATGCACTTTCAAATAAGAAAAGCCGTTTTAGTAAAGTTGACGGACAGAGAAATAAGGACGAAAATTTCAACCCGCAAGAGTAAGTCGAGGAAGCAGCAGCTTTATATACAATAGGTATGGGCTGGGGCAGAAGAATATGCACAGATAAAGAAATGGGTGCGGAAGCTGCATTACATGCAGGGTACAGATGGCGTGGCGGACCAATGTAGCAGAGCGATGACGCATAGTCACCAAACCATGGATACCCCACACGCTCAGGACATGAGCTAAATTTGCCGTGAAGCCGAGAAGATCTTTTCTAGGGCTTATTTGTACATGACCCCACACCGGCAAGGAGGCGACAATAGAAGTTCAGCCTTTAAGTATCCTACTAACAATACGATTTAAGCTATCAAATTGTGCATATACGCGATACGAACAGTCACAATATTGATACAATATGTGAAGTAAAGTAATATCAAAGATAAGAAGACACAAACCCGGGAGATATAGCTTTTACGCTTCCAAGCAAGCGAGATAACGGCACAATAGTCCGAAAGCGAACAAGCTGAGATCACCTGCACGCAATTCTTCTTGATTAAGTAGAACAGGCGAGCACAATTGTTTTAAGAAATTTTCGCCGAGATGCCAGTACGCCCCTGCAGGAAGCGCACCTTTAAACAACGACCTCGGGGGGGAATGAGGCCAGCATGGTGCGCGTTCTCAGCCGGTTCTGCGGCGTTTTTGTTGGGGCTGTTCAGAGAAATGGCATTCACAATGGAGATGAAACGCATCGCTTAAATTAGCAACGGAAGCATACAATTTTGATTTAATTTATAGTCGAGCAAATGCTGCTTAAAATAACAAGAAGCTCTTTTTCTCTTATATTGTTGCTTATCTCCAACGAAGTCTCGTTTAACATGCCACACTGGAGTTAGTTCTCGTTTGCTCGGAGAAACTTGCCTGTACAATACGGGACGATGGCGCGCCATATCCAACTATTAGTTTTGTTTTTTCGAGAAGTGGAAACCGTGCGCGAGCTCGGGCAGTTTTCTTCCAAAACGGCTGCTTGTAGCGGTGAGCGGCGTACGCCTCGTCATGCACCCTAGCTTCCGATTTATTAGTGACGTACCAGCATTTAATGCCTGTGCGAATAATATGGGACTGGCCAAAATAAGGTACGGCTGGAATCGTGCTTTATTTAGACTGTAACCACTTTAGCTAAATAAATAATTTTGGCCCTGCGGAGTGGGGGTCGAGGGGAGTCAATAAAATTGCGCACGCTTGAAAAGCTTATATTTCAACATCTGACTTTTCGGAGCTTAGCGAGATCAGATATTATGGTCTTCGGGAATTTTTTATCACG
This sequence comes from Metschnikowia mauinuiana, assembly GCA_002374555.1. Classification (NCBI taxonomy): domain Eukaryota; kingdom Fungi; phylum Ascomycota; class Pichiomycetes; order Serinales; family Metschnikowiaceae; genus Metschnikowia; species Metschnikowia mauinuiana. Next base: position 60,544 of record NKZY01000684.1, on the reverse strand, counting down.
TCGTATTTCAACATGATCGGCCTAGTCAGATTTTTTATTTAAATCAGTTGATTAACGGTTCGATAGTATCTTTAGTAAATACTAACACAGCAGCACCGGTGAACGCAGGAATACTTCACCTACAGAACAATTGGAAATAAGTAATGAAGCCACTCCGCTCCTTACCTGACGAGACCTGCATACTCTGTGGCGAAGGAATCTGCAACCTGGTTTTCTTTAAAAGGGGTCATCGATTAAGTCCGAAAGATCTTGAGGCTGAGCCTGATGGTCATGACATAATGCATACACGGCAAGCCTTACATTAACGGTATCATTCCGTAACAATGCAGTACCCCACGCCAATACCCCACGCCAATACCCCGGAACAAATTTATTACCAAGATCCAACGAAATATCTTAAACAACCGCCAATCACAACGAACAAGCTTTTATTTCAAACGAAGCAAAATCACGACAACTCCCAGAATGCATTTTGAGTCGGGATCCTGTGAGCACGTCACGTGACCCCTCACGCGCAGACCTCATCACTTGAACCTACAGGACCAAATTTTTTCAGCTAAATAGCAGCTGTCATGAGTAGTTTATCACAACAACTCCAGGCCATCGGAGAAAGAAATGCCTCCGTGGCGCTTGACAGAAAGTCGCGGTCCAGGATCCATCTGCGCTCCTTGATTTTCGAATCCAAGGTCGCCGCTGCCCAGGATTTCGAATACATCTACCTGATTGCATGTGAGGGTTTGGATGAATTGATTACCATTGACTCAAGGTTCTCCAAATTCTACCCCACGCTTTTTTCCGAAACCTCCATCACCTTCGACAGAAACGTGGCCTCAAAGGAAATTGTGGCCTTGACTCAGAAAAATTTGGATGCGTTCGTTAATGTGGCGTCCCCCTACCTTGGTTTAAGTCCTGCCTTGAAGGCCTTGGAATGGTTGGTCAGACGTTACCACTACAACATACACCTGCCTGAAATGCTTCTTCTTGCAGCTTTGCCATACCACAACCAAAATATTTTTCTTCGTTTCATGAACGTCATTCCCAAAAGCTCGTGGCCAGGCGTTTTCAATGGAATCCTCGGCTACAAGGAGGCCATGAAACCTCCCCCACAACTGTCGCTTTTAAAAACTTTCCACAACGATAGCGAGTTTTTCAAGTTGTATTCGCAGTACGTTATGGAATCCTTGAGGAACCACACGGTGTACAAGGAACAATTGATCTTCTACTTGTCCAATACAGCACAGACTTTGGCATCGCACTCTCGTGACTTGGACAAGTTGAACAACGACTACATTCCAGTGATCTTGGAAGTCTGCCATGAGTTCTTGGGTGAGCATCTGTTCAAGCACTCTGCTACCTTGAAGTACGATGTGCGCTTAACCATCTACTCTATCATCTCCATTATGTGCTCGTTGGTTCCCATCACCAATCATGTTATTTTCAGCTTAGCCTCTGAAATCGCTGCCGGAGAAACGGCTTTCTCGGAGTCTTTGAAGAGACAGACGTTTATCATCTTGGGCCAACTCTTTAACTTCTATAATGAAGACGAGATCCTCAATCTTGAAGAGGGCAGCGTTCTCCGTCAAATTGACTTGCCCATCTTATTGGACAACAAGGATGTTTTCATAACCTTGGAATCAGAAGGCTACAATGTTGACAAGTTTCTTTACTTCTACTTCCAGGAGAGCATCGATAAAATTGACCCAAGTAATTTGGACTCCTCCGTGGCCCAGGTCTTGGAATTGATTGATTTCTCCACATCCAAGAACATCACCTTCTTGACCCACAACATTTTCACCAAGTTGGTCGATTTCATTGACAAGGTCGGCACACAGGACGAGCGCAGCATCAAAACCACGATTTTTGATATCATGCAAAAACTCATCAAGATCGATCGCAGCGCCATTCTCACTATCTTGGACAAAAAAGGAAAGTCTATGAGTGACTTGGAGTTGTATTTCTCCAAGACTTTGGGTGAGGACATTGAGGCAGAGACTCCTCCTGAGACCTTGTCCGAGGGAGCAGACAACGAGGATGTGATTGCCGAATTAAACGATGCTTCGGAAGATGTCATTATCAACAAAATCGCTAGAACTTTCGAAGCTCTTAAAACTGAAACTGCCTCTTTCTTGGATTCCGCAACCGATTCCGAATTCCATAAGTTGGCCGAAGCTTTGATTGGTTCTTTGACTGCTAAAGGCTCTATGTTGCAATCCAAGATTACTTCTGCTTTCTTGAGAGTTGTCTTTGGTAAAAACAGCGAAGTTCAAGTGTCGTTTTTGTTGAGGTTAGCATTGACGCAATCCGTCCCATTGAGCGCAAGATTCATAGCCTTGAGGGTCCTCAGGATCATCATTGAATTTGAGTCCACACTTCAAGATAAAAAGGAGAATAAGAAAACTGTCTTCAACGCATTTTACCTCTTGTTGCCTATTTTCTTCGTTGGATTGTCTGATTCTAATGGCAGTATCAGAAATCACTTTATTCTTTTGATTAAACTCATCAACACCAAGGATAAACTGACTCATGAGCAAAGATCGCAGGCCGCTACTTCTAGTCCTGCCTCCAGCTCGAAGAAGTCTAAAGCCAAGTTCGGAAAGGTTCACATGTTCCTGGAACAGCAGATTTATGGCTCCTTGGAACCTTCTAAAAGATCTATGATTTCTTTTGACGATGCCATCAAGTTGTATGAGGTCATTGACGCTAATGACTCTATCATCAAAGACGTTACGATCGATGCTTCCAGATTCGACCGTTTCTTGTTCGATATCGTCTTCAAGTCTGATAATGGCTCCAAGAACTTCGGTCCTTTGTTGGTCAAAACCTTTTTGTTGACTCAATGGTCCATTACTCTGTTGCCTATTTGCCTCAAGGCAAGGACTTGGAACATCATGTCCACGAGGAACTTGCATTTGGTGTCGACTGCTGGATCCAAGGGCCAAGTCGATTTCGACGAGAAATTGATGTTTGCTGCCGACATTGACAACTTCCTTGCCAATCTCGAAAAGTTCCAGGATGCTGCAACTTATGAGAATATCGGTTCAGAGAATATTGAATCGTCTGTTATCAACTTGATTGGAGGTGGCTCCAACATCAAAGATAATGAGATGAACTGGTTGCTCCAAAACTTGGCTTCTAGCAGCCCCAGCTTGCAGAACACCTTGAATAAGCGTGTGATCACGATTTTCCCAGCTTTGGTGAAGAACGATGATAAGTTGAAGATCTGTAATGAGTTGATGAATTTGGCTTTGGACGATGAACACTTCCTTCATTTCGATCCTTTGGAGACTTTGCAAAACTTAAGTTTCTCCAGTCAATCGATCATTGGTTTGCTCAACTCCGTCAACTTGGTCTCTAAGGTCCCCGACCAGCAAAAGGTTGCCAAGAGAAGAAGAAGGTCCTCGCTGTCCAACACCCAGAAGTCTATGGCCAGAGATGATATCAGCTTGATGGCTAGCCATCATCTCAAGAAGCTCTCGGCCATCTTGGACATCTTGGAGTACCAGATCAAAAACTCGTTTATTGAGATCAACAACTCGGATCTCTTGAGAGAGTTGTTTAAGATCCTCACTGACTTGGACTACTTGTGCAACGACGGAAAGATGCCTGTCTTGTATGCACAAGAGACCTTGGCATCGTGCATGTTGCATACCATCATTAAAATGAAGAAGAACTACCAGAACTTCGACTACAAAATTGACTCCAACACCATTCGTGCCGATTTGATTGTCAACTCCATCAGAATGTCGCAGTCTCCACAAGTGCAGAACCGCTTGTTATTGGTGATTGCCGAATTGGCCTCTTTATCTCCCGAGATTATCCTACACTCTGTCATGCCAATCTTTACGTTCATGGGTGCTCATACCATCAGACAAGATGATGAGTTCTCCAACTCGGCATTGCAGCAAACAATCTCCAAGGTTATTCCCGCCATTACTTCATCGTCGGACCTGTCTCGCAACGAAATTGAATTCTTGCTCACAAGCTTCATCACTGCATTCCACCACATTCCTAGACATCGTCGTGTTAACTTGTTCACAACTTTGGTGAAGACCTTGGGATGCGAGAATTCTTTGCACTTGATCTTGTTCTTGATTGGTCAACAATACTCAATTAATCTTTCCAAGCACAAGGCTCAAGATTGCGACTCGTTGTTGGAGTTTGTTTCTTCGTTGCTTAAGACATTCAATGTTTCTGAGTGTATGCATGCCCTCGTTCGCTTCTACGAGTTGTGGGATAACATTCCTCTTGCTTCCATGGAGAAAGACTCTAACGAGTATGAGCAGTTGAACTCCAGATCCATCTACGGTTCAAGCATTGTCAACATGACCACCAACGAGTTGTTGTCGTTGAAGATGAACCTCTTGGACTTCATCAACTCCTCTCTCAGTGACGATAGAACGACCAACCTCTCCAGTGGTGCAACTTCTTTGAAGATGAAGATTTACTTGGTCTTATTCGACACTGAACGTGACCAGATCGAGAAAGATGAGGTGTTGGACTTGTTCAACAAGATGTCTTCTTTCGTTCTTCTTTCTTTGGAGAATTTGACCAACATGTACAACACACTGACTAAAGAGATCATCTCGGAGTTGTACTCATGCTTGAAAAGTTTGCTTAACCTCTTGCCTTTGAGCCACTTTATTTCTTCCATCAAAGACTCATTGGTCAATGCTCAAGGTGAGATGTCTATTAAGGTGGCCAGAAACTTTGCTGTTTTGGCAGGTCAAAGATTTGAAACTGAAATCACTCAGAACACGTTGGAGGACGAAGTCATCGACGCGGTTTCCCAGGAGTTTTTACCCGCTCTTGTGGATGGAGTCGAGAAGTACAACAGCGTGGAATTGGTACAGGCTTATTTGGACACTTTTGCCATTATCGTCAACAAGTTTGGCTCCATTTCTCCTGACTTCGCCAACTCCGTGAACGCTAAGTTCTTGGTTGGTTCCTTGAAGGTCATTACCTCAGAGAGCGGTCTATTGAGCCCACAAATCGAGATCCTCATCTCTTCGCTCAATGCAATCACCAGTGTTATCAACTGCTTGGGTGTCAAGTGTATCGGATACTTCCCCAAGATCCTACCACCTTCATTGAAAATATGGGAATCCACCGTTGCACCTACTGACAAGAACGACAGTGAGGACGAGAACTCCGATGGTGAGGATGAAGATGACCAAGACGAGGAAGAGTCGAGGATGCTCTTGCAAAGTTCCATCTTGGCTCTCTTATCGTGCTTGGTGAAGAGATTGCCAGCATTCGTGGTTTCCAACTTGAAGCAATTGATCCAGACTGTTTTGTTGAGTAACTACGTTAACACTGCAGTCAGAGCCGGTGTGCTCGGCTTAGTGGTGGAGCACATTGATAAGGCCCAAGTCTTACAGACGATGAGCAACTTGGCGATCAACGATGAAATCCTCAAGTTGGATAACGCTACCAACTTGGGGTTGTATTTGTCGTCGATGAGAAATGTCATTGACAAGAGTGATAAAAAGACAGTCACGGGCCAGTCATCTTTGTTTATGAAGTGGTTGATCAAGTCTTTTGAATTCAGAACCGACTACGGAGAACAAAAGTTCAACGATAACACTATCCTCAGCATCGAGAGCTCGATCCACCAATGTGGTTTGGTATACGTGATGAAGTTGAACGACAAGAACTTCCGTCCGTTGTTTGCCGGATTGGTGAGATGGGCTGTGAATGGAGAGGGCAATTCGTCTACATCCACTGAGGAGAGATTGATTTCGTTCTTCAAGTTCTTCAACAAGTTGCAAGACAACTTAAAGAGTATTATCACGTCATACTTCTCGTACTTGCTCGATTCTTCTGTGCAATTGTTGAACGACTTTAAGAGTGAAAAAATCGACAACACCAACTTGAGAAGATTGTTGTTGCACTCTTTGGCTTCTTCCTTTAAGTACGATCAAGATGACTACTGGTCGCACCAGTCCAGATTCGACTCTATCCTCGAGCCTTTGGTGGACCAATTGTCGAATATCGAAGATTCTTTGGGCAAGAACTTGGTCAAGGCTATTGCCTTTTTCATTGTCAATGTTTCCTCCGACGAATACAATGAGAGGTTGGTGCACTCGTTAATTAAGCACATCTCCAACGAGTTCGACAACACGGCCAATACTAAGATCTGGACCATCCGTGTTTTGAAGATGGTGTTCCAGAAGATGGGCGAACAATGGTTATCTTACTTGCCAACGTTTATTCCATACATTGCTGAGTTGTTGGAGGACGACGACGAAGAGGTTGAAATGGAGGTTAGAAAAGATTTGGTTAAGGTGATTGAGAATATTCTTGGTGAGCCATTAGACAGGTACTTGAGCTAGGAAACATATTGTGAGCTAAACATTGATAGATAATAAAATTAATATATAAAAATGCTTCGATTACCATGTATAACCTTCACTTGCAGCCACCGGCCGTACCCCAAAGCGGAAAGCGAGGCATGGAAATGTCTGGAAGCTAATCTGGGGGTGTACGGGTCTCTTGTGCGGATTAGTCGCAAAATTTTACTGGTATATAACACCACCAGTATACATCAATTCCCATTACACTACACCAATAATGGTATGTCTTCAGATTCACGCCACAGAGAGTGCTTTACTAACCGCCAGTCCTTTTTGAAAAACGTTAACAAGTTGAAGCCTTTGTTCGACAGAGTCTTGGTTCAAAGAATCAAGCCTGCCACCCAAACCTCCAGTGGTATTTACATTCCAGAAAAGAACCAAGAGAAGATGAACCAAGGCACAATTGTTGCTGCCGGACCTGGTGTCAGCGACCCTACCACCGGTAAGTTGATTCCATTGGCTGTTGAGGTTGGAGACAAGGTCTTGTTGCCAAACTTCGGTGGTTCTCCTGTCAAGGTTGGTGAAGAGGAATACTTGTTGTACACCGACAGAGAGATCTTGGCCAAGATTGATAACTAGATGACACATGAAAGCCTGTAAATAGCTAATACTGATATTCAAAAACAAATGTCGGTGTCGGACACTATGTTGAAGTCAAAATTTCGATGCTCATGTCGTAGCATATAAAAGGACCCGAAAATTTCGATTCTGTCTTGATCATAATGTTGTAGAGGGTACTTTAATTATATCCTTCGCATAAGACTCCAGAGCCCTTGCTGAGTTGTCAAGAATGGATCGCAGATCTAAAAATGTGGGGTCGTGCATTTACCGCGATAAGACCCCTATAATGTCTATGCTCGTGAAGGGCTATGCAAGTCTTACTGCACCACTTATTCCCCCTTGATTGGCAAGAGACTTCTAATTCTGATACTCAAGCTTTTCTTTTGGCCTATATCCAAGCCCACTACATAATCATCACAGCCGCCAAAGTCGCTGGCATATTTCTACACAACTACAGCCTTTGTACAATGACAGACAGTCGTCCTGAAAGCAGGTTTGCCTCATTTAAATTAGTGTTACTCGGAGAGTCTGCAGTCGGAAAATCCTCCATAGTGCATCGATTTGTCAAGAACACCTTTGATGAATTAAGAGAATCCACCATTGGAGCAGCATTCCTCACTCAAACAATCACTTTGCCCGAGATCAATACCACAGTCAAATTTGAGATTTGGGATACGGCCGGTCAGGAGCGGTACAAGAGTTTAGCTCCTATGTACTATAGAAACGCAAACGCTGCTTTATGTGTATATGATATCACATCCAGTTCCTCGTTTAAGAAAGCGCAAGATTGGATCAAGGAGTTGAAGAAGCAAGCACCCGAGGGAATTGTGGTTGCTTTGGTCGGAAACAAAGCTGACCTCTCCGAGCAGAGAGATGTCGACGAGTCTGAAGTCCAAGAGTATATTAGCGGTTTAAATGAAGTTGACCGGGACTTCAAGATCATCCACAAGGAATGCTCAGCCAAGTCGGGTGATGGAGTATTAGAAGTGTTTGAAGCCATAGCTCGTGCATTACCAGCAGAGGAGGCGGGTGCTAAGAGGGGTTCTCAAGCTAAAAGAATCGAATTAAACAAAAAGCAAGCGCTGCAGCAACAAAGTTGTTGCTAGGGCAGGTGATGCAACACTTGGTTCATCTCGCGGGGTTGGAGTCTGTGAGTCTACATTGTTTGGGCTATACCCTAGCCTTTCGAAGGCAACATTCTGAGTCTACTTGAAAAAAAAAACAGCTGGGACATAATTCGTTACCGCATCACAAAACTCGAATCAACGGGGCTTTAAGTTGGAAAGAGCTACCATGAGATATATTGCGTGCTGGCTTTAGGACTACGAGACTATTGGGTGGCAATTTCGATTAGGCTAAATACATTGCAAGTGACTCCCAACAGAGCCATCAAGAACAGTCGTTATAATCATTTCGTAAAATCGTCGAGTCTACGAACAAGTCGCTTAACTCTTCTTAGCAAACAATGGCTCACCAATGTTCTTGCCTCTCAACTTAACACCAAGAGCTCTTTCCAATTTACCCAACAACTGTTGAGTTGGAACAGCTCTACCAGCCTCGTAATCGTTGATGACTTGTGGCTTCTCATTGCACTTGGTGGCCAATTCCTTTTGGGTCAACTTCTTTTCTTGTCTAGCTTGCGAGATAGCTTTACCCACAGAGGCGTCAAGCTTCTTGACGGTAACAACGTCGTCAGTGTCGTCCAACTTGGCCAATCTTTGGCCTTCTGGGTTGTTCTTGACGTTGGTGGAGCCGTACTTCTTTTCAGTATTAAGGACAGCACCATTTCTTCTGGCGGCGTTGATCTCACCTTGAGTACGGGCAACTCTTTCTCTAGGGCCACCTCCGCCAACGCGAGCTTTGCTGCCGATAGTAGTAACAGTATCCCAGTCTGACATGTTATGTGTAGTTTTGAAGTAGTATGTAGGTGAAGAAATGGGAGTGATTTATGGCTCGCGAAATGTCCGTGGTGCTTGCGCACTGTCGATTACCATGGATAACTATGGAAGCTACCTTCGCACTACATGCACAACGATTTCCTGTAACGAGAAAACTAGAACACTCCCTGCCGGTGGAAGACATCCGTACCTCAAACCTCCTCCAACAAGTGCTTATGGAGGATTTGGTGTTGCAGACATTTGAAATGTTATCTAATTTTTTGAAATTTTGATATAATTTTTCTAGAGATGAGACTAAAGGAGAAGCTCTTTTCTCCTTTTATATTGAAGGAATGGTCTTTTCTCTGCTGGAGTAGTGCCCATCATTCACTCGCACTTTTTGTCTCTATGCAAATGCCTTGGTCCGGTGTAATGGGTGACTGCGGTGACACGTCGCTGCTGTGTGTACACCCTAAGACTCACGAAATGTCCCAAAAAAATCCAAAATGCCAAAGGATATTTTTCAAGGTTTAAGGCTTGTTTTAGAGGGGAATTTCGGACACTGAAACTCTATTTAAGCATAACTAGATAATCAGCATGGACTCTGCCCCGTTGACCTCTAAAACTAAGAGAGGTGAATAGAAATCTTTTAGGAAGTGACATATTGTCAATCACGTCAAAGACAACTATCAAATAATTCTCCAAACATAAATTTGCCGCTTTCAACCCAACGATACTGATAGGTCAGGCGATAAGGTCTCGCGACTTTTACCTCGATTGAGTTTAAGTGAATGAGTCTCTGCCCAAGATATGCCTGCGCATACCGCGGTCCCATGCGCACGCCAGGGTTTTGAAAACCCGTAAAAAGCCGTCCTTTCCCTCAGTGGAACCATCAACAAGTTTGCCAGAAATGTCTACAGTCACAATCAAATCTAGGTCGCCTTCCATTAAGGGCTTTTCGGAGGAATTGGTGTCCTTCGCCATTGACAGGATTCAGGCCAAGGTCGCTGCTAAGAGCAAGTTGCCAGTTGCTCAAGTCAGACTCTCTGTGTTGGACAAGTCAGGCAAATACATCCCTGTGGACTCCCAGAGAACTTTAAATGAATTATTCGATGCACAGGACATGCTGGGGGAAGTTGTCATTTATGCCAAGGATCTCGGAAAGCAAATTGCCTGGAAAACCGTCTTCATCTTGGAGTACTTGGGCCCATTGATCGTGCATTCGCTCGTCTACTTCACGGCCACATACGTTTTCCAGGTTGCCCAGTCGCAAACTCAAAGGTTGGCGCTCTATTTGTCGTTGCTTCATTTTGCTAAGCGTGAATACGAGACTTTGTATGTGCACAGATTCTCCAACTCTACTATGCCCTTCTTCAACTTGTTCAAAAACTCCAGTCACTACTGGATCTTGTCGGGCGTTAACTTGTCGGTTTTCATTTACTCTTACCACCAAGCCAGTTTGCAGAATGCAGGCACGATTAAAAAGATCCTTTTCCATGTCAACAGCTTCCCCTCCTTTGTCAATTACGGTCTTGTATTGGTCTGGCTTTTCGCAGAGGTTTCTAATCTCATCACTCACCAGAAATTATCCAGCATAAGATCGGGTGACGCTAAGGCATATGCTATTCCATATGGTTACGGGTTCGACTTGGTTGTGTGTCCCAACTACTTTTTTGAGTCCTTGGCTTGGTTTGCTTTTGCGGTTTTGGTCGGTAACTGGAGTGCTTGGCTCTTCCTTGCCATCAGCAGCGCCCAAATGTATGTCTGGGCTCTCAAGAAGAACAAGAGGTATTTGACTACGTTTGGCGATGAGTACAAGAAGTTGAAAAGAGCTAAATTCGTGCCATTCTTGTTCTAAGACTTGAACGTTTATGCATCAAGAGTGTTAACACGCCCGAATGAGAGAGGCCTTCTTTGTATACTGACTATTCTTGTAATTGAAAAGATTATTACGTGAATCATTCCTTCAACTTCAAGCAGATGCTGTTCACGCAGTGTCTCTCATCCGTTGGGGTTATGTAGCCTTCACCCTTGAAGATATGGCCCAAGTGACCGTCACATTTGGAGCACCGCATTTCTGTACGGACCATTCCAAAAGTGTTATCTTCTATGGTTTTGATAGATCCCGGTATAGCCTCGTAGAAAGCTGGCCATCCGCAGTGGGCAGGAAACTTGGTGTTAGCTTTATACAAAGGCTGCTCACAGCCCACACATAAGTACTCGCCTTCTCCTGCCGGGGTATTGACATATTCCCCACTATGAGGTGCCTCTGTTCCCAGCTGCCTCAAGACTTTGAATTGTGCGGGCGACAAAATTGCCTTCCATTCCTGTTCGCTCTTCATGGTGTAAAGCCGATAGTGATTTAGTATATTAGACGCCAACTTCTCGAAAACAAAGTTGCTAGAGATGTTCCTGGAAAATACTAAGGAGTTTTTAGGTAATCTGAAGGAAAAAAGACGATGTGTTGTATTTCTGTTCATTGGCAGCAAACCAAATAAGTGTTGAACAGGTGAACCAGTACCTCTCCAAATGTACTGCATTTCGTGTGAATGCATATAAGTACGGTTAGCTCGGACATCTCTAGCCTTTGTTATACATGGGATACAATGGGGTCAACGGATGCTTTGTCATAACCTTGTCTAAGCCTTTTCCAAGCCTCGTCTAAGTCTCGTGTAATAGTGGCATGAGAGCTGAAGAAAGAATATATAAGAGGCGCAGAAGTTGTTCTAATGGGAGATTATCGAATGAGCTCAGCTAAGGACAGAAAACCAGGGATTTTCTGGTATAAGTTTGGAAACAGATGATAATACAAGTAGCTAAGATGACTACTAAAGTTCTACACCGATTAGAGTTATTGAAGACCAAAGACATGAGCGTTTCAGTTTATGAGAAAGTTAATGGTAACGCGCAAGTGCATCAATGCGCCATCCTCACCAGTTGACGAATCATGTGAGCAATATGCACTACGATAACAATTCTTGGCCAGGCGGAGCTAATTGTGGAGGGTTTTAATCATATTAAAATTAATTATGGGACTTATTGATCATTGGAATAGTATGAAATTATTTTTCTCTATGTTCAAAGTAAATTCGATTTTTGGTACGAGATTTAAGTTTTGAACTATTCACAATTTAGCTCAAAGTATGTAAAAATTGCAGATGTGAGTCTCAACTTCATATCTTGGTGACAATGCAGACTCTTACAGACTCGAGTCATGCATTAAAGAGTAATTCTAAGATCAGACTACTCATGTTTTAACTTCTAAATTCTTTTATTCCAATGCTTATTTTTCTAACTTTTGGTGGCTGAAGCACATTACCTGTACGATTGTGTGATGCTCTATATCTTCTACCTCATGAAGTAGTTGTACTTACCCTTGAGTTCCCTGGAGGCATCCTTGCCCTCAGTTTCCACCTGCCATTGAAGCTCAATATCCAATTCTCTTGGGTTCTTGAAGTTTGGCCTGGAGGCGATGGTTCCGTTGATGGTATCACCTTTCTTTAAGTCAAGCACTTGGTCCATGTAGAACACAGTTTGCTTCCAGTGGGTGTACTTGTGCATTGGACCAGTAGGCAAGGTGACCTTCTCATCACCTGGAAAGTCACAGTCAAACCAGACAATGTAGGCGTGGCAGAAGTCGGTGTCGATGGCCTTTAAGGAAAAGTTGCGGCTGAACTCCAAATCTTCCTTTTTGCAAGTGTTGATATCAAACTCGAAGAACTTGTAGGGAGTAGTAATCAAGCTGTTGTTCTCAACGGTGTCAACCAATGGTTCACTCATGGCAACCTCAATGAAGGGGGTGTAGTCAAATCCGTACACATCTTCCCAGTAGTGTATCTTGTCGTTTTTGTATTGACCATCTTCAATGCCCGCAATTGTCATGGAGCACTTGTCTGGCAAGATCAAACCGCCTGGTGCCAAGTATTTGTCTCTAGCATACAAAACCGTGTCCAACATGGACTCGTACAACAAGAAGTATCCCATCCACTCGGAGACAATGATATCCACAGAGTCCACGGGTAACTTGATGTCTTCCAATTTTCCCTGGATCAAAGTGATCTTGTCTTGGAACCCATTGAGCGAGACGATCTCTTTGGCCTTGTCAATGATGTTGGACATATCCACCGAGTAGACGTGCTTGGCTCCTGCCTTAACGGCAAACATAGACAAGATACCCGTACCACATCCAACGTCTAGGACGATTTTGTCTTTGAACAAGTGCTTGTTCTTGTACATCGCCTGGCGGTAAGACAATGTTCTGCTTGTATCTTTAAGCATCTCTTCGTGGATTCCGAAATGGTCGTACGAAGAGAAGTAGTGCTGTTCAGTGAACGGCAAGGCTTTCTTATCGGTGGCTGACATTTTTATTGGGTTTCGAATTGGTATTCTGTTGATGGATCTGATGGATATGCAGTGAAAAAAGTGATGTGAAAGTTCGGTGATGAGGTAGACGCAGTGTGTTTATTTTTTCTTTTTTGAATGCGATGGCTGGGGAAAGCATGCATGAATCCATCAATATTTCACCCTGGGAAAATATTAGAGACAGGACTTGTCTGCACAAATTCCAGATCAGCTCAAATCTGTGATGGAGATTTTTTTTGATCAAGGCTCCGTGTTTTTTTTTTTTTGATTTACGGCTGAGTATAGTAGTGAATGGGGACATGGTGCAGCTTGCAAAATCGAACGAGAACTGCTTAAAACTAAAGCATTTATTTTATTTGTAGAAGGGCAATAAAAATGTAATGTACACTCTGCTGACTTATACAATCCTGCTGATGAGTGCCCTTACACTTGACTCGACAGCCCTTAAACCTGGATTCTAAGCCTTGGAACGTCTGCCCACTCTATCTCTCAGAATGTGGCATATACCCGACGCAATGATACTGATACCCAACATTGCCACCAAGACCATGTTCGAGTCTCTGTACAACCTTGCCTTGTCCTCAGGCCATCCACGGTAGAGGGCATATGTAGCAGTAACCGAGCCCAAATTGCCTAGGCCAGAAACTAAGGCAGAACTCACCGCCACTCCACTTTCTCCGTAAGCAGGACCGAAGATCTCAGCAGACCAAGACATGCAAATCGGAACAGTGGGGCCCAAGCCAAATCCTGCAATTAACAAGCCTCCGTACTTGTTCCATGAGCCTTTGGCGAAAGTGGTGACGAACATGCCGCAGATAATAATGAGACAAGAAGCAGAAAAGAACAATGCACGGAACTTCTTCAAGCGGTCGGCAAATGGTGTAATGATTAAGATTCCTGCCAAGTCAAAAAGCCAAATGGGTGCATACAACAAGGACACATTGATGGACGATAAGTTGGGGTTGTTGGTAGCGATGATAGTGGAGCCGAAAACAGCCAACCCGAAACCGGTACCCACAACACCGAAGTACATGATGATGAGTGGCCACAACCTCAAATCAAGGAAGATGGCCATAACATCAGCCCACGTCCATCTCACTTGCATTGTGCGCCCCTCAAGGTCTCTTCTGTGAATTTCCCTCTCCACCTCATTCAAAGGGTATGTAGGCGTGCAAAACTTTTTGGAGAGGGCCACAAATTTGTTAGTAGGCTCCTTTTGCTCTGTGTTTGGGCGGTCAGGGAGCCACCAAAGCAAAGAGATACCAAGAGTGACAGTCAAACACCCATACACCAAATACATCCACTGCCATCCGGTGTAACCTCTTTGACCGTCCATTTTCTGGAAGCCTGCACTCACCAAACCACCAACAGCAGCAGATATTTGAGCAGCCGTGAAGTAGTAACCAATACGCCTCGTCATTCTGTCATTAGGATACCATAAGGAAATATAGTACGACATTCCAGGCCAGGTTCCTGCACCCACCATTCCCGAGATGAATCTGACTGCAATCAATGACCCCGAGGAGTCAAGCGCAATGTAGCATGCATAAACAAGACCAACACTAATGACAATCCGGGCCAACCACGACTGGGGACTGACCTTTGTCATGATTAAATTCATGGGAACATCGAAAATAATGTAGCCCACAAAGTAGAGAGCAGAGGCAGTTGAAGTATCCTTAGTGGTAAGATCGAGTCTTTGGCCCAAGGAGTGTCCCTGTTGAGTGTTCATGGTCAAGGTGACACCATAGACATTAGAGCCAAACGAGGTAAGGAAGTAGAGTACCCAAAGTGCTGGTATAATGCGGTAATCTAACTTTCTGTAGATTCTGTCAAGCTCTTTGGAAGAGTCCAGGAGAGACTCTGAGCTGACATTTTCCTCCATGGTGTCGGAGGCAAACGACTCAATTTCGCTTTTGCTCATATCAGTGACTATGAAATGAATAGAGGGAGAAATTTCCTCGCCCGAATGAGCAGTTTATATATTGTACAGGCGAGCCCCAAGACTAGCTTAGATTTTTTTTTTTGAGTCTGACTCGCAGTCGTGAGTCAAGCTAAGTCATCTGTATGGACGGCACATGAGCATGACTACGAGTCAAGTTTTCTGCCGCGCACCTGCGTGGTTTAAGGTGGATTTAGTGATGCCCCTGTCTTTAGTTACGCTAAAAAATAGTTCTAATTTTTAGTTTAAAGTATAGAGTAAGGCATGAAGTATGCTTTAAATCTAACTTCTTTGCTTCAAAGAGTCCCGTAAGTCGTTGAAACAGACGAAGTAAAGAAACAAGGTAAAGAAGTAAGCAGTGAGAGAACCTTGCAGATGTGACGTATGTGCTCTTACTTTAATGCCTCACACGTTATTTGGGCAAACTCAACACTTTGGTCAATGCAGAAGGAGTGCGTAATGGCCCTGCACTTTTCATTTGTTGTGCTGCCGATCTCGAAGAAAACGCCGTTATCTTTATCGGAATGATAACGCGACAAGATGTAGTCTCTCGAGTTGTCGTGCACCCAGTAATCAGCTGCAGCAAAAAAACACCAGAGCTTTACATCATGCAACTTGGGCAACTCTAGGAAATACCAATCGTTTATCTCGTCATCACGGTGAATTACCTCGAGCTCCTCTTGCGCTAGAGTGAGTGCTTGTCTGACAATCCGCCTGGACTTGTAAATTTTGAACGTTGCATTGATGGAGTTGTCCCATGATTCCTTCAGCCTCCAGTCACTAGAAACCGGCAGCGAAATAATGTAAGATTTGATAATATGCCTTGCCCAAGAGTCTGGGAGTATGACCTGAAGAAAAGAAATGAGAGCCACAGCCAACGATACTACGGGCAAAAAACGGAAAAGTTTTGAGAAGAACACACCGGAGTCCGATTTGGCAATATCCACGATGGTTGGGCAAATGAGACCAGAGAATTCGATTTTGACCACATGCTTCACCTCTTCGTCCTCCAAAAGAGTCCGGATGACTCTCTGCACAATGTATCCTCCGACGGAATGGCTGAGGAAGCTGAGATTCGTATTTCCATTGAGAATGTATTTCTTCAAGATCTTACATTTGTGATGGATTTGGTAGTCGAGGTCAAAAAATCTCTGGTCGCTCGTTAATCCATCTTGGGCAAAGTTGCCCGATGTTTGGAACCCTGCATGACTGATGGCTAAGAGATCGAACTCGGGGAATTTCTCGTGGATCAACAGCAAGTAAGTGGTGTAATAGTCAATAAGGCCCGGATTTCCCGGTATGAACACTAAAAGTGGGGCATGGAGACTTTTCTCTTTGCATCCAATGAAGTATTCCGACGTCAATGGGTGGTCCGGGTTGGTCCTTATCATTCTACCGGATGTACGAGTTGTGTTGCCTACGGCTGAACGGCGCGACATACATCGCGCGACATCCACACACCAATTTATTGACCAGAGATATTTTGCAAGTTGAAACCGTACCGCTTCTCGCCATATGTGCTATGCACGTCTCTCTCATAATAGGCCAACTTTCCGCTCTTATCCAATATAATGACGGTTTGAGTTCTGGTTCCATATTCCGCTTGAGCATTTTTGTGGCTGGGATCCGAGGCCATACGTAAAGCAGGAATGAAGATCGAGTTTTGCAACTCCTCCAACTTTTCCTGCGCTGTCCCTTTTTCTAACACTTCTGAGCTATAGGTGTTCAACGATAAAATGTCAAAGCACCGGTTTTTGAGCTCTTCAATGGGGAGCTTGTTTTCCACGGATTCTTTTATTAGATTTGAAAGCTGATCGATGCCTAGTCCAACTTTTTGCCATGGGTGATAATACAACGAATTGGATACCGCAAAAGTATGCTTCTGAGAAACATTGCGGTGTAGGTCGTCACTGATAGCTTCTTGCGCGTGGATTTTGCCTCTGTCTCCACGGTTACTCATGATATTCAAGTGGCGTAATTTTTGCGTTTTGGGATCCAATTGCAATTTGCCATAGATTAAGCTAAATCCTCCTATTTGACTGAGCCGCTGCGACTCGCTAAATGCTTCCAACCACTCTTCATCACTTAACTCGGAGCTTAGGTACTCTATGGGCAATACCCCTCTAGAGACCTCGCTGAACCCATCTGTATTCTCCCTGTAGTTTAATAGCACTGCCAATTTACCACTGGAGGTGACTCCTATCCAAGTACCTCGTTCTTCTCTGCCGAGATCAACAGGCGATAAGATCTTATGATCACAAGCTCCAATCCTTCGTTCTGTGGCCAATTGCGTTGGTCTATTGAAATACTCATCGCGGTTAGAGAGGACAATCAACGGGTAATCTGGATGTAGGGTCGACGTTATCAAGATGCACATTTCAAGAGAGTTTCCTCTTATCTCTCAAAGCAAGGCGTCAGACATTTTTTACGCGAATTGTACCCCGCGCTTTCTCTATGCACTGGTCATTCAGTGAGGTGACAACCATCCATTAGCCGCACGGACATAAGGTCAGCCAAGATGGTGGCGCTTTAACATTGAATCTCGTGACTCCCGAAAGACGCATCCGCTGGCAAAAGGATTTCCTCAAAGCGAACCTTTGGAGTGGAGTATCCCTTTTGGCTAGAATCCTGCTGCAGTGGTAATTCGGGCAACTGGATATCCAGTACCGAGTTCGATTCGTCAGGTGTTTCACTCTCGTCATTTGATTGGCTTCTCATATACCAAATAGGATCGTAATGTTTCGAGTGCATAACATCTGCACCGGTAAACAGCCCCTCAAAGACTTCATTCGTTTCCATATTGGTGCTTTTTGAAATGGAAAAGTTGCTTTCGTTGGGACCAAGCACAATCATCAGAGAATTGAGGGGTGAATTCTCGCCGCTTTGAACTGCTGTAGCTCCAGTGAAAAAGTAATCTCCACTCAAAATAGCTTCAGCCGTGGGCCTTTCTTTTGGATCCCACAGAAAGCAATTTTTGATAGCATGTGCAAGCCCATCATATTCTGGCCCCATGATATCCTTAATTGTCTGGCCTGAGATGTAGGAAATCATAAAGCCCAATTTCTCAGCCAACTGCACACCCTCAGGCCAAATTCCGCCAAGATCCTCCGAGGAACGGTCTTGATAAAGAGGATGACCAAGCTTAGTCAAAATTTGCCAGATTTGGTCTGTTTCGTTGATCCCCGCGAAAAGAGGACGGAAGTTGACTAACTCGACTGCAACACATGCAAAAGCCCAGATGTCTATGGGACGAGAGTAATGTTTCTGACGCAAAAGAATTTCTGGGGCACGATACCACCGAGTAGAGACGTACTGAGTAAGCTCTCTGGTGTTTGTGATGTGTCTTGCAAGCCCATAGTCACAAAGCTTAAGGATGTACAGATGTCTGGCATGTTCAGGAGGGATGCTGTTGTCATAATACTGCTTGGTAGCGGAGATCAATATGTTTTCCGGTTTGATGTCCCTGTGGAAATAGCCCTGACTATGGATGTGGTCTATAGCATAAAGCAACTGACTCAAAATGCTCTTCACTACTCGAGTGACGACGGGCCTGCCTTCGTGCTTTTGCATGAACTGATAAAGATTTTGGTCCATGGGCTCCATCACGATATTGAGCTTTCCACTGAAGCTGTCAATGAAAAGATCAAAAATCTGCAAGAGATTCTGATGCGATGGCACAGAAAGGATGAATTTGATCTCGTTCATTTTCAAGTAATCCTCAGGCTTTCTAAGCTGGTTCTTCATGACCTTTATGGCCACAAGCCCATTGGCAAAAGGCTTCTTAGGAGAGTTGTGGATCAAAGGATCCATAAGGGTGCCTCTCTTGGATTCCCCCACCTTGAGAAGCTCCTTGATATCCCCCTTGTGCTTTGCTAGAACGGCACACCCAAAACTGCCAAAGCCTAACCTGGAGATCATGAAGTAGTTTTGCAGAAACGACTTGCGTTTGATGGATTCTTGTGGAGCAGACATTATACGATAACACTTTGGGTAGGAATACGGGGTCCAGAAGAAGAACAACTTAAAGGAGGGTCTCTGTTTGGCTCACAAGTCTTTAATAAAGAAGTGATGTTGGGAAGTAGGATAATTGCGGAAAGAAACGTGTGCTCAATATCAGGATTTTCAAACACAGAGGAAAATGCACGGGAATTTATAATGCAGAGGAATTAGTGCAAGATTGTTGTTGAAACACAGAGCAGTACAGGGGAAGCATGTATCACAAGAGCTGCCACAGAGGGGGCACACTGGCTGCAAATTCAGGCGCGAATTCTCAACACGAGAAAGCACCTCGCACCCCCCTAATTCCCAAAAACCCCACAACTTAATTCAAAAATGTAGGGTAGTTTCATAGAATATGAAACGCATTTTTATGTGGTGTAAAATAAAGTCTTTATTAAAAGTGAAAATGGGGGTTGGAAGAAGAAACTAGATCATGTCTTCAATGAAATGGGTTCTTTAATCGAAAATGGCGTCCAAATTTAAAAAAGGTGCCTGAAGTTTTACAGGACTTGAATGATGTAATGTGGTATCATATCTCTATTCCTATCACTGCAAATAGTGGTTAGGTTATTCCGCGTCAGACAGGTCCATGTCAAGAATAAAGTCTTTTTTTTCCTCAGACGAGTGTAGTAATGAACCATCCGCGAACAAGTCCGTGGGGTCCACAGTGAAGCTGCTTACAATGATCTTTTCCTCCTTGTCAGCTTCATTTTGACATGAAATGCCATTTTCATCGAGAGGATGGTCTGATGGTCTCAGGAAGCGGTTGTTTATGTCGTGTTGCAAGGAGCATGACCTTCCGCGTGGACAGGTGCCACTCTCCTCATAGTCAGGACAATTGAAGAGGTGAATAAAGGGACACGAGTATCCGCGTTCACAGTATCCGCCGATGGCAAAAGGACGACAAGTCCATATCTCATATCGTGGATCTTTGATGTGTTGAGGTAAACGATGGGAATATCTACACCTCTCGTTGCGGCAAGTACCCTGGATTGCATATCGGCAGATAGGGGCGTTGAAGGCATTGGGCTCATGTGATAGAAGACATTCTCCATCACACTTGCCGGCCAAAAAATCCCTACATATGGTGACCCTGTGCAATTTATGTTCAAAGGAACAATTCTCCATTTTTATGCATTCTCCACCACGGGTGAAGTATCGACACTGCTCTTTGATTTCATCGTCCACTCCCAAACGAATAAAGTCCCCGCCTGGGCACGACAAATAATGCCATCCGTTCCAAGAGAGTTCCTGCTGAGCAAGGGGACGCTCACCATCAAGAGGAATAAGTTTCGCTCCTCCCCGACGGACTGCCATTTTAGAATCTAGTTGAATGCGATCGCAGAGGTCTGTGACGGTGGCGTTCTTGGAGAGCTTAGTGTCCCACTTCGCCTTCAACAAACGCAACGAGCGTTCCCAGAAAGATCCTGCTCTTAGATGAGGAAAGGATGGTTGCTCATCGGTGGCTCTCCTTAGAAGTAGTGGCTTTGTATGTATTGAATAAAGGATGCGACTGTGCGAAATGGACCTAAGCTGGGATATCCGCTTGGTATCTCTTAGGTGCATCGAGCCTATCGATAGTTGGTTGTTAACAAGGCGCAACTCTCTCTTGACATCTTGGAGCTCTTTCTTCAAAGTATCGATCTCAGAAGTTTCGGAGTGTGACATGTGGTGTATCAAGGGTTGCAGTGTGGTGTCTTCGCAGGAACATTCGGACTAGATGCCGGAACAATTGATTTTATGAAACATGTATTACCTTGCAGACAACACACCAGAAAAGCATGCTTTTGACCTCCTGTAGCTTGTTTTGAACTTCTGAGCTACGGAAGCCGATTGTGTTAACCTTTCTGGACTCAAAATAATACAGCTGCGTTTTGACTACCATGGCATTTTGCGCAAATGAGTACAAACTTGGGGTTTCAAACCTACCGTTTTAATACTGAGGGCAACGATCCTCTTAGAGACATGAAAACCTATGCTTGAATAGGAGACATCTCCGGTTTGCATTACAATAGATGATGTTGTACAAAAAAAAAACTTTTGACTACATTGGTGCCTTTTTTGAGAGTGCATGTAAGAACAATCAAAAGAGTCAGAATGAATCAAGTGAGTCACTTAATTTAAAAATACAAGCAGAGTCAAGATTTCCTTTTTTGGCCAGAAATATCAATGTCGTGGTTCGAGATCTGGGTAGGTTATCTTTTCGGAGATACCAGAAGCTAAGGCTTATTGCATTCAGATGTACCGATGCGAATACTCAATCTATCTTCCTGCGTCTATTGTGCGCTTCCAACAAGGCAAGCAACTACAGTCCTTAATTCCATATGAGTTACGATCATGCCCGCTCGTATGCTTCTCGAGCTATCTTAGACATTATTTCACTCGATGAAGAGACTGCGTCAGAAATTGTGGACTACTCTCTCACCCTACCAAATGCAGAAATCGAAAGCCACCTACTAGGACTTCTTGGCCAGAGCGAGGACAGTCTAAATGTGATCTCGAGGTTTCTCCAGCTCAAAAGGGAGGAAGACGAAAGACTTCGAAAGTTGGCGGAAAAAAAAGTGGCTAAGGGCATGCCAGCGAAAACTCTACTAGATAAGAAGAAGAAGGGACCCGCATGGACCGCTGAAGAAACGCCACAACCCAAGCAGCATAATGGCCCACGGAGGCAAACAACATCGATGACGGTTTCGGAAATGGTTGACCTGAAGCCCAAAAACCAGCTTTCGAGCAATCAGGCCAAAAAAAATAAAAAGGCCAATCTCGACAGTTTGAAAGACATCGAGGCCGTGTTGAATGAGTTGGAGGTTGAAGACTCCAAGCTACTCACAAGCATCGAGAACTCATCTACTGTGAGACGGGTCTGTAACTGCATGGCAACGAAGCACCCGTTGTTTGAGGTGGCTCCCAATTGCTTAAACTGCGGAAAGATTATTTGCTACAAGGAAGGGCTTCAGCCGTGTTCTTATTGCGGCCAAGAATTACTTTCAAATCATGAGAAGGTGGAGATAATGGAAATCCTTAAATCCGAACGTGAACTCTTGGAGACAAAGCAAAAGCAACCCAAGAACAAATTAGTCCAGGAACAACCTTCAAAGTTGGCATCCAAGAAAATCAAGTACGGAACAACTACGGGCGGAAACTTGTGGAAAATGCAAGACGAGGCTCTCAAAGTCATAGAGCTCGAGGCAAAGAAACTGCGTGAAATGGAGCATGAAATACAGAAGAAGGAACAAGAGAGGGAAGAACAACTCCGTGAGCTCGAGCATTACCAGAGATCGAAAGATGTTGATACAGACTTACAAAAAGCCCAGGAAAGATTGGAGACTCTTCTTCATTTTCAAGAGACCGGGGCCGAGAGATCTAAGATCATTGACAATGCGGCCGATTTTGAAATGCCAAGTGCCTCGAGTGGAAGTATATGGCTTTCTCCCGTGGAGAGAGCATTGCAACTCAAAAGGCAACAAAAGGAGCTCCGGAGAATGGAAACTCAGGAGAAGGCATTGACTGGAAGAACGAAGAAAGTAGTGGAGATGGTCATTAAGGATGGAAAGGTCAAGATGGTGGAGAGGCAGGTTGTGGATCATGATCCAAAAGAGGAGAAGAAGGACATTGACGAGTTGGAGGCTACGTTGAAACAGAGCAAGATCGACGGTGAAAAGCAGCTACTTTCAAATACATGGGATTTCGAGAGTGAGAACAACAAATGGGAACGGCCTGTATATGTTCCGTCGAAGAAGCAACATGACTCCTCCGATACCTCAACGCCTACACGCAATAGAGTCCAGGCGCCTCTAATGGATGAAACAGAACTCGTTACCGCGCTTCCGTCATAAAGACACTTATATATACTTGCCCTAACGCCGTTTCATGCGCTGCTTGAACTTTTTGGCTCGAGGATCGTTGATCTTTAATCTTTGGTAGTTGTTGCTGATGGGATTGATCTTCGTGCTCAAGTTCGGATTCCGTAAGATCGGTTTGGCCTCATGGTCGGCATCATCATCATCACTTGCTTCCTCCTCATCTGTAGATTCATGGCCGGAAACGTCTCCATTCAAATAGGTCTGTAGTTCCGCCTGGTTGGCCTTTTCAAGACGATTTATCTCTTCATGCACGTCTTTACCTTCGAAAGTAGTTACGTCACTGTCCTCCATCAAGCGAGGCTTGATCTTCCATCTTCTGGTGGTTCTCTTTTGCGTCAAAGCCTTCTTGCGCTTGCGGGCTAGGGCATGAGCTTCTTCCATCCGCGAAGCACCAGCTTCTTGTTGGAGAAGTTTTTCCATTTGTTGAGTCTCTTCTTCGAGCTCCCGTTTCTGCTCCTCAAAGTCTTGAGTTGCAGCCAAGGTCTGGAATTCCTGGAAAATCTGCGATACCTTTTTGGTTCCCCCAAACGATAGGTACCTCTGAGACTTAAGCGGGGAAGGAGAGACCTGAAACTCCTCAAGCAGCAGGGTTGGCTTCTCGGGAGTCTTGATCAAGTTGGCCTTTGATGAAGACCAGGCCAGCCTGGCTTTGGTGGGAGACCCCTCCGATCTGTTTTTTGATGGTGACTCCTGGGATGTACTGAGGGCATCATTAAATGAAAACTTGCTGGTGACTTTCCCTAGGTAGAAGGGCGTCTCCATGATCTCGTTGGAAGGGTCGTTTGAAGTGGTCCCAGTATAGGGCGAGGCAGCAGTCCGTAGTCTTTCCATCAAGCTTCCAGAGCTCCTTGAAGGAGTGACGTTGCTTGCCTCGATCCGCCTCACGGACTTTGTAGGTGTCTTGAAGATATTCTCCTTCAGGTGAGATTCACCCACACTTAGAAACTCGTTCTTAACTATGGGGCCTTTTCTTATTGGAGAAGAATCAGGTGGACTCATGAGCAGATCAAATAACGACATGACTTTACCGTTGGCCTGGGGTGTGGGGCCCAACTCGGCATTACGTGCAACCACGTTCTTCTCGATTTCCTCATCATCCGTTAGAAACACATCTACTGATGATGTCTTGTTCTGGTGCAGTGAGGCCACAGACCGCCTTGGTTTGCCGGAGAGGCTTTTGCTCTCGGGATCCGCCGTGCTCTTATGTTTCAGTTCTTCCTTCTCTTTTCCTGTCTCTTTTCCACTTGTATGGGTGCCAGCCGCAGCTTTCTTCAACTCATTGTAGACCTTGTACGCCTTTCGTATGTCAGGGTCAGCTTTCACATCGTTTTTTGAGGGAGGTTTTCCGTACTTGGAAGCAAAGTTCTTTTCCCATTCTTTTATCCGGACCTTGTACTCTAGTATGGTAGCCATTGGGATTGGTGCTGGAACTGAGGTGGAGCGTGGTGCAGCTATACGCGTCGCGCCTGCTCTCTCTCTCTCTCTCTCTCGCACACAGGAACGATGTCTTAGAGTCTGTAATCTCTGGCTTATGGCCACATTGTGTAATATATACAATTGAAAAAAATGGGCAGCCGCCGGGGTCCGGGTCTACTCAAAGCTATGTAATTTGGTTTTGATGCCCTCAAAAGCAGGCTTTGCTTCCGAGTCGAAAAGACCAATCATGTGGAGCATTGCCAGAACCAATGCCCGTTTTTCGGACTCGTTATTGAATTGTCCATTATTCAGCTTCAAGGCATCGAGAAGCAGGCCTCCAACCGATGTAGTGTTATTCCAGTAATTGTTCAAGAAGTGAAGAACTTGGGCCTTGTTGGAGGTCAAGGCTAAAAATACCACCAACCGGACCCACATGGTCAATTTTTCCGTGGCTTCAAGAGCCTTTGGGAAATGCATGCTTTCCCACTCACTCCAGAACCGTTCCCATTTTCCTGCGTTGCCGTATGTAAACAAAACAACCTCTTTGAACTGGGGACTGACCTGCGCATCTGGGTCGATTGCCAGGTTGTGGTAGTCGATCAAAGTCAATACATTCCGGGCATTGTTTGTTGAAAACGTAATTTCTGGCGTTGTATACTCGCTGAAGTTGGCCTCGACCTTCTGATCAATGATATCTGCCACAAGCTTGGGCGTGATGCTTGTGTTGGAGTTGTTATAGGTCAACCTCCATAGAAGCGGAATGAATAATGGGTTTGAGGTCATGCTGAACTTCTCCAGAGAAAAGCTGTATAGGTTGGAAATGAACGTGGATACTTGGCCAAAGCTCAGATCCGTTGCTTCAACTGAAGATTGGTCTCTGGAGGGACTGTCAATAAGAAGCTTCAAATATTCGGTGACATCGTCACTTTTTTGTGAGCTACCGAGGTCCAAACGGGTATGTTTCTCATAAAAAGCATCTTCGACTTCTTGAAAAGAAACAAGCTGCGGATCAAGGCAATGGAGAGTCTTGAGAAAGGCGATTTTATCGTCGAAGTCACTGGCATAATGGGACTGGAAATCACGTTGAAATTGGCTTTTCAACAGCGCAAGACTCTCTGCCGGGGAGTTTAAGGGCATGTCTTTCAAGGACTGCAAATGATCACTTGTTCTTGACGATGTAGCATTCAGTCTTCGGGGCACCATGGTGTGTAATCTTCTAATTCCACTGAAGATGTGGTCTGAAGAGGACCATACGGGCGTATTTTGCTGGTACAAATGCAACTCTTCTTTGAGACACCACAAAGACTCCAAATTCAACTCCTGTCTTCTCTCAGCGGTCATAAGATGCACATCCACACTTTCGTGGTGGAAAAGAACCCAGCTGTTGGCCGACTTGCCGTAGTCGTTGTCCGTGGCAGACGGGCCTTTTCTAGCCTGCCTTAGAAGCCTTCTTCTTTGAGCAGGCGTTTTGCCATTGGCCACCATTCCCTCCACTAAGGGGATAACATTGTGGGTGTGCTTTATATGGCTTCTCAACTCCGTGGCAGCCTTGAAATTGTGTCTTTCGGACTTTCCGGTTCCGATCAAAATGTAGTCCACGGTGTTGTTATTAGATCTAAACTCGTGCAGGTCGTCAAGTCGGGTCATGTCAAAGAGCAAAAGATCTTGCATGCCATAGTCCTTGGCCAAAAGCGTAAGGAACTCTTCCACTTGGGCAGGCGCTCCAGCGGGGATATCCGGGATTTCGATTTCCTTTTCTTCGATTAATGTCGACTTGATGTCACTCCGTAGATACCATGGCGTGGAAATCTGGTCTGAGGGTTCCTCCTGTTCCACTTGCTTCTCAGGTTCCACCTTGTCTTCCACACGGGGACTACTCTGACCATCAGTGGTAAAACCTGTACTCAGAGACACTTGTCTTAAAAAGACAGAACGGGTGTTTTGGAGAACCGCTAGGTTCCGGGTCCAGCCTATTCGGATCATGGGATTGGAGTATATGGGCATGGTGAGTGACGACGGGCCTGAAAAAAAGGTATGCGCGAGAATGCTACTGGCACTGAAGATTGGTATATTGTACTGAACCTTCTGGTAATCATGTAAATATGAGGGAGTCAAATGAGAAATACTGTGAAACTGGTGTTTTTAATGAATAAGTATAAGTTAAGATTTTCAAAAAATTTCATAAAATTCAGCTAGTGTCCAAAGACAAGTTTACACTTTTACTGTTTCTTGAGCCTCTCACACATTATTGAGGCATGTAAATTGGGACTAAAAAATCAGAAAACAGCTCAAGCAAATGGGGATTTTTACAGTTGATCAGAAGAAGGAAGCACAAATAGAAAATGAGTCTTCTATTAATTTTTTTTTCTGCCTGGGCTTGTATCTTCCTGGAGATCCCTGGTCATCTTTCGCTGCGGATGCGCAACATCTCCACAGGTATGCACTACTTCGATGAGCACACATCGAACAATTTTTATCACGCTTTAAACATCAAACATCCACCATGGCAAAGTTGGTCCACAATGTCCAGAAAAAACAGCACAAGGAGCGTTCACAGACGCTGGATCGTCTCAAGTATGGTCTTCTAGAGAAAAAAAAGGACTACAAGTTGAGAGCTGATGACTACCACAAGAAGGAAGCTGCGTTGAAAGTGTTGAGATCCAAGGCGGCCGAATACAACCCCGACGAATACTACCATGCAATGGTCAACCAGAAAACGGATGAAGATGGAATTCTAATTCGAGACCGGGGTTCTGTTAACCTTTCAAACGAACAAGCTAAGCTTCTCAAGTCCCAGGATGTGAACTATGTGAGAACCATGAGGCTAAACGAGACACAGAAAGCACAGAAACTCCGCAAATCCTTGGATTTCAAGGCTCAAGGAAAACACACTGTTTTTGTGGACTCCGAAAAAGACCAGGACTCCTTCAACACAGCAAAGCACTTCAACACAGACGACAGTATGCTAGAAAGAAGAGAGAACCGGTTGCGCATCGACCAGCTTGAGAACAGAGAGCGTTTAATCAAGCATGACATCGAACATGCCGACAAGCAGTCTACCGATAAAGATAAGCTTCAAAAATACCGGTTGTTGAAGGAGAGATTGCAGCGTGAGAAAGAGCTCAGAGAGGTGGAGCAGCAATTGGAAATGACCCGAGAATTGATGAAGAAAGGTAGTAAGAGGAAACTCGTGGACGAAGATGGCAATACAGTTTTCAAGTGGACAAATGCCAGAAAAAAGTAATTCTATTAAGTTGTCGTGGCAAAGGAATGGCTCATTCGTCGCCCAAACTCTTATTCACATACTCAACAAACACACTTTGGATACGGTCCAAATCAATGCTTCTCATACGGTTCAAGCTCACAAATGCTCGCCTTATTCGTTGCAACTGGGCTATACTTGTGCCATCGGCAGGCAACTCAACATAAAGACCCTGCAGCTTATCAATAATAGCCAGGCCTCCACCCATCAACTGTTGGTGCTGCACTATCTTGTTGACCACATCCGAGGTCTTGCGGTCTAGCTCCTGCAAGTAGTTGTTACCTGAAGTAGGCTTGACCAAAGTGGCCGCGTTGGGCGGAGGCGGTCTTTTAAGTACTAAAGCATCCCATATCTGCTCGATCGGTAAAGATTCTTGTTCGTAGTCACTCACCACGGTAAACAACGGGCTGTCCCAGCGAGAGTCTGCATTTGGTTCTTCGTATCTCATGGCGAGCTGGGCCATGACATCTTCATCCCAGGGATTATCGTGTTTTTTATTCCATTCAAGACATTTGTCCATTGGGTTCATTACCTGGACCACACAGTGCGGCGTGACCACACCTTTGGCCTCACAGAAGAGCTGGTAGCGAAAGCCTTTAATGTATGATAATGAGTCCAAGATCACGAATGCAGACCTCGAGAGATCCCTCTTGACCACCGATAACTGTGTGCCACGGGCGTGCTTCTCGGAACTGGATTCTCTGTATACTTCATGTGAAATGCCGAGGCTCTCATCGCTGTGGTATACGATGGTGTAGTTGGAGCCCGAGGCATTCTCCTTCTGCGCAAGGGCGATTTTCTCCTGTAGTTGGGAAATGAGTTTCTTGGCCCACGTTGTTTTCCCGGAGCACGGAGGTCCGGTGAAGGTGATCAAAGGCATGGCAAGGCGTCTCTTGGGTGGGCCGTCTTTCTAATGTGAATGGCGTCTTTCGGTGCGGTCGCGCTGATGCATGCATCTCTTTTGCAGAGTGCATCAGCCATCTCAAAAGGCTACACTTCAACCATCTATACTAGCACCAGGATGGGTTTTGTACCACGACAGACGTTTCCGGATTACATCTTGTCGCTCTCCAACTTCAAGGGACACCACCAGAAGGCACTCACCAAGTTTGGTCATTTAGCCCCACAAATCGACTTGATCTTGGAGGTCCGTGACTCCAGAGCCCCAATCTCAACCACCAATGTGCTCTTTGACCGGGTGCTTGCTCGAAAGAAGAAGATCATTTTGTATAGCAAGAAAGACCTTTCGATTCTCAAGCTCGACTTGCTAAGAAAATGGCACAACGAAGAACCGTTCGTTTTCGTGGATACTCGAAGCAAGTCTGATGCCCGTAAGGTGCTAAAAGCCATTGGTGACCATTACAAGGGTATGCAACCTCCACCACCTTTGGGCCTACGCACCATGATCATAGGAATGCCCAATGTGGGAAAGTCTACGCTAGTCAACACACTACGATCGGTGGGATACATTTCGAAGCTTCCTGAAGCCATTAGCACTAAAAAGACGAAGGTAGCCCGAACTGGTGGACAGCCAGGAGTGACACGCAACACCAGTGAGATCATCAGGCTCAGTCAAAACCCGGACATTTTGGTCTATGACACCCCAGGTGTCTTTTTACCCACGGTGAAAGACACCCAAACAATGCTTGCACTCGGACTTGTGGGTTGCATCCACACCTCTTTCATCGACCCTGTTATTCAGGCGGACTACTTGTTGTATGTCCTTAACCTCCAGGACCCTCTGGGTGCAGGGTATTCGAAATATATGAAGCACCCCACAAACGATGTTCATGAGCTTCTCTATCAGATCGCCAGGAAAAGACGGAGGCTCAGAAAGGACGGTCTGTTTGATGATGTTGGAATGGCAATCCACTGGACAAACCTCTGGAGACAGGGCAAGTCTCGTGTGTACCGGGGTCTCTTTGATGTACCTGCTATTCTAGATGCAGATGCACATCAGGTCAAGGAGCTCATGAAGACCGAGAAGGACAGGGTCAATGAAACTTCCACGAATAAGCGCATTACGAATAGCTTGGGCGAGGATGGCACGGGCCAGTCGAAAAACCGCTCCAGAACCGCCAAGGACAGGGAATATGACTTGAGAAACCAGCTCTTCAAGTTATAGTATATAGCACTGGATCATAACCCAAAATCGGGGACTTCGCTATAATCGCCTTCATCGGCACCGTAGTTTCCTTTCTTCTTGTAAAGTGCATTCGGATCAGCGACTTTCTGCTTTTTGGAGTCTTCTCTGCGCTCGTATTTGATATCTAATTTTTCCACCAACCTTTTTTCTGTACTTGAAGTGTTGCTGCTTCCAAGCCAGCTCGCTATGTCAAATGTAGAATTTGAGGTCATGCAGTTCGCCAACGTGAGGAAGTTGGTATGATTGTCCTTTCCCCGGAGGTATTTCTCGATGAACTTGGGGTCCGTGAAATGATGTACCAAATTCTCCGCATCTAATGAACTAAGAAGAATTTTGTGCAAGTAGTTGTGGAACTTGGTGGTGATTGGAGATGTGCACAGAAGTGGACTGCTGGTGGATTTTTTTGGAGGGAGGGACAACTTGGATGTATCGCCACCAAGCATAGTGACCTTTGGATTATTGATGACGCTGGGCTGATCGGCCAAATCATCAATGTTTTCATGTGCCGTTTTGGACTCAATGAATTCTTCCATTAGCAGGTTCACCGCCTCCTCATCAAAGTCTTCATCTTCGGGATCTTGTATATGTTTGTTTGTTTTCAAAAGAGGAGGGAAATTTCCAATTTTCTCATCTTCTTTGAAAGGCAAACGGATGAACAAAAGGCAAGGCGTGTAATCTTCAGTTCGTTTGACTCTCACGGGAAACAAGGCTCCAACCTCCACTTCCTTTTCTTGTTTACGAACTAAACGGCATAAAGCAGCGAGGTCCTTGGCGAGCAAAGCTTCGACAAAAGCGAAAAATGCTGTTGAGTTCCTCGATTTTGAAGCTTTTTCTGGAATAGCGTAGAATGGCTCTTCGGTGAATAAGTGTTGAGGAAGAGCATTTGAGTTAATGAAGCCAAAAATGTCGAGTCCAGATTGAAGCTTAAGCTTTGAAGACTTGATGAGATCATCGTCGAGTGCTATGAGATCATAATTGGAGAACTTGAGCCCGGGAGTAAGAGCGTGAGAATCCACAGGCACCTTATCGTAATATTTCTCGATATCTGCAACGTTCGTCTCTGGCACTGGAAGGTCATCCGAATCCTTTGCCTGAGCATTCTTTTCCAAGACATAATGAGAGGTGGAACGCTTTATTTGTACCACCTCATCGTTATCCACAACATAGTCATGAGTGAGCAGCGAAGAAGTTTCTGACTTCACTGCAGGATAAAGCTCGATATCAAAAGTTGCACAGGATTCGTCACTTTCGGGCATGTAAGATGGATCATGTAGAATGGTGGGAAAGTTTGCTCCAAAGCGAAGTTGGCCCTTGTAGGCAGTCACGGGCCGGGTCTTCTTGACAGGGTGGTGGTGAGTTATTGCATCAATTGCAGATGAGGAGGAAAATGCACGACCAGAAACAAATTTCAGACAAAGTGACTCATATATTTCCGGCACATCATCGTTTTCAAGGATCACGTATAGGTTAGATGGTATATCTGCATAGAACTTAGGAACCCTGTCCACTAAATCTATAGAAGTTGGATTGTTTCGTGAGACAAAAAGGACTATATTCCTGGTGAACAATTTTTTCAACGTAGGTTGGAACAATTGGGAAGAAAAGAGTATGGTTTGAATGACATCACTGCGCTTTCCAGAGGCTAGAGGCTGTTCAGAATCTCTGCACAATGAAGAAAGTTTTTCCCGTAAAGCTTTTAACCCATTGAAGGTGGCCACTTCGAAATCCATCAAAACATTCACCCCAATGAACTTGCCCGTGTCAGCAGCATCATGGTCAGTGGAGCTGGCATTGAAAGCTACAACGGACACGTAATCAGTTTTGAGGCCTTTTAAGAGCTTAGCGGCAAGAGTCTGGAACAAGTAGTCATAAGAATCCCAAGGGGCCTGCGTATCCACGAGGAACACAGTCAATTCCTTTTCTGCCATTATTGGGAAAAGGGCTAGGTCTAAGTAAAAGAGAGGTGATACGCGTAGTCACGTGCCTCGGGGATCTTGACTCCAGGCCGCACATGCATAGACAAGGAAAACAATGGCATAAGAGGGGTCTGGCCCAACGGCATTCCTGCGATTAGATCCCCGGCGATAGGTCAACCACGTGATTTATGGTCGTCCTCCCGGTCGTGTTTTGCATGCTGATCTATGCAGACAATGAAACGCAATGCGCACAACAACCCATTGTTCAGATTCAGGTATGTCGCCTCAAAGCACGCCCCTTGGGAAGCCAAGAAATGTTGTTTCGCTAAATTAGCCTTTTCACGTGCGTAAACACAATAATTGTACCTAGTTTCACTGAAAGCTTGCTGTGGTCTCCTAAAAACTCATGAAAAAAATTCCTTTAGGGATCTCGAAGAAACATCAATCACGTAAGGGTCAAAATTCACTGGCATCAATGGTATACTCTTGCACTTTCTAGTTGGCCAATGACTATTATTCTACGCCGCTTTTTCTCAAGGGTCTGTTTTGCGCTTAACGCCGATCTGCTAGTACACCTTCTGCTGTGCGTGACAACAATGTCTCGCCACACGCCGTAAAGCCGTAATGGCGTTAGTCGAGTCCTTCCTGGTAGTGGCGGAGATTGTCGAAAGGCGGATTGCTTTAATTCCTGAACCCTCTTTTGCATGATAGTTCTATGCATGGTGATTACTCGGTAATTTCATCTTTACAGTGACTGACTCCTGAGTGCCCGGGTCATTCCTTAGTGTTTAAGTTGTACAAATCCGACGGCCCACCAAAAACTAAGTCTAAACAACAATGCCAACATTTTTTTTGATATCGGCTCAACCTTAGCGGCCTCCCCACTTTTGCGGGTCTCGTCGTTCGTAGTTGGCCATATAGTGTGCATCTCGCATGGTGCACGCACAGTTCCTACGCATTAGTTAACGCATAACCACCCTTGCAGTCACAGGGTCCGGTACATCACACCTATTCCGTCGTACCCTTGCCTTGCCTCTAGCATGGATCAGCATTTAAGCTCGCCACACACTTCGTCGGCTCAAAAGCAAATTGATTTTATCATGCCCCTTGGAACACAACTGCACACCACGCTGTCCCATATTCCCCCCATGAACTTCCAACAAATTCCCCCGATTCATTTGAATTCTTCCACGAGCCTAAACAACAATATTCCATCACACTCACAGATCCCGGAACTGAATGCCCTCCTTGGCCACTTTAACAATGCTAGCATTGGCAATGACGTCGACAGAAAACAGTCCGACCAGATACCCCTTTCTGGCAACGTGTCTCGGCCACACCACTACGTTCTACTGTCCAGACTGCAATATGATGATCTGACCATACTGCTGCTGAACTTTTCTGCTTTCAACATGTCTCATCCTCAGCATTTTACTTCCCAGCAGCAGAACAATGCCCAATACTTCCCTCGGCTCAATGAACCCTCCAGGCCCGTGTCTCAAGGTTACACAGAAGCACAGTTTCGTCAACAGGTTTTGATGAGGCCTGATCCCAGACAACCACAACAACAATATCTGGGCTACGTGGCGCTGAATATGAGTCAGGATTCCCTCAACCGTTCCAATTCTTACAACTCCAACAACCTATTCTCCAACAACTACCAGACCAATGTTTATACTCCCAACAGTGACAATTCCAGCAATTATGGCTCCAGATCCTCCGTTGGTACATCCAACTATGGAAGCCAGGTATCAAACTATGCCCCTAATAGGAGCCGGTCCTCACGTTCACTGCTGCAGAATAAGATAGATTCCCAGTGTGTACCTGCAAAAGCCTCAGATGGGAGTACGGAAACCAATTTCAAACCTACGCAGACAAAGATGAATTCAAGGCCCAAGATCAACAAGCTCGAAAGCGACTACAAATACTCACTGCGCTCTTCCCCTGAAGGGCTTGAGGAGCACAGTCACGACGAAATCTACGAGAATTTCAGAAGCATTTTGGGGATCTCTACTCCTAGGGTTGACATCAATAAGACTTGTGAAATACAATTGGAAAGCCCACTCGAAAAGAACTTGTTTGATCTCTTTTGCAAGGACATTGCGGTGTTCATTGATATCTTTGTTACCTACGACTATTTTGAGAAAATCGTGTCTGAGATCGCCATTTACGATGACACTAGGATGATGTTGGACTCTTTGCTCTGCCTCAGCTCGCTCATATTCCAAAGAAAGTACCCTCTGAAAATTGATCCCTGGTGTCCACTCAAGTACTATCAGAGAAGCGTCTACTCCATCCGCCACTATCTCAGCTTACCTGAAGTTAATAGCCTTGAGTCGGGTCTTTTGGCTAGATGTTTAATCAGCACAAACATCTTGTGTATCTACGAGTTGTTTTTCATTGCCATCGACAGTGTTTACGTCAAGGGTGCGGGCAGTATTTTGATGTCTATTTTGTCAAAGAACACCGCAAGCAAAAGTCTTTTGAAAGACTCTCAATTCTACCAAGCTTGTTTCTGGGCCACCTATGTCTGCGACTTGGTTCTTTCCTTGAAACTCGAGCTTCCTAACATGTTCTCCACGGAAGTTTGGAAGTCTCTTGACTCAACCTACTTCAGTACATTCGATGTCTACCCAACCGAGGATTCACATCTGAGTAAGCAAGTCGAAGACTACTCGAGCTACATTGTGTCCAAGGATAGAACTATCTGGTGGTCAAATAAGATCATGTTACTTTGTGGGGAAATCAATGACTTTTCCAACCTGACTGATGTGATAACGCAAAAGGATTACGAGATGAATACGAGGTATTACACTTGGCTACAGCTCAACTCTAAGTTGAACGAGTATGTCAAAAACATGCCAGTGTTCTTGAAGCCGCTTATACACAAGCCAGCACAAAACGAATGCGAATTCCCAACCATTTACTTCGACGACGAGAGAACTGCAATCATAGCCATCAATCTTAACATCTCCAAAATTCTTCTATATTTTGCATGCCAAAACTTACGCATGAAAGACGAGGCATTGATAGAGCCAGAGCTACTCAAGTATCCAGCCAATTACGGAGAGAATCTAGCCATAGATATAGCGGGTATCATGCAGACATACGACTCGAGTCTCAAGGTGTGGCCGGTGAGTATCCATTCCTTGAGGCAGGCTTCTAAGTTCATCCATCCCAAGTCGCTATGCCGTCATAATATGGAGAAGTTGGTGAACAAAGTCATACAGGTGTGCCAAACTCGTCTGCAAATATTAACATCTTAATTAAAGATTTCTTCTAGCTTCGGAAAATTTGTCCGCTATTTAACACAGCTCAAATGATCTTCTCCCTCAACTGTAAGACCAAAGCTGTTCTAGATGGAATGTAGATAAAGAGAGAATTCTTTCTGTCGTTCCAAGGCTCGGGATTAGTAGAAAATGACAACTTGTCCCCAGATTCAGTGACATCATTGATTCTGCTAAATCCTCCATTGGCTTCCGTGTCCGAGTTCAAAACGATCTGGTAGTGCCCTGGGACTTCCACGCCAACTTTATAGTCGGGGTATGAAGCAGTAGGGTGGAAATTGAATATAAAAAGAAGGCCAGCTCTTTCAAAGACAATCACCTTGTCGCCCTCATGCTTCAACGAAATGTATGCTTGGCTGGATTCCAAGATGCCGTACTTCGTATCCAAATGGCACATCTCCGAGTCAAAGTGGAAGAGGAACTTGTAGCGTAATAAATCGTCCTCGATCAAATTGAATTGGCGTCTGGCATAGAGGTATGACTCATTATTTCCCTCTCTTGGGAAATCCAACCATTCAGGATGCCCAAACTCATTACCAATGAAGTTCAAGTACCCTTCTCCACCCAATGAGAAGGTCAAGAGCCGAATCATCTTATGCAATGCCAACCCACGCGAGATGGTTTCAGTCATCTCGGATAACACGGACATGTTGGTATACATTTCTTTGTCCATGAGCCAAAAGGCAATGGTCTTATCACCAACAAGGGCCTGGTCATGAGACTCACAGTAGCTGATGCACTTCTCCCCGTGTCTTCGATTGGTCAAAGTGAAAACAATGTTGCCCAAATCCCAATCTTCATCTTTGAGGTGCTTTAAGATCTTGATCCACATGTCTGGAATAGCCATGGACAATCTATAATCAAACCCAATTCCGCCCTTTGATGTAGGCAAGCACAAAGTAGGCATTCCACTGACATCCTCAGCAATGGAAATGAACTTGTAGCCCTTTTCTTTTGCACTGATTTCCTTGAGTAGCTCATGGGCTAACATGAGGTACGAGATCGCATCGTTATCCACATATTTTGAATCGAAGTATTCATTGTAGTCACCACTAAAGCCAAAGCTCAAGCCATGGTGTTTGTACAACATACTAGTCACACCATCGAACCTGAAGCCATCAAATTTGAACACATCAATGAAAAACTTCAAGTTCGACAAGAGGAATCTGAGCGTCTCGTGGTGTGAATAGTTAAACAATCTCGAGTCCCACAAATCATGGTTTCCTTTAGCCCCTCCATGGAAGAGATAGTAGTCTGTGCCATTGAAATTGTTGATTCCGTCCTCAACATTCTTGGAGCTATGGGAGTGCACAACATCGAGCAAAACTCTAATTCCCAACAGATGCGCGTGGTCAATCAACTCCTTCAATTCCTCTGGAGTTCCACACCTGGAGGAAATAGCAAAGAAATTGGTCACCTGATAGCCGAAACTTGCGTAGTACGCATGCTCCATCACTGCCATCAATTGGATGGTGTTGTAACCCAATGCATGAATCTTTGGCAAGGTATCTCTCGAGAACTCCTTGTACCTTGCAATTCTGGGCTTGCTGGAGGAAATTCCCACATGTGCCTCATAGATCTTTATACCGTCGTGGTCGGAAAAGTGGGGTCTGGGGCTCTTGAAAGTGTATCCCTCTGATGGGTTCCAGAACCTGCCATCGTACAAAGGACTTTCCTTATTCTGAGTGGCCCTGACGCCCCAAGGATCAAGACGGAAGATGCCCTCGCCCGAAGGAAGCTTCATGAAGATTTTGTACTTGGAGTCGTGAGGAATGGCAAAGTCTCCGTTCACAGCGGAGATTCGCAACTGCCATAATCCAAAGCCATTGACCTGGGTGAACTGGTGTGTCTCTGTATTCCAATTGTTGAATTCTCCAACAAGAGACACGCTCTGAACATCTGGAATATATTCATGGACCACGATTTCTTTGGTGTTCGGGTCACAGTGCACTCCGTACTTCTCATACGAGGAAGCAAAGTCATAAAGAGAGCCCTCAGAGTCCTTAAACGTCTGTAACCATTTGCGGAACTGCAATTGACGATCAATCAATGGTTGCGAGTATGGTTCTAACCAGGGGTCCAAGTCCAAAGCTCCTTTGATTAAGCTCTTATTGTCTGTCATATCTGGGTATCCTTTTTGAGTGTTCTCCAATCAATAATGCAAACTTACGAGAAGATTGCAACGATGGGTATGAAAGAATCTGATGAAAAGAGTTGAAAAATGAAGTACTATAAAAGTTGGGGCGGACTGCGGTCTTATATGGTCTGACCCCACGGATAATATGCGTATCGCTGTATCGAACCCGTTCCATATAGGTTTCAAAAGTGCGAGCTCAAACGCACCTCCACTTCGAGCCGTACCCCACTCGAGAAGCTGCACCCAACCCCGCCTGACAGCGATGCCTAAAACCCAGGTACAAATGGCAGTCTAATGTAAGGGCATGATGGAGTTGTTTCGGAGATGTTTCAATACAGGAACGTCGAAACGGGTGAAATTCGGGCAACTCGCTGCTGGTGTATGCACACCTGCTAAAATACGCCCAGTTGCTGCTTCTCATCTCAACATCCTCCGCCACCCCTAAATAAAGGAGTTTCAACAATGTGTTCACCATCAAACTCAACAATTTGGCTTCTTTAATATATTGATTCTTCTTTTTTCGACTATTTCTTGGAAAATTGCACAATTCAGTAAGCACTGAAGTCTACGTCCCAGGTTCTCACCGTAGCGTCCAAGCCTGTACTGGCTACAGAACCCTTAGCACCTTCGTAGGTGAGCCACTGCAAACCACTCACTCCACTCTTATGGGCCTGAGCCAATTTAAGCACCTTTGCAGGTCTGGCCACCGAGTACACGAAGAGCCAACAATCCAAGCCACCACTGATTAAGTACTTCGAGTCACTTGTCCATTTGGCATCGTTGACCCTGCTGTTGTGGAATGCCCACCGTGTGGTGATTGGAGACTGGTCCTTGATGGAGTAGAGGGTATACTTTCCATTGGTTTCGGCCACTGCAAGGTACTCGCCGTTTGGAGAAACCCTCAATAAGCTGGGAGCTGCTCTTAAGCTTGGATAAGATGACACGTGCTTGATATCGCCCAGAATCTCATACTGCTCGACTCTCTTGTCTGTTTCGTTTGTCACGAAAACAACAGCACCGTCCAGAGTGGCATCGATTGATGACGCAGTGTACTTCAAGTCCTGTTCAACCAAAAGACTCAAAGTGCCGTCGTAGACCTGGATCTTTGTTTCCAACAACACGACCACCTGTTTGGCAGTCACGAGTCCTTTAGGCTGACCAGGCAAGTCTGCAGATTTCTCCAACTTGCCGTTCTCCCACAACTTGATTTTATCATCCCACCCGGTGGTGATAGTCTTCCCCTCGAAGGAGTTGATGCTTGAAATGTAATTGGAATGGGGCTTATCTTTGGAAGTGAATGGCTTGCACACTGGGTTCAAACTTCCGTCCTGGACATTCCAAGTAAAAAGTGAGCCGTCCGAGGCACCAGTTACCAAGTTTCCATTGTCAGTCTCACTAGCCGTCAATGGACGTTGATGGCCATAGATGACATTGGAGAGCTCCAGACTATCGTGGCTGAACTGGTTCAAGTGACCGTTCAAGGAAAGCGAAATGACAAAGTTCTTGGTCACCACAACACTGACTTGTTGATCCTCCACCGAAGAATCCAGCGAGATCTCGTATTTGAGTTCTTCTTGCAAACTCTCCGCATTCCACTTCTTCAAGGTGCCATCAGCAGAAGCCGTGACAAACGAAGCGGAGTCGTCAAACCATGCCACAGAGTAAATACCACCGTCATGAGCCTTTTCCGTTTTCTTTACAAACTCTCCCGTCTTTCCGTCGTAAAGCACAATCAAGCGGTCGGAGCCCACCGTCACCAACCACTTTCCATCGGGAGAAAACTTGACTGCTCTAACGGAATTTGTATGATGATTTCTGGAGCTTTTGTCGAACTTGAAAGGTGGGCCAGTAAAAAAGACCATCGACTTATCGTCACCCACCGTGGCAGCACGGTAAGGTCTCTGTGGCTTTATGTCCACGGCATTGATTGTTTCCGAATGACCCTGGATCTCACCAATGGAATTTCCGGAATCCCACATGAAACAATGACCAAACTTCTCCTTGCCGTCTCCCACAGCAATGATACGCGAGTTGTCGGCGTCCCACACCAAGGACTTAACGACGCCTCCCAAGGCCTGGAACTCACTCTTCAAGTATAATTCGTCGTCCCTGATACTGGTTTCCCAGATCTTGACGTTTCCTGATTCATCTCCGGAAGCAATGTAATTTCCCGAAGGACTGAAGGCAGCAGCTGTGGCAGTCACGGTGTGTTTGGTGAATTGAAGTGGGCTGAGCTTGGAGCCTGGATCCACAGACCGCACGAACACGGAGCTTCCACACGCATACGCAATTCTATCACTGTTTTTGTCGTAGGTCACAAAAGTGGACGAGCCCCGGGTGGTGGCGGGCTGTGGTGGATATAAAGCTGTTTGGGTGATCATACTTGTAGTGTATCGAGGCACGATTCGTAAGGCACGGTGCGATCCGTGAGGCACCAGATGCTCCATAGTGGGGCGCGCACTCTATACAATAGTCACTTCTCGCCATACAATCAATGCTCGATGCAACCCATGCTGGATACATTCAATGTTCGATACAATCAATGTTCGATACAATCAATGTTCGATACAATCAAAGTTAGTTCAAATCAAAGCTGGTGTTTGTTTTAACTCCCATTCCTTTGCCATCCTCTAACTATTTTACAAAGTCAGTGCCTGTCAATAGAGCTCGGTGTGTAGCTGCAACGAGACCTGTTTATGTAGGTGCACTGCGCATACACTGGTCCATGGTGATCCCAATGATACTTTGGACTGTTTTTTTCTGAACCGTTCCGTATGTGACACTTGTTATCTGAATTATCTGAACCGTTGCGTGAAGATTCTTTCCACACCCACCTCTTCGTATTCAGCCTTGCTGACCCACATCTGGTGGAAAGTACCCAAAGATGCAAGCACACTGCCTCCGATCCATGTCTGGTTTGTTCTTTCGTTGGCATTTCCTATAGCATGAAGCCTGATTTTCAAGCCCGGGTTTGCATTCAGCAATTCGGCATTCAATCTTTCCGTCAACTGTGGAATCAAAGAAGTTCCCCCAGTTATGATAATATTATTGGCTATGGCCGTTCTTAGGTCAATGTCCACCGATGCTATCGCGTGAGCGATCAACTGCGTGAGCCCTCTAACCGTCTTCGTGGAGGCGGTGATTTCCGGCGTCGTTGCAGGCGTTGTTTGAGCTGCATCTGCTTTCCTGGCTCTTTTTATGGGGCGGTAATCGTCATAGGGACTGCTGATGGAGAGCTCTCCGTTATCTGCAGGATACCTTTCCTCCAAGCTCTTATCTTCAAAGCTGTAAGCACTTGGATCAAATAAGACATCCGCCAACTCAAATCTCTCCTCCGTCAACTCAATGGACTGGCCACAGGGAAGCTCTAAGGATCTGGTATTACTTTCGTCCTCGTAAATTTCCTTGACTTTGGCGGCCTGCTGCGGATTACTCGTCTTCATGGCCTTCTGCGGTGCTTCTAGTAACACTTCTTTGAACTCGGCAAATATTTTTTGTTGTTGGTATTTCTTAAACGACTCCGTTACACCTTCAAGTACTCTAGCTGTGAATTGTGCTGCCTCCGGGTACGTGACGGGCGTCTTATCTTTGATCTTATACTTTGGAGTCAAGTCCGCCTCAGAAAACTTACTTTTGATCAAGTCTTGTATGTGGTCGCTAATAAATTGACCACTGTAGTTCGTTTTCACGGAGTTTTTGAGCAAGCAAATGCCATCCACAATGGGCACCACACTTGCACAGTCGTGGCCGATATCAACCACAAGACACGTCAGTCTTCCCTGCTGAAAAGATACACACGTGGGCATCTTAGCCAAGAAAAGAGCAGGAAAATCAAACTCATCGTAAATGGTTTCCACCAATTTCTGCCGGTACTGCTGGTCAGCCCACACAGGCTCTGTGATCAATATCGGTTGCTCCAGGTAGTCCAATTTCAACACCTCATCGAAATAGTATCTGAGCTGGGCGATCATGGCATCCCAATCTTCAACCATGCCATCGCTAACAATGGGCTTGATTTCTCTATTTGGTTTGGGAAAGTCAAGGCTTGTGTCGAACAATTTTCTTCCATCCTCGTCCTGTGCGTACCACGAGGGCACTATGACGCGGGGAAAATCGTCGCCGGCAAAACCTATACGCGTAGTGGACGACCCAAAGTCTAGAACCACGGCATTAATCTCATCGCCTCCATACACGGTGGCGGATGCTACTGCTGAAGACATGTGGTGGGTGTTTTTTCTGACACTGCGAGCATTGATTATATCTTACCCGGGTCACGTGACAAAAAGTATGGAGACCTCAGATAAACTTAAATCTGTTTTCGTGAGGGAAGGGGGTTTCTAATTTCGTCTTTGGTTATAATAATTGATATATATCGTGGCTACATTACTACAAGAGCTTGGTCTCAGACTCGATCAAGTCGATCAAGAACTCGGCCTCTAATCTCTTTCTTCCCTCTCTCACCCAGTCGTCAGCCAATTGTCTAGTCCAACCTTTCAAGTTGGCTACTTCTTCCACAGCAGTGTCCAATTCACCACGAGACAAACTTTGCTGCACTCTACCAATAACAGACTCGATATCTTTTCCATCTGGCTTAGCTCCTTTGACTGGCATCAAAAGCTTAGAGAAGAAAATTGAAGCCAAGTGACCCAACAAACCTGCGTTTGGAGGTAACAAAGAAGCAGATCTCAATTCAGGCGTGAGCTGTTCCCATGCTGACAATAACTGTGGAGTGGTCAAGATCGACTGACTGCTCTCTTTGTTGAGCAATGGCTTCAATTCCTCGACAGCCAATGCAATCACCTCGTCATTGGATTTGCTGGTAGACTGTTGCAATTTCTCGACGTATGGCTTGAAGTTCTTGGCAGGGGCAGTCTCAGAAGTGTTAAACAATAACGACTTCAAGTTGGAAACGGCTTGCTTGATCAGAGACTTGGAGCCTGCAGCAGAAACTTGTTTTTCCAAGTCGAGAGCGATGATTTCAAGCTGCTCCAATCTCGAGTTAACAGCGTCCAAATTTTTCAACCTTCCGTTTCTCTCATCATCGATTTTCTCCTTGAGGGAGGCTTCGAAACGCTTGGTTTGTTCCACACGCACCATGGTCGTGGCATTGACTGCAGCTTGACTGATGGCCCTCTTCACAGCGTCCACCTCGACCTCGATTCTCTCTTGGTATTTCTTCTCCAAGTTGACCTTTTCGGAGTTGTATTGCTCCAACATTGACTCGGTCAACTCCAACTCTTTCTTGGTGTGAGACGTGAGCAACTTAACCTCCGATTCCTTCAACTTGGCCTGCAACTCTTGCTCGAAAGAGTCGTTCAATGCAGCTAATTTGGCCGACAAAGCAGTGATGTTGTCACTAATCTTTTTCACCAAGGCATTCTTGTTTGGCCCAAGATTACTGCCGTCGAGCAAGGCAAGCAATGTGTTGAATGAGTCAATGGTGGCTTGCACGGAGCTATCGCAGATGCCACTTCCGGCAGTCAAAGAGACCGAAGGGATCTTGTCAAACTTCTTAGAGGACTCGAATTCGACTGGTTTTTGCAATTGCTCCCCTGGAAGAGACTGTTCCGAGATGAATTTTTTCTTTGTTTCCTCCACCAATTGCTCTCCCTTCTGTTCAATCGTGTGTGATAATTCCTTGATCTCTTCCTTAGAAAATTTGGAGGTGAGGTTGCCCCAAGCCTTCTTCAAGTCCTCAACGGAACCATTTTCCATGGCATCAATGATCTCGTCGTGGAATGGCAAGTCATACTCAATGACAAAGTCCATAACACGGTCGTTTTTGGATGCAACAAACATGGTACCACCGTACACCAAAGAGGAGTAGAAAACTGCTTTGAGCAAGAATCCAAAAAGGGAAAATCTCTTGTTCTTTGGGTTGGCATTTTTCTCATTCACCTTCTCCTTGACTGCTTCATTAACAACTCCTGTTGCTGGCTTGGCTGCCATTGGAGTCACATGGACCTTGTTGATCTCGTTCTTGACAGGTTGGGAAGTCACTGGCTTTTTCGAAGGCTCTTGGGGAATGCTGAGCAACCTTGGAGAATTAAAGAGTGAGCGCCTGGCCACCTGCGAAATGCCGTGGGGTACCGTTCTTCTTTTGGCTGCACTTAGCATGGTGAAGGTAGTGCTGGGTGTTGAGGGTGTTGGTTTGCGACTTGATAAAAATGAATCTTGACCAACCATTTCGCACTGGTGCACGGATGTGCTCGGGCCGCGGTTTTGGTCATATTCGTGTCGGAGGTTTAGCTCGAAAAGGTCCTTGCAACAGTTTTGGGCAACGGTCATTCTCTCTATGGAACTTCATTATCTATAAATTTGAATTCCTTTTGTTACTTCGGACTTAGTAAGTCGCACCTCCATGAGTCGGAGTTCCCGGTCATTCAGCCAACTAATGTGACATTTAAACGGCCGTCTTTTTTTAAAGGGATAGAAATTTCTATTGGGTATTCCGGTAACAATGAAATCCTGAAGCGAATAACTTTAACTTGAAAAAGAGGCTATCACACTGCGTGATTTCTATAATAGAGAGGTCAGGTGTTGTGTGAGGAATGTATAGAGGTTGCGTTGGTGATGAACTGCACCCACCGCAAGATGTGAAATTTTTCAATTATTATCATCTAAATTTGGAATTTGAAGGGAACACGCAAAAAA
Source organism: Metschnikowia mauinuiana (assembly GCA_002374555.1). Lineage (NCBI taxonomy): Eukaryota > Fungi > Ascomycota > Pichiomycetes > Serinales > Metschnikowiaceae > Metschnikowia > Metschnikowia mauinuiana. Next base: position 16,769 of record NKZY01000684.1, on the reverse strand, counting down.
TCATCAAGTCATCTTTTCCATAAACCTTGTCGAAGGTCACCCACACTCATGTCCGAGAACGCTTGTTTGCTACATCCGGGGCAGTCGTCTTGCCGGAGCGAAATTGGTATTTTGTTACCACATTAAATGCGACTGATGCACGAAAAGCGTAGATTCTTTTCCTGAAAATCAATCCAAAGGAAAAGCGAAGATCGAGCTCTTGAAATGTTTGTATTAGAAACACTCTCACTTAGTACACCTGGTTCGGCAGCAGTAGCCAACAGTATTTAATTGGTAGACACACGTAATTGTTTCAAGACTTTTTCTGGAACCTCCATTTAAGAACTGAGTGATAAGAGTCAGATCAATGGGATGTATGAGTGGGGCGTATTGGGATACAGTGGGGCTTAAATGCAGTAGGGGTCTCTGAAAGCACAAGAATTGCTAAATTGGAAATGTGACAATAATGCTAAAAGATGGGTTGAATCACGGAAGAAAAATCACGAAAAAGTAACTTGTGTCTATTGTTCAAGCTAAATTTGCCAGAGCCTCAAGTTTCTTCTCAGGTATCCGAGAGCGTGGCATTATGAACCACGCACTCTAGGACACCTGAATACTGGCATTTAAAACCAATGATAAATTCACCAGATAAATATAAAGTCAATCACCTCTTTCTTTGCCCTAAAATGAGCCGTCAGCTTGACGGGATATTGCAGGAGCTCATTTCTTGACCATATCCAATTAAGCTCGAGACAATGAACACATTGTCTATAGCATCCAAATTGGGCTAGCATTTATTTAACCAACAGATTCAAAATGACCACAATTTTGGAATTACATGAACAAAAATTCGGGCCTGTCTTTACCTAATAAGCTGAGAAGGGTACTTCTAGACTTTAGTATTGAGCCCTATGCTAGCAACATTGTTTGAGTGATGCCATATATAACTCTTGCAATGTTGCCCTAACAAAGTTCTACAGGTTATGGGAAGCTATCGTGATTGGATAGTGAAACAAGTAGGAAGGTGGCTTGTTGTACAGCTTGTCCCCATTAGTCAAAGCACACCAGCAGCTTGTAGTCCTCTACATATAGCTATGCACCAAACATGTTCTGTGTAATTTGTCGGTTTCACAAAGATAAGTATATATAAGTTCAGATGGAATTTCAAAGTATATACATTTATTGTTATCATAAAAGTGAACAGTGTGCTCTCTACCGGCTTCTTGAAGAAGTGCAAAATTCGCACCACAGTTTGGCGTCGGTCATCGTGCGTGAGATTTTGTAAAGCACTTTTCTTGATCAACATTCTGAGGATACACAGAGGTAAAATATTCCAGACAGCTACTAGCTCCGAAATCATATTAATTTTTGTAGAGTGATTTGGAAAGTCAAGCCTAATTTTAAGCGAATCCCAATTTTGATTTTTGGTCGTGTTTTTTCCTTTTTACTCTGATCAAGGCTTATGATGGAAATTACTGCGAACTGTGCGAGTCTTCATCTTCAAGGCTGAGGCCTCTTTGGTGGTACTATTTAAGTGATTATAAGAAAGCACACAACTTGTAACTATTGGTATGCGAAGAAAAATTTTAGGCCGAAACTTGACGTTTCACATGATTGTGATGAGTCGTGTCCGGGGATTCCGAATGTACTGCATATAACATACAGCATCGAACAAAGGAATGTATTTACTTCTTGATTATGAGTTACCAAGACACAATACCAGAAAAGTTCCAGAATCAAGTAAAACACTCTCATCTTCAAAAATTTACTTGCTTGGACTACATTGGGATTAGAAGAGGTCATTTCTGCACCCTACATCCGAAAAAGCTAGGTTCCGCCCATGTGCGCGAAAACGGGTCGCGGTTCGCATTCAGTGCGAAGAGCTAAAATACCACAGTGTGGCCAAACTAAACAGTGAGAATACCTTATACAGCAATAGCCACGCCTTTCTTCATGAACTGAGATTAATTGTGAAATTACCAATAGAAATAGCCATTGATGGGGTATTTGGCGTCATGCCGGAACTCTTTCGTAATGATATTATCGCCAGTAAAAACCATTTTTTCGGTTTTTTTTTTTTTCAGTTGAGTCGTGAGTAAAAAATTTTTTGTTCAACGCCATTATACAATATCATTCAGCTGGAGCAGTGTTCAATAATCAAAGAAATATCTCGGGAGAAGCAAGTTTATCTTAACTTTAGAAGTCAGAATTAATTGACTCGACACTTCGCTAGATCTCTTGCTGTTAGTGTGCTGAATTGTACAAGCTTGTTTTGTGAAATTAAGGTCATGAATAATGCTATGGTGGTGTGCAGGAATGGGTGCAAATTTTGCGGGCCGAGTCGGTCACGCCGGTGAATACCCAAGGTACCTCACCGAGCAAACTCCCCACAGTTATGACCACACACGTGCATGGCTTATCTGTGCATCTGCAATCGCAACAAATGTGACTTCAAAGATTACCTAAGCTGAAACTGAGTTAACCGTGGTCAGTGGAAGACAACTGAATAGTCGAACCGACCCCTAAAAAAATCTCAAATCCATTTGAATTATTCTAAGTCTTTAATTGTGGTTGGGCCTGAATGTGTTTGTAACAATGTAAATTTAGAAATTTGAAGATGCATCGAATCAGCTCTCTATGAATTTACCATATCTTGATATATTTTTAGCCGCGGATCACGTCACGTTTGCTGTTACACTAAGAAATTCTATGCGCAAGCGAGCGCGTATGCACTACCACGAGGTCACATTCCACGTGACGAGTGTATGTTCCGACTTTTTGAAAGTATGCTTCTGTGGTTGGCGCAACCACATATTTGTTAAAAATGTCATACGTGCATAACAATGGGCCACAAGAAGAATGCGCAACCCGAGTTTATTTAAAGTGAGGATCTGTGTTTCTATGAAAAGAGAAGGCCACCCCTATCTAAAATCCAAAGCTTACAATGTACATGAATTGGTTGAGAGATACTCGATACTAAGCCGTTTTTTCTCGGCTTGCCTCGTGGCTTGACTTTTTTTCATGCATGATCATGGGGCTTCGTGATCGCTTTTTTTTTTTTTGACAGTAGCTACGTCATTGCGCATTAGTGCATGCAATATGATGCTATTTTTATTCTCGCAATAACGGTTAATAGATGGTGGCAAAAGTATATAAAGGGAACCATTCCCTCAGACAAAATTAATATCAATATTCAAACCAATACAAACATAAATACAAATCAATAATTCACAATGCAATACCTTCCATTTTTGAGCATCCTCGCCTTGGCACTCGCTGGCCAATCCATCAGTCCAGTGCTTATCAGATCCGGTTCCCAATATCAATACGCTCTGTTGGGCTCTGACGGTTCCAACGTTGTGCCTAATGGAAAACCCGCATTGACTTTGGTGTTGAACGACGACGGATCGTTGGTCGACACTACTTCACAAAAATACGTCAACATTGGATCCGATGGACAAGTTACTTTGTCGGACAAAGCCCAAAAAGGATTCTCCATTAAGGATGACTACTTGGCACACGACCTGAACAGTGGTTTTGGTGTTGAGAACAACAAGATTGTTTTCGACAAGACTGACTCCGATGTTTTGGGTGTTGCCGTGAGAATCATGGAAACCAAGAAGGTGGACGATGTGACTCCAAATGGCAAGACTGAAACTACTAGCACCACCGAAGCATCTAAACCAACTGCATCTGCTACTTCAACCAAATCGGCTGAACAGACCGAAGCCGCTCAATCAGCACAATCAACAGACGGCAAGTTCGGGCTCGTAGCCATCCACTCTGGGTCTGATGTGCAGAACGCCGCAATCAAAAAGATCGAAAGCCACCCACACGTTTTTGCCGTCGGTGGAGACCAAGGTGAAGACTTGCAATTGACATTTGGTGAAGACAAGACCACTTTGTTTGACCAAAATGGAAAAGGTATCAATTTGGACACGAACACGGGTGAGTTGGGAGATGTTCCTCCTTTCGGCCGTCAACCTGCCACCACTGGTTTCTCCATCAAGGATGGACACTTGGCATACAATGGAAACACTGCATGGTACGCCTGTCCCTCTGAAGACAGCTTGTCTTTGACCAACAAGGAGTGCACCGGTGGAACCTCCATTGCATTGAGAGTTGTCTAAAGAATTAGACTAGAGTTAGAAAAATTATGATTAATGAATAGCATCTACTGCACATGAACTGAAATTAAGACGTAGGGAGAGGGAATGCGCGAACGTACCGAACAATACGAGTGGCACTATGGCCAGTATGCGTGCAAACCACCTAAACCTCCAAATCATTTCACTCGACTACTTCTCATTTTCAAAAATGAAAATTATGGTATATATTGACTTTTAATTGTAGTACCCAGCCCCAGACACATTAACAAATAAATGCATGTGTTTGCGAAAAGAAACCACAGCAGCGGTGCATCATACGTTGAATGGAATAATAAACGTAAGATGCACTATGAGTATCACACCACCCGTGGATTTAAGCCAACGCTACTTAATTTATTGGAACGCCGTATTCAGCTTAAAAAAGAGCACCTGCTTCTCTTTTGAATAATTAGTACCGTTTATACTTGCTTATATCAAACGCAATACCGATGTCGTCCCACATTCCAGTCTTAAACATCTCATGGCGACGCCTTACTGCTCGCCTTAGTGAATGTGCGCGTTTACGCCGCACCATCACCTCTATCCAAAAACTTTAATATCTTTTGCATCAAAGAATACAGACAAATCATTGATGCAAGATGGATCAGCATATCTAACAACTTTGGTATACCTGCTTCTATGGGTTACTGCAGCTAATGCACTTCCAAGCATTGATTATTGATTTTTGTCTGGTATGGAAGACTGATTTAATTTTACTCAAATAGCACATTCCAGAAACTACCACTAGGGTCGATTTTGTTGGCTACTTGTTGGGAAGGGTAATGTGCTTGTAGTGCTCTATACATTATTGCCAACAATGTGAGGCTTGGTGTACTGATGTTTCGTGTACAACACGCTGAATTCTAGCGATACTCAGACGCGCGGCCGTACCCTTTTTAGAAAATACATGTACAGTCCAACAAAATGGACTGTGCAAATCCCTGGAAAAACATCTTTGTAAAATATGTACGCTTTGCTTTTTTTTTTTGACTGGATGCTGCAGGCTTCGAACCCTGCTTCAAGAGGAAAGTTGATATCCCGTGTGGCGAAGTGTATCCTCCTTGTTGAGTGTCTATGTGCAGTATTTATGTAAAAAAGGCATAAAATTGACCCTTTCCGAATCTTTCACCTCATTGAATGCTAAAATATGATTATACTCTACCACAAGAGTCGCCGTTAGTTAGCAACAACCCTTTCTGATTTTTGTGTGTCGCTTTTACTCTGTAGCTTCCGTGAAAGCTCAATGGTATCGAAACCAATATGATCATGAAAAGTAGCATTGAGTAGGGAAAAAGTCTGGAATGTGTGGGTGCTAAATTTGTGGCATAAGGAGCTGTTTATAAGAAAGCTTGAAATCAGACATAAATATTGAAAGTTGGAAATCTAGCAGATCGCATGTGTTCGAGATGGATGACTCCGGAATGCTGACCTTGATGGTCAGAAAAAACTATAAGCTTTAGTCAACTGAAAATTCAATCGATTTGAGTTCAATACCATCAAGCGGAAGAAACATGATGATGAGCAATGAGGGCACTAAACTTAGACCTATTTTAATTTTACACTTTGGAATATAGAAGTGAGATGTACTCATGTTCCAAGACGGTCACCCAAAATTAATGCACGGGATCATGTTGACGGACATTGGCATGATCTTCTGGCTTCAGGGTATGTGTCTACTTGAGACATTAAAGATTCCGTGCAGATTCTGGTAGTCCTATAAGATATTAATGACATCCCAATTAAGAAAAAAGTTGGTTATTCTGTTATGCTCGAAGTTTGCTTCATGTGTCTTGTGCTAGAAAGGGCCAGATTTAGATGGGGTTGAAGTGACGAATTCTTAGTCTCCCTAAAGTGAGGTGAATTAATGTAAGCCTCGGTATTAAGTGTGTGAATGAGAATAAAACACATCCTGACCATTGTGAGGTATCAGCGCTCACCTCATTAGCACTTTTGCAATTCCAACGCTTTCCTGTTCGTGCAGGTCTTCTTTTAGGTGGCTCTTGGTGCTTTGTTTCGATTATTTTGTCCTTTTTATCAAATAATGGCCACGTATATTAAGTGTTTTTAATATTTCTAGTACATGTGCGGTGAACATTTGTTAATGAACCCCAAAGAAGGGCGAGTTATAGATCTGTCTTATTTAAGCAAATGATGAGTAGAAATATTAATGTAAAGACGTATATATTCAGGAGAATTTGCTAATGTGACTCATATTGGAGGTGTGTGCAGTGAACAGTTAAAGGAAGATGCGCTGACGTGTTGTTTTTTTAAAAGAACGACCTCTTGTTGCAGTCTCTTTCAAAATCCTTGGGGGTTTCAATTCAAATCTCGCTGAAGTACACCCGTCAAAGGTACCCTTGGCCTTTACAAATATTTCTGATTTCTAAATACAAATTTTGAGGTGAAGCAAGGGGTGTTAACCTTGATATTCTTTGTAGTACGAGGTACATAAAAGTGTAGGGTGTATGAGCTCTGCCTAATAACAAGTTGATATTCAGTAAACTATTGGTGGCGGAAGACGATTGTTTCCCAAAAAAAGAAATTCGGGATTCAGCCAGCTTTTAAGTATAAAGTATCAGGAATACTTAGTGCTTGTTGCAAGCCTCTTTGCTTTGATTTGTGAAGGGCTAACTAGGGTAATAGGAAAATTGGCCTCTATGGTCTTGTTCTAGCTTGTACACATTTACCATATCAAAATTAACCGTTATGTATTGAAGCTACTTATGAAAGCCTTGTAGTGGGTGATTTGCAAAATTTCGCCACAGGAGAGTGAATGGGTGCGACCTTTTTCGCAGCCAGGTACTGATCTCTTTTTAAACAGATATACAAATTATGAATACTACCTATATAGTGTGAATGATCTAATCTCGGATTTCGTGTTTGTTTTATTACCTAAGAGTGCCGAGTTTTCAGGATATCTGATTTTGCTTCTAGCTGCTCGTGCTAGAAGCATATGGGTGGTTCACTATCACTGGGAATTACTAGAATCCGCGATCCTCAATCCGACTTGAGATTCGCAGCTCACCCAGAGTGTGTCGACAGTAACGCGAAAACGTGACCTCGGGGAGCACGTGATCTGTGAACAGCGCGACTAAGGATTCATGGGCGACTTGTTTTAACGGGGATTGCGAAAAAAAGAGCTCGCCAAATATAATTGGTGATCTCCAATTCTGTCATCAAATCCTATTTTAGCAGGCCTTTTTATGCACTGCGGTATAGCCACAATATATACGTATGCCACCGGATTGAGGTAGGTTATTTGCACAGGCAATACAACAAAACTATACTTTAACACTTCAAATACACTCTCGCTTTACGAACTTCCTTGTACTAATTCAACTAAAGAACTGAAGACGGATCGATACCTCTTAGCTAGTATATATGAGTTAGCGCCCCAATTGCCTGCAACAATAGTTTAAACTTTTTTCCGAAAATCCAAAAATAATGGGTATTCGCCATGTGCATTAATAAACAAGTTTGAATCATTACATGTAGATCTCCGACTTCCAAGTCTTGAAACTTCATTTTTCCTTAGCGATTACCTAATAGCATACAAACCACTTCTTTAATACAGAATTGGCTCATGCCAAGGTCGAAAATGATATACGTGTCTAGCATAATTGGCTTTGGGGCCATGTTGCTTGTTCGTTCAGACGCAGTTCTCTACGCACCATGTTTGCAGTTCCGCGATCAAAGAATTGCCTTCACTGATTAACGGCTCAGTACAAGTTTGCCAAAAGCTAAATAGCGAACAATTTTTTAATAAGAATTCACAAAGACATGTGACCTAATACATATTTGAATCGGTACAGAGTTGGTTTTATGAACAAAAAAAATCAAGGTTGTAACAATAAGATAGCCTTGAAAAAACCCTAGGGGTTTGCTATTCGTAATTTAAACTTAAAAAAAGCAATTCATACACTCAAAGGGAAGAAGCTTTATAAAACTTAAAATTCTGCGCCATTATGCGGGGAGTGTGCATGTCAAGAACCGTGGTCACACGTTCTTACATTCATTGTCCTGAATACTATGTAAGCTATGAATAGGAATTTGCATACATTGGCCCACTTTTTAAAAAGACAGTGCAGTTCCCCTCAAGAGCATCAGACGTACCATGAAATTCTCTCAATTGATTCCCCCCTTGCTTGCCATTACAACTGTGTGGGCAGAAAAAGTTAAAGCAATGGCTTTCTTTGCAAACGTCAATGGCTCTTTGGAGCCGCTCTCTGGAAAACCTTTCAGCAAAGACAATGCTAAATTTAGCGTACTTACCTATGAAAATTCGCCCTCAACCCCAGTTGAGTTTACATTTGAAAAGAGCTATGCTGTCACTTATAACACATCTCTGCCAGAGTATTTAGGGTTTCACGCTGGAGTACTTGGATTTGCTCCTAATGCCACAAAAACGCCATTTTATTTGAATAGTGAACTGAATCTATTAAAATTCCCGTTTCACTCGTGCAGGATATTTAAAAGCACATTACGTGGGATCTTGAGTAGAGATTCAAAGATACCCAAAACAAATTGCTTTGAGGTGAAGCTCTATATTCTACCTTACGGCAGTAAATTGAGACCAACTCAAATAGCATTGTCTGCACCTAATTCTGATGAATATGAAATTGATGATACAGAATTATTAAGTCTCTCATCGAATTTCTCAAAGGTTCCATTGGTATTTTTCGCAAGGGTGCATGAAACATTTGTGCCGCTCTCCGGAACGTATTTCGGAGAGCCATTTAATCATTTGTGCGTATTCACTTATGGTGACCCTACTTCTCCGCCTGCTGAATTTACCCTACATGAAAGCTATGCTTATACTAACCAGACGCGTAGTATGGGGTACGCAGGCTTTGAGGACGTAGTGTTTGCATTTGGTCCTTCTGTTAGTAAGAGTCACTTGAGCTTTGATGGTGAAATGAGAGTGCAAAATTCTACTTTCTATTCATGCCTTGATACAAACTATAATCACATGATTACACGAGAATTGATTGAAACATCCTGTTTTGAGGTGCATCTATATCTCTTGCCTAACAACGAATTTTCGACTGCAGTGATAGATGAGCTGCTTGCACCTAGGCTTTCCCTGGAAGGTGTTCCAAAGTATGAGTCCGACGGTGAAAAAAGTCCTGCGTTACCATGGGTCTTTTTTGCTTATATCAAGGGAACCTTTGAGCCACTATCTGCTCATGTTTTTCAAGAATTCAAAACCCAAAAGCATTTCATGTCGTACGGAGACTTGTCGAGTGTCCCTGCCGAATTTACTCTGGAAGACGGTTATGTGTTCTACACAAATGAGTCTTCCCCGCAGTATGTAGGTGTCAAAGACGAAGGACTTGCATTTGGCCCTACCATTCCGAGGACTAAATTTGACTTGAATGCTGAAAAGAGAATTCAAAACTATACCTTTTACTCATGTCAGAATTTCGGCAACTTGCGCGTGATCACCACCAGCAACGACTACGACTCTTGTTTCGAATTGAAGATCTATCTCTTTCCCTATAATAAAGCAACTGGGACTCCTGTGATCAATGATCACATGCTGAAGTGATCAGTTGAATCTGAGAGAAATGTCTCTTTGGTTTTGAACAGTGTCCTTTATTTATTTTTATTTGAAAAATGCCTTTTTTTTGGAGCGATGTTTAATATTATGTTGCCTTTGTTTCAAGCTGATTTCTTGACACCACTTTATTAATTTGTTATGCTTTCAAGAATAGCCCGCTCGGATCTCCTGCTATAAACATTTCAGGGGTGTTTGAAAGACTGTACACGCAATAATTCCAAAACACAAACAATTTTGTGGCTTTTGCTTCGAGCCAAAGCAGAAAGGCTCATCTCTTAATGCACACCTTTAACACTTTTTGGACCGTATCAAAGCTGTACAGATTTCAAATCTGAGGTTATTTTGACAAGAAAACAGGTAGGGGCCAGAAGGGCAAACGATTTTTGGACCTTTTTCCACGGAAGTGTTTACAGCAGCTGTGATTAGGCACGCTACCTTTTCAATGAAACTAATTGTTTTGAGTGAATGATGAAGTATTGAATATATTTCTTTTTAGCTGCGCATAAAATATCTAAATGCTGGACTGTAGCTTAAATTTACGGCACCACAATCAAGAACATGAAATGAACATATGGAATAAAAAAACAGGATCTATACTAATAATAAAATGTTGAGTAATATCAGGCCCTCGGGCTAGTCCCAGCCACTCCCTTACAGTATTTTAGTGCCTAATTTAGAATTAGTGAAGTGGTGGGTACATTTACCAGTTTAACAATAGATGTAGCATGCCGTTGAGCAATTTTGAGACTACAGTGGAGTGCATATAGGCCATTGCAGCCTTGGTGATTCGGCTGCAAGCAAATAATTTCCCATAATATTGATACCCTCCTGACCAAAAAAAAAGAGGTTGTTTTGCCGTCATCGTATCTACTAAAGCATGAAGATTGCAACTATAATTGTCCGTCCCTAAGTCTTAGGTAACACGATTGATCTCCATTGAAGTTACTTGTAACGATCAATCGCTTGCAGCAACTTTTGAAAATAGGGCGTGGCATTTTTTTACAGCTGCGCAACGCACAGAGAAATATTTAGAGCGTACAAGGTTACAACAACCGGGCCGCAGTTCGCTGCTAAGGCAAGAACGGATCACGCTGCGCGGTACGTGATGTATAGCCCCGTGGCACGACTTTTGTTGGCACAATTAAATAGCCCTCAATTTTTTCCTAAAGAAATCCTTATAGACTGGACACCAGGTTGAATTGAACAGATTATATTGCTACCAATCAGTAAAAGTCGAAGATATGCCTTGGTTGCTGAACAAAAGGTTTTGAACAATTGTACCTTCCAATAATGGCTTCATTATGAGCTGCGATTACCAATACAACTACAGCTAAACATTATCAAGGCTGCTCAACCACTTACACAGAGGTGAAAGAAAAAAATTGAAAGGTACATTAACAATTTTGATCCGGTTGTTATAACACCAATGAGTTTTATTGTTGAATGAATAATTACAACTTCTCGATAATATAGACCTTACTCAACAATCTACCCGAGTAGATACAAGCCTCCGAAAAGATAGATATAGGGGTACACAGATGTAGGAGGCGTGCATATATCAGGGTGTGATTACTATTGACGTAATATTGTTTTGATGACAATGATACTCCACATTTCTTGGCCGTGCTATAAGTCAAGTGGTTACTCTCCTTAGAAGATAGTATTGGGATGCATCATAAAATTATCTCAATTGTTTTTGTCACTTCCTGTTTGCTTCCTTCGCCATAGTGTAAAATCCAAAAGATACCATGGAACATTTTCGTGAAATACAAAATCATGCTCGAGCCACTCTCCAAATGTCATCTTGGAGAACGATTTGAACTTGCTTTCCTGTTTATCAATGGGGAGCCAGCGGCTGTTTCTGCCAATTTCAAACTAGAAGACAGTTTAGTTTATAGTACAAAAGCTTTTGAGTTGGAGTATTCAGGAAATTCCTTAGCGAAATGGTGTTTAGTCTTAATGTCCCACTTTCTTCGTTAAATAGGGGTGGTAATTTGGTGGCTGGTTTGGTTCGTTATACTTATGTCAGCTATATGGTTGTCCGTCATGCGGAACATCTCGCTCAAAGCTAGCCAAACAATGTGCATGGATTGCAAAGTTAAGATCTACATCCTGCCTTTCAAAAAAATAGCCTGCTATGTTTCCTAGACTGCTTTAAAGGCAGACGGTGCACTCCATTCATGGCTCAAACGTCGTGTGAGCATAAATATCACGGTACAAATGTAAGTGAGCTTTTTCGGAGCTTTTGGTTACCTCTAATGGGCGTTGTGACTGACTGTATAGGTAAAACTGATAACCCGATTAGCCCACGTGCTCATGTCCATAAGAAGAAACGTCCCGAGAGGACCTTAGCGAATGTGAGAGAAGCTATATTGGGAAGTGTGGCTTATTCAATAGCGCGGATTTTGTTTATGAGACGTTGTGGTGTGACGGAATTAAATGACCTGAGTCAAGATGATTCCAATGATGGTGACTTAAATTTGATGGCCTGATGGCATATTTTGGCTATCGCATATCAGAATGGGCACGTGGGCAGGTTGCGTGTGTAAACGCGGGCATGACCACAGGTTTAATGGCTCCAAAATGCCTGACATGCATATAAAGCAAGCTGTTCGTCCTTTGTTAGTAGTCAAAACTAAAATCATGAAAATAATTAAGTCAATTTTCGCCTCTGCTGTCACTGCCGCTAATTGGAAACCCCCATCGCTCCCATGGGTCTTCTTTGCTGAAGTCAACAACACACTTTTGCTGCTCTCTGAAACACATCAAGGAGGGAATTCTGGCCAACTAAACCACTTTATTTATGACCCGGGTATGGCTCCCATTGAATTCATCTTACATGGCAATTACTCTTTTACTTCGCGGAAACCTGAGGTGGAAAACGTAGGGTTTTTCAAGGGCAATTTGGTATTCGGGCGCACAGTCACCCCTAAATCCTTGGAAATAGACCACAATTGGAAAGTCAACTCAGGTACGTTTTATTTGTGTGATTTCATGTGCTCTAAAACTCGTCGGATTTTGCTTAGCGCTCCCACTAGATTTGACGTTTGTTATCCGGTGAACCTCTATGTCTTGCATTACAATGAATTAACTAAGTCTGCAGAGCAACCTTTACCAGTATCTGAGTTTCAAAAAAACATTCCACCAGTTGATAAGGGCTCCCTGCCGAGGGTACGAAGACCTTGTTCCATTTTCTATTATGGAACCAATGTCCGTGAGGTATTTGAGGAATTTGTGAGAGCCTATATCGGAAAGTGTGTCATTTACATTAACGGGAACCGTATGCCAAAGAATTAGTATAACGTGAAGAGATTACAGAACTATACGTTGTTTAAGAGTTAATAAAGAATTTGCCAAAGAGTTGGTGAAAATATTCTTTCGATGCAGCAAAGTGAGAACAATGCAGTAAAGCAGGAAATACGAAGGATGTTGATTGACATTGTTGGTGCCGATTTTGCAAAGCTGCAGCAGGGCATGGAAACAAATTGATGTTTCGAATGCATGACAGAAGAGATCAAATTGGTTGGTTTTATATAATATCTGTGGCCTTGATGCAACTACTTTAAAAGGTGAAAGTAAGTCAATTAATTGTGACCTGCCCCTCTGCTACCATATCTTGGACCTCTCCAAAATTCACCTATATATTTTTTGCAGAAGTGCTTCAAAAAAATACCGCTCTCCGGGAGGCATTATACAAAATGTTATGATGATCTGAGTGTCGTTTCTTATAGAAAATTCTTGAAAGGCAAATAGCTGCTTTGAATTTATTGTATGATTTATAGAGTACTGGGCCTAGTCTTGGATAGATTTTGGTACAAGCCAAATATGTAGTCACTAACAGCAAATGCTTAGGGTAATCGGGACTTCACAATACTTTAAATCTTAATAGATTTAGGTTCATTCGAGCAAATAATCTGCAGCATGCATGTGAGGATTCGTCATAAGTTTTGACATGCCTTGATACTTCTTCAATTACCTCTAGAATATGATGTCATGCAAGCGGATAATGAATGTAGACGGACATAAATCTGTAGGCACTGAGAGGTCAGAACCTCTTTTTTTGATACCAAAGAAACTGAGTATACTGCAATTGGCACAGCTGTGAGGATCGCTGTCTCAAATTCATGGCCTCAAACCTCTCGGCTCACTAATATATAACTTATTAATTGGGACTGTTGACTGATTGGAGGTATGGCTAACACAATCATCATAAGCAACTAGGTTATTCTTATGGATGAGGTAAACAAAAGCAATCTCAAAGCTTAACACTAAGTAGCGACTATAACCGATCTCCTTCTTCTTGTATCATAATTTTTGCCAAAGTAAAGCTCAAATGGTGATACCTCTGAAGCTCACAGTTATTGTCTCCACGTGACACACTATTATTCCCAAAATTAAATATGCATAGGAGCTGTTTTCAATTATGAAACTCTACCTGAAATAGGTTCAGACTGTATGTGTTGAACAAGAAAATTAATTCAAGGTGGTATTATAGTTCACATCTACATAAGAAATCCTGATCTGCGCGGTTATTCCAGCATTATTTCATTCTAGTATTGGATAATGCAGGTAACATATCAAGCTAATTCCAGAAAATGCGTGCACCGGATCACGCTTGAGAAAGATAACGCATGGATTGCTACATGAATGCACCAGAGTAGATGCGTCAGATATAGCATAAGCCGGATCATCCGTGTACGCAATCTTGCCTGTCGCCACAAGATTAGAAAATGTCACACATAAAGTGTCTTTCGAGAGAATTATTTAATTGTTATACTAGTTTGCCTTTTCCGCTGGTCTAGTATCTTTAAGCATAAGAGATTACCATAAGCTTTACCCTTTCAATCCTAAAGTCAAGTTTAATAACATCAAATAAAACATTCAATCAAAAGCTTTTCCTTCCGGGCCCAGAAGCTTTACATATGATGTACTGATGTTTGCTGCGGCTCGGTCTTTTGGGTGCAAAATTTTAAATGCAGGTATACCGAGAGCATAGTGCACAATTTGCAGCCAAACAGTCACCGCTAGATTATGAGCCCCGTCATAAATTCTTTCATTGTTTTAGTTTCGTCCTTTATCAAGTCTCGTTCCTTTGATAAGGATCCTAACATGAATTTTGGCACTGTCATAAGTAGTAATACCGCAGGAATATTCTTTGAGAAATTGTTAGATATGGAGGAATTTTGGGGACTTCGAGAATTCAGTTGCTTTGCACAGCCTGAGTCACACTACTCAAAAACTAAAGCTTTGGGTGGGATGCTTGATCAGAGGTCTATGTTGCAGCCCGTGATTGTATCTGCTCATAAGCTGCGGCGCCTGTACACGAGACGGTTAGATCATTCGCGACTAAAGCCCAAGTCTCTTTCTCACTTATATTGCGATAAACACTAAGTAATGTTACAACAATACCAACTTCTTGTAATAACCACCGCTACACCCAATCGACAAGTACAGTGGCTCCGACGGTCTATATACTTCTCTGACGATACTAGATACTTTAATTTAATTGCTTGAGTGAGTCCTATGAAAACAATTGTCTTTCGAGAATTGTCCCCACTAGACTATTTATTGGCTCTTATATACAAACTCGTTACGCGATAATGTGGACCCATACTTGTCGCTGAAATATATTTGTTAATTCTTGCTTCATATCTAATATTTAGCTACGGTGTTTTGCTCTATTCATGAAGCGTTTTTGCTGTAATGGTCAATGCAGCAGGCTTAAGTCCCTGTGTTGGAATTGCGAAACTCAAAACGACCATAACTAGTGAAAAATGCGGGTTTAGTGCTGTGGAATAGTTAGTAGTGAAGGCTGATACCAAAGATGGGCAGTAATCATCCTACCCCAAAAAAAAAGGTTAAGGTGGCTGCATATGCTAGAAATGTGCATGGATCAGGGCAACATCAAATGTTATTGCTATTGCTCCTGGAAATGCGGGACGCGGGATGATAAGAGCTATACAAATGTCGTACCTACTCGAACATTCCAAAGTTCTCAAACCTTCTGAAATGTCTGAAGAAGTTTCGTCACTGGCATTTGTTACCAAAGTTGTTAGGAAATTGATACCGCTCTACGGTACTTCTGTCCAACGCACATCAGGCGGACAGCCAGAGAAAGCCTTGTTATTCGAAAAGTGGATTATTGCGCCCACTAATTTTACTTTAAAGGACAAGAAAATTTCCATAAACAAAGTATCGATCATCGGAAATATGGGGTTTGACCTTAAAAGAAATCTTTTGATTTTCTCGCCTTCTATCAATGCAACTAGCTGGGACTTGGATAGTGAAAACCAATTTTGTAATGTGTACTCATGCGTATTCGTAGGCGCACTATTTGAAATGAAATTATTTCTCACTATGTAATATTTTTATTTTACGTATGGTTTCAGTTTTCCGCCGCTAATTGGGACACTAAACAACCTCTTTGGGCCCTAGAAATTGGAGTGAGTTCCGTCTTGGCAAGTCACTAAAGCATTCTTGAACAATGTGTAACACCTTAGAACGGCTTCAATAGCTTTCTAAAAGTTGGTAGGGAAGGTATAACCTGAAATTCAGTATTGCTAGATTTGAATGTATATTGAAAGACCGCAGTCTTGTTTAGACTTGTTAGTCTCTGGTACCAGACGGTATATAAAAGTGAGTAATAGTCGGCTTCTTGAGCCAAACAGCTATCAGCAAAAAATTTATTGCTCACTCTATTCTACTACTCTTGCCATGACTGAGTTTTATCATTATATGCAAAAGGGCTAAATGAATGACTGAACTTATTGATAAGATGCAGTGCGCGTGATCACTGTCTTCTATTGTCACTACTTAGATAATGGCCTCCAAAAGAAATCATAGTCTGTTAAAAATTTGAATCGTTATGATATTCACCCAATTCATTGCTGTTTTGTTTCTTGCTACCGCTTCAGCCCAGTTGTCTTGGGTATTAACCGCAAAAACCAAGGACGCATATGAGCCGCTCTCCGGAATGTACCTTGGGAAACTGTTCGACAAGCTAAGTATGTTTATTTATGGCGATCTGCTGGCCGAACCGGTAGAGTTCAGCTATGAAGAAAAACGATTTTTTACTACGAGCG
>NKZY01000683.1:0-38107 GCA_002374555.1 Metschnikowia mauinuiana | reverse complement strand
AACTACTATACTAACTACTATACTAACTACTATACTAACTACTATACTAACTACTATACTAACTACTATACTAACTACTATACTAACTGGTCAAAAGGAATGGCGACTTGAGGCTTTTCACCATCTTTGAGAGCACCCTCCTTCTCCAACTTTTCGGTTTCAACCTTGAAGATGGCTGCGCCTCTTCTCTTGTACCACTCTTCAATAGCTTCGTGTCTCAAAGAGGCTTCCTTGTGGGGGTATCCGGTGTTGAAGCTTTTGTCGTAGTGGGTCTCCAAGAAGTTGATGTCGAGAGGAGTTGTTCTGTACAAGTCAATGATGTACTTTCTGCCGTCGGTTATACTATACTAACTACTATACTGGCAGGTCTGTTGTTTCTTCTGTCATTTTTTCTGCACGCGACCCGCTCCCTCAAATCTGGAATGCACATTAACATGACTTACATGGTTTGGTTGCTTTACATCCGTATGGGATGCCTCGCTAATCAACAACATAAATAGAAGAAAAAAAAAAAAGACTGTGTCCTTCTCCTTGGATCTCTCTTCAATCCCTTTTTGTTACTCACCCATTTGACTTTTTTCTCTCCAATTTCTTTTCCAATTCTTGCATATTACTTCTAATGATTCTACTATTTCCAGTAATTGACTTTTATTACTTAGACTGAATAGATGAATAACAACTCGATCATGTATACAAGATTAGCTTGACTATATTAAAAACAGCAGTAATAAGAATCCCGAACTGTTTTACCGACGGCATTACTGTAGCAAACGCATGAGCTCGGTCTTTCTTTTCTGGACCATCCACAATTCCACGTCTCTTTGGTCATACGTCCCACTTTCTCTGGTATTCAAGGCCAGCTCGAACTCCAGACGGACTTTAGCTTCGGACGCATCGATTTTCAGCGCCACCGCCAAATTCGGACTGGAAAACCCATAGTAGCTTAAACTTGGCGCCGCCGGCTTGGATGCAGGACGCAAGGTATCATTCTCCCTTTTGGCTTCAGGCAAATCCTTTGCCCGGCCATAATACGTGGTCAGGCCCACGCGGACGCCCACGGATTTATCGTATTTGATATGGTTATTCCCGCCAAGCGAGAAAATATGGTGTTCCCACGCCCGTTTTTCCTGGAAAAGCCGGTTCAACGTGTCGTTCAATGCCCGGACTTCCAACTCCGATAACGACGGGTCGTTAATATCTGAAAGTCGGGCCGAGAACTCGCCCATCACCACTTTTCTCCACCGCTCGCTTTCGCCCAAGCTGCGGACGCTTTGCACCTTTCGCGGCCGGTTGCCGAGATCCATAGCGCCTCCCTCCTGGAGTTTCTGCTCGTAGTACCGGTTTAGCCCCGACTGCGCCTTCTCTTTATTGCGGGACATTCAGGTCAGTTGTGGGGTTTAGTAAGGTTTGGTGCAGTGATGGAACGGTGCAGTGCGATGCGCGCTATATGCAGTACGGCCTCAAGGTACAGTTAAAGTAAGCTATACAAGAAGGTTTGGTGATTTTGAAAATGGTTTCTTCCAGGGGTCAATATAAATGTTTCCGATAGCTCCATGTTCGGGTATTATAATGGTAAAGAGCGTTTTGGGAAAAAAGGAAAACCTGGTTCTTAAAGGTGGTAGAAGGGCGCGGCACGTGACTTTGGGGGCTCTCAAACGGCCAGTTGTTGCTGGTATTTTGATTTTAGGCTTGGGAAGGAAAGAGCTACCCCCAATGAATGAAATTCTACGTTGGGATAAGATGCAGAATTGAAATCTACTTATTGAAGAGATAATAGATTAATAGATAATAGATGAATTATGCTACTTTAAGGTCAATACCTGAAAATCTTCATATTATTCATATTAACAATAACAGATAGGTGATTATATTTAAAGAAATACCCAAATGATCATTTTTATCGGTAATTCATTTCTTAATTAAGGTCAATTAGATAGTACTATCTATTATTGTACCAGGGTAATTTGCAACAGCTGAGCTGATTATTTCAGTTCCGTTTTTGAACCGATTTTTTTTAACTCTTGGAAATGTCCTATTTTGTATGGGAAATATTCCTTTATTATTTACTAATAATCGCTGCTTTTGCTTCCTTCGTTTCATCTTCCTTCGCTTCGTCTTTCCCTTCCTTTGCTTCGGCTCTTAATATCACTCTGTCACATTCAGGGTTTGTGCCATGAGTAAGGAGACTCAACCACTGCTAAAAGAGGCTAATAATAAAAAACCCCTGCTCAATTCGCAACAGGGGGGGCGGGGCCTTTATATATTAGTGAGGCTACGTTTTCGCAGCCTCCTGCAAGCCCCTTACCACCGTGCATTTGTGTCAGGTTTCGCACTCTTCAACTTTAAAAGGAGGCCATTTCCCCGTCCTCTTGTATTTTTTGTATTTTTTCTATTTTTTCTATTTTTTCTATTTTTTCTATTTTTTCTATTTTTTTGTCTGATGTGATTCAACACCCACTTCTCAGTCACCGCATCGGTATTACTGCATAGGTACGCAATACTGTATCAATATGATATCCTCCACAATTCTATAGTGAGTCTGTATGATGAACAGTTGGCTTAGAGAATTGTTAGAATGGATATGGATGTGCATGGAATACACCTCTATACGGTTATAGACAGAGAGAGATCAGTCGCTACTTTTGGTACGAGAAATCTTTTGCATATACCAATATTTTGAATAACATTCATGGCAGTCCTACCTATTATATTTTAAACCATGATCATGGAATTTATTCAAAATTCACCAAATACTAAACCAGGTCTTATCATAAAGTTGGCTGATAGTTGGTCGTGGAAATCGTTGATTAAGTACTTTTAACTCAGGGTGTGCATAGAACGTATTATTATAGGATAGTGGGCGTCAATAAAAAGTCGCGTTTTGCAGTCATAAGAAAAAATGCGGGTTAAACCAAGAACTAAAATGGAAGTGCCAAAGTACTACTACAAGGTTAAGCTTTTTTTCTTTTGAATATTACCATTTTTAATACTATTTATAGAAAGGTCCGGCCTCTGGCTACTGGAAAAAAAATTGACACATACGGAACCGGCCAATATCTTTTCTTTGGTCAGATTAGCCACTGCCACCATCAAGCTCTATTAATCAATAGCAATAATTAATCAATAGCGATAATTAAACGTGACGGTTTGTGAAGAGGGGATTCCTCGGAGCAAGCAACACCCTTTAAGGCCTTAAGGCCATCGTTGACAAAGCAGAAGCATCTGTTAAATTTAACTAGCTTTTTCCTGATAGAATGTTTGCCTGATGGAATGTGTGCCAATTCTGGAGAAGTGTCTGCCAATTCTGGAAAAGTGTGTGCCAATTCTGGAAAAGTGTTTGGCGGCGGTGCAACAACATCACAGCATGCGGCCTGAAAACAATATCAATGTGACATGAGGAGTTGGGCTTCCTTCAAAACGTTCCCGAGTTAGTTCAATACCTGAAAATCTAGCTTGGTGATGGGTACAGCAACTGTACATAAAACATGTCCTTGGATTTATCTTTTCCATGGAATATTGCATGTGAAGTTGAATTTGCTAAGATGTGGGGACTCATTGGCCACCGGTCAAAGTTATCGTGCAAGCCAACCTCAATAATATACCGACGAATTACCGAAACCAGGCTATGTGGGGTTTCACACCAGCGGATATCATTTCAGCCCTAAAATGTTTCCCAATCCAAAATTCCTCACGCGTTCACATTAAGTCGTTTTATTGCAATATCCCAATATTCTGGAGCTATAACAATGTCTGTTCCTAGAACTATATCAATTGTTTCAGATGACGATCTTTTTTTTCAAAACACCACCTTCAAGTTGGAAAGAACACGACCTTAAGTTGAAAAGAAAACGACCTTCAAGTTAAAAAAAACACGTTCTCTTGGTCTTCTATTTGACGAGTTCATTGATTCTGAGAAGCAGGAGAAGAACATCGAAAAGAAAAATGAGATGAAAGAGGACTCCATTGGCTGAAAAACAAACATCCTTTCCCTGTTTGATTTGACGAAGGACTCCCCGTCTAGCCATGCTTTCGGAACACATAGAAGCTTTAACAAAGGCTTTTCGACTTGTTTGAATGGCGATAACTCGTCTGGAGGTCAGTTTAGCACCTGAAAACAGAAAGTGACGGAACTCCACTTTCTCCAAGCATTTCTTTCTCCAAGCATTTCTTCCAACGCTCCATACGTCCATACGTCGGGCCTCTGGAAATTGCCATTGCTGCTCTTCATGATAAATACTGACTTGGCCTGACTTGGCCGCAGAGCCTTCTCGTCATATTTCATTACTTGTCTCATCAATAAGTACCGAATTGGTCTCGGAATAACTATAGGGTTATGGAACCACGTAGCCCCTCCCAATCCTGAAACATAGACTGATTATGGTAGTCACTGACTGTGGTAGTGACTCACTATGGTAGTGACTGATTCTAGTGTTAGTGACTCACGTGACCGGCCGCTCCGCCTCTCTTCGTTGTCGCTCATAAGTCTCCACCAAGAAATCCACGGTTTCATTCAAGGTCTTCACATGGGCAGTGTGCAGAGGTAAGTGTTCCTGCAAATAAGCAAGGCTCTGGATACTATCCAGGAACTCGGCCCGGAGCTCGGATCCATTAAGGCCAAGCTCGGCCAAAAGGGCCTCCGAGTCGGGGGCCACCTCGGGGGTCACCTCCGGATCCTTAGACTCGGCAAACACCCGGGTGACCTCATCGTCCGTGGCGGAAACCAACTGCTCGTACGCGTCACGGGCCTGCAGAGGCAATTCCCGGCGGAGACGCGTGACCTCGGTGGTTTCTTTCTCCACAGCTTCAATCAAGTTCCGGAGCGTCTGGTTGAGCTCCGTGTCAAAGGGAACCACCTCCTCCGTGGGCTGGAGATGTAGGAGTTCCTGTATAGAGACCTGTTCCTCGGCAAGGTCGATTCCGTCCACTATGAGCGAATGTTTGGCCAACTCAAAAACCTCGATGATGTGCTGGTTGAGAAGGTTTTCCACCTGCACTTGGAGCGGGTCCTGCCGGTCCGATCCGGGGAGGTACCGTTGGATCTTGGCTCTCAGGGCCTCGGCAAACTGCAGGTACACGTGACGGAGGTCCTGCTTGCTGAGCAGAATCTTGCTGTAATGCTGGTATGACGTCATACTGTATACGGCACGATACTGAGCTGGGAGGAGAGTATGGCGTGTGGCAGTGTTAATTATAGTGGAATTATGGTGGTGTTGATGTGAGACGCGCATGTGGGACCGCACCCGTACATCTCAGATATTTTCTTGGCCGTACTACTACAATAACCAATACATATATAGTATGTATCGTTGCTTTGAGTAGTGAAGGCTAGTACCCCTTTTTGGGTGATTCAGAGATTTCTGTGGATTTGGAGATTTTCTGTGGATGTGTGGATTAGATAACTATGTTTATGTGCAGGACAATGAAAATTAACGAGTTCCCGCTCTAAAATATTTTAAGAAAGATGCATGGTGGAGCTGGTGGGGGAATCATGGTTCATAACAGATATTGTAGTGGAAGAGTAGGGCTGATTTTGATTGTTAGATACCGTGACCCTCGGAATGGTCACGTGATAGGTTTGATTTTAAAAATAAATGTGCTCTAGAGGGCCACATGCACCATTTTTCAGTCTCTAAACTTCCTGGAGATGTTCTGCAATTCCGGAAAACATAGAGCTGCTGCGAATTTGTAAAAATAATTTCTGATGGGCAGAAGGAAACGGCTTGAGTCAATAGGTCGGAACTGGATATAAGCCCCGGAACTGGGTATTCCGGCCCGCAGGTCCGCACATCGTCACGTGGAAAACACGTGAGCCCAGTCATGTATTCTTTAGCAGTCTCTACACACCATTTTTAAGGTCCCAGACCTATGTAATCTCCAGTGGGAGTCCAAAAATGTCACAATTATCTTTTAGCGTCTTTTAGGGGTGGATAAAAGGATGTGGGTCGACAGGTCGGAACTGCATATAAGCCCCGGAAGTGCTGCTATTTCGGCCCCGGCGCCCCGGAACAGTACAACTGTATAGCACCACATACTCTTGGACGATAATATCCTCCGGCCAATAATCTACATTTCCAAAAGGCCCGAAGGCATTTATTTTTTAACTATCCAGAAAAAAAAAAAATTGAAAGGCTCAGACCATATGATATAGCGTCCTGCATATAAGCCACGGGCCGCAACAAGCCACGGACAGTTTTAAGCCCATCAATTAAAACCACAGATACCTAAGCATCGACAGGAGATGGGTCGTTATAAGGAGTCATGTAAAGGTCCACTTGCTGGCATCCTCTAAATGCGGCGAAAGTTTCCCCATACATAATGTAACCCTTTTCTCCAGTGACTGCATGTTGACAGTAGTAAAAAGGACCGTTTGTCACCTTATCGTCGGCGTCGATTTCCCAGGAGACTGCATCCTGTTCAGCCGAAAGAGTCAACTGCATGTCGGCCGTAGACAAAAATCCCACGTATGGGTCCGAGTCAATGGAAGCTTTGGAGTTCTTCAACAAGAACTTGGTCGCACCCTCGGGACGGGGTTCGTACACCATTTCCAAAATCGTCTGGTGAGAGTTGCCGGTCTTGATCTGCTCAAGGTAAAGCGGCATAGGGGAGTCTTCTAACATGGCGTAAAATTGGACTTCCCGGCCATTTTCGGATTCGGCCAAAGCAGTGATGGCGAGGATAGAGGAGAGGACGAGTTGAGACAATTGCATCTTGAGTCTTTAGTTGTTGTTGTTTTTTTTGGAAAGAGAATTACTCTGGCAATGGCCACTATTTATATTGGATTTTGCCACAGGGTCAGGCCCAACAACCGTTTGGGTGTTCCGATCGGATTGTCTTGGAGGAACGCATTGTTTAAGCTTTTTTAATTATATCGAATGCACGTTGTTGCAAGCGCATATGGTTATATGCAAGATTCTATCGCTATAACTTTAACTTAGCGGAGAGATTTCGGATCCTACGCCATTGGCCTTGAAGAAAGTCCATCAATTTCCAATCCCCAAGGACTCGGAATCATTTGTTTGCTCTAGAAAAAGGTAAGGCGTTGGAAAAAGGTAAGACGTTGTTGAAAAAGGCTCTCTCAAGGCGGACTGCATGCACGCAGGTGGCTGCATCCTCGCGTGTATGCATGTTCGTGCGACTGCACACAGGCCGGGCAGAAGCTGGCATGATTCACCACATACTTGCTCATGTACCTTGAAATCTTCGATTGCTTATCTCCAAAGCGAAACGGATCCTTAAAAGAACCTCTGAAGGCCCGTTTCTATATGTCTTTTCCTCATTTTTTTTGGGCGGTTCGTCTACCATTCCCCTCCGAGTAATCCATCATCTCTTCGTAAACCAAACTCGGCCCTGGCATGTCTTGCTCGAGCGCTTCCGCAACGTTACCACGAGCCTTCATCCCCCCTGCTGCAGAACAATGGCTCGCAATGACCAGTCGCGCTTAAAGTGACAACAGCTCAGGGTCACATGAGCCCAGGAACACGCATATCCAGATCAACGAAGCCGCATGGTTTCTAGGATAAACTAAAAAAAAAAAAGATCGCCAAGAATCCCAGAAATTTCCCATAGTCTTATTTATAGCCAGGGTTTATTGTTCTGGTGGTTAAAGGGACAAGAATTAGCGGGTTCCAGTCGAGAAACACCGCTGTTTGGGCTGATTTAGTAAACCAAGAAAAAGGTACCCGATTGTTCCTAAGTCCAGTGCCAGCTAAACTATGCATTGGCCCTAATTTTAGTATGGACCCCGAACTACTACTGTCCATATCGTCCATATTGTTATTACTGTCCTATTAATAGTGTCCAGAGTGTCTACTGTCTAGAGTGTCCACTGTCCTATTAATAGAGTGTCTAGTGTCTAGAGTGTCCACTGTCCTATTAATAGAGTGTCTAGTGTCTAGTGTCTAGCGTCCTATTAATAGAGTGTCTATGGAGTGTCTGTAGTGTCTGGACATAATACTATAGGGCATTGTTAGGCAAAAAAGAACAAGCTTAGTAATACTACTGAATAGTTGGAAATCTACTCTTTGTGGTGTGGTGGTGGGACCTGAAACTACTAGTTTCCAGCGTGGTTGTTCGCGTTACGAGCCCCGGCGCGCCCAATTGTCTTTTCCTGCATCCCGCATCCGCTCTCTTTCCCACCGCCACTTTGTTCTCTCCCCCTACAATGCTCCATAGAATGCTCCATAGAATGCGCACCCTAACAAATCCTCAAGCCATTTTAACATGTCCGGCTCCAGCATGTGACAATCCGCCAACCAAAAATTAATTTTTTTAAAAATTGAAATAACTGAATTTTCTTAAAAAACCACTGAAAGTTTATTAAAAAAGTCACTGAAATTTTCTTAAAAATAAAAATAACTTAAAGTTTTCTCAAGAATTTACTGAGAAATGCCACTAACCAAAGGATCCCATTTGAAATGAGCTAAAGATCACGTGATACTATAACTACTCAATGGATAAGTTCCACGTACTAATACTGATTCCAGAATTTTCTAATATTAATAAACCTCTAATTAATAAGATGATTAAGATTATTAAAGTTAAATCGAATCAATTTTTTATTAAGGGAACTCCTGGTTTTAATGATGTGATATTTATAGAATATTGAGCCGGGCACGACCTATAAAAGATTAAGAGTGAAGCAATTGAAGCAATTGAAGAAATGGTTTTAGCCAAAATTCAAATCACTTTTTATTAAATTCATGGTGTGAATTCTCGTGAATTTCTCGAAATGGGCATTTAAAATTGAACCTTTTTACTTTCGAATATTTTTCTTCCTTCAATTTTTCTTCTAATCTTTTTCTTTTAATCTTTCATTCTTTCACTTTCTTGAACCAATCTGTTGCGCGCACAGTTCGTGTTGCGCGCACAGTTCGAACTCACACCAAAGGATCAATTTGCCACCACACGTACCCTTTTACACTACGCATCGTCGCAAGGCCTCAGCCACATGGTAAGAGTCCTTTTGATTAATTTGAAAGCTAATCCTTTGGCAGTAAATAGTTTTGGAAAGACACATACTGGCAGTCAAGAGATTCATGAGTGAGAGACTTTTGAATTGTGCTTGAAAATTAAATTCCATCAAGAATTCAAATTGTGTAGAATCCAGAAATTTATCTGTACAACTCAAAAATGTCAGTGGACAACCCAGAAAATCACTTCATAATCCAATCGTTCAGAGCCACCCCAAAAAATATCTTCATCATTATCCAGTTGTTCCGGCCAGTACTCATGTGCTTGTCTCAAGATAATTATTATTTAGTATTTGGTGAGTCTTTAGTGAGTATTTAGTGAGTATTTAGTGACTTTTAATTCTTCCATCACCTCCGCCATTGTCCCAGTCTTTTTTCTTTTCTAGTTTTTTTTTTTCTTTTCTTTTGTTTTTTCTCTTTCTTTCACAATGAAATTAGTCAGGTAGTCAGCCTTCCCCTGGAAGATAGAATCCCGTCCAATGTTCACGTCCCAATGGTCACGTGCACTCTTTTGGTGCACGTGCCTGTTTTCTCGTATACTTTCCTTGATTATGGTTTAATGGCCTAGAAAAAACTGGAAAAGACTGGAAGACTGAAAGATTGGAAGAACTCGAAAATCTGAAATAATTGGATGCAAGAGTAAAATGTGTGTTGAAGAATTAATGATCATTTCTGTACCTCGTGATACATCACGTGATACATCACGTGATTCTCCATTCTTCACTTCCTCGATCCGAACCATGGAGCAGGGTAATTTTAGTGAAAGCAGACAATTCACCTTTCAAATACGAAAACACTTGCTACTATACCAGCTTCTCAGTGACAATAATCTGGACTGATGAAGTGGAAAATGGCACTAGCAAAACGACTTTGTTCTATGTGCAGGGTGTACTGGTCTATCTAAATTATACTTTGCAAATGACTGAAATGTAGTTCTATCGAGTAAATTAAAAGGCCAAAGATTTTCATTTCTATACATTTAATTATATCTATGATTATTTTATAAATGAGTAGATTTAATAATTTAAAATCGTTCTACTAAATCTTAGTTACTTTATACCGGATTATCGGATTACTGAGTTCATACTTTTTACCATTCGCTACTATTCTTAGTTATAATTGTTTATATGTCATCATACATCTCGTAAGAATAATAAAAAATATAAACCCAAGTCTATGTCCCTTACTTATTTATTTATATATTTATAACATAGATCTATTTTTATATTTTATATTATCACTAGAATAAATGGATAAAAGAATAAATGAATAAGTGTGGTTTGGGAGTCGCACTGATAAAGGCGTAGTACCTGCATATACTCATGAATATATAGTATGGTGCTCGCACGACCGCCAAACCCGCACCCGCACGCACGCACGCACGCACTCATGAAATCAATCTCAACCCTCCCTACAAATTGCCATAATGAGTACTAGTGACGAGCTTGCGCCCCACTTTGCGCCGTTCTTGGGGCTTGCCGGCTGTGCGGCCTCCATGGTCTTATCGTGCGTCGGTGCGGCCATCGGGTCTGCCAAGTCCGGAATCGGTATTGCTGGCATTGGTACCTTCAAGCCCGAGTTGATCATGAAGTCGCTTATCCCCGTGGTGTTGTCGGGCATTCTTTCCGTTTACGGCTTGGTGGTGTCGGTGTTGATTGCCGGCGGCCTTAACCCTTCCGAGGAATACTCTCTTTTCAAGGGCATCATGCATTTGGCCTGTGGCTTATCGGTGGGCTTTGCCTGCATGGCGTCTGGGTACGCCATTGGCATTGTGGGTGATGAAGGTGTGCGCCAGTACATGCACCAGCCTCGGTTATTTGTCGGGATTGTTTTGATTTTGATTTTCGCCGAGGTCTTGGGCTTGTACGGCTTAATCATCGCCTTGATCTTGAATACCAAGGGTGCCTAGCCTTATGTGACGTTACCATCTTGAATATCTTCAATCTCCAAGATCTTCTATATCTGAATTTTAAGTATGAGAAGACCAACTACAATATCAATAAATTTACTGACTACTCACTGTATTCATACTATGTATCGAGACGGTGGCTACAACTGGGATTCTCCAGAGTATGATTCTGAAAGGAGTAGAATAGAGTAGAATCGAGAGTCTATATTGTTCACTTCGTATGTTACAATGGGTTTATTTCTTGTTATGTGAAAGTAGACTGTCCTTTATAAGTTAGACTAGTCGGTCTGCATCTTGTCGTCTCCAGATAACGTGACTTTGCCGTCGTTGTCTATGAAACTGCGTGCATTCTCCGTCACGTACTTCACGGACCTCGCCGAGTCCATGAAAATAGTGTAGGCCCGCTTGACATCCACCAAGTCCACGGCCTGGGCACGTCTCTTGACGGAGATTTGCTGCAGCACGGCAATCAAGTTCAGAGCATAGCGCAAGCTGGTTTCGGCGCCGATTTTCGTCAAAAGGGCCAAAGCATCGGGACTCAAGTCCACTTCTTCTTCCGAAGCCCGGATCAGCAAAATCGTCCGGAGCTCATCCTCCGAGTACGCCGTGGTGTGGATGATGATGGACCGGTCCAATAAGTCCAACGGCACTCCATGCGGCGACTTGTAGTTGGTTCCCCTTGCCGGCGAAATGCCTCTATTGGTGGCCATCACCACAATGGGCGAGAAATCGTCCTCCAACGCCCGGTTGATGAAGGAGAAACTCTCGATATCGAGCATGTGCACCTCATCAATGAAGAGCACTCCAGGAACAATCTCCGCTTTACCCTCTTCCTTCCACTCGGCCACCTTGGTGTTGATCTGGTCACGCACTTCGGATCGGATCTCCCCCGTGTCTCCGGAAAACAAGGCCAAGAAGCCCTGTTGACGGGAATTGATCACGTCGATCTCGTGCAACGACACGGTGTGCACCACCTCCTTTCTTTTCTGCAACTCGCCTTCGGGACACTGTACAAATTTCGTCTCGGGGCCCATGGCGTCGTAGTCACGTGCCCGGGCAAACAGCCGGCCCAACTTGCTGATTTTCCCCAGGGCCTTATCGATAGAAATGACGTCTCCAGCCAATACTTTTTCCTTGGTCAAACCTTCGATCATTTTGTTACCCAATTCATAAATGGTTTCCATATCCGCTGTTTTGATGGTCAATTTGCCTTGTTTGTGGCCCCCGGTAATCGAACGGTCGATTTGGATTTCCACCACTTCTCCCTCGATGATCTCGGTTTCCTCCTTGATTTTGATACCTATGGATTTGCGGAAAGCTTGCGTTAAAGCTTCTGTTTTCGACAAATCCAACGAAAACACTTCGGAACCTGTAATGGCCGTGAACGGCACATCCTTACCCAAATTCTGCGATAAGCCCATGGCAATGGCGGTTTTTCCGGTGGAAGGAGGACCTGCTATGAGCACGGCACGCCCGGCAATCTGGCCTGCTTGAACAAGCTTTAAAATGAGGCCGGCGGCTTTTCTGGCCTTCAATTGGCCCACCATGCCTTGGCCAGATTCCTTGGGGACGAGGTTGTCGTCCAAGCCAAGCCCCGAGATGTGGGAATGGGACGCAATAAGCGAGACCCCGGCGAGGTCACGTGCGGTGTTAGACGTAGTAGCGATACTCTAGACGTTAGTAGCGTTCGGCGTGGCGAAGGGCGGAGTACATACCATTTGGGTGGGATGAGAGGGTGAAAATGTTGACATGAGTGTGCGGGCACGTGAAATTCACGTGATGTGTCATGTGAGATGCACGTGACAAGTCACGTGGATTCATATCAAAACAGACTCCCCACGAGTTTAGAACAGACCCCTCCATGAGTTTAGAATGTATATTGAAGTTGGGGAAGATCTGATTTAACGACTTCACTTGAATCTGTTATTAACTCCACCGTTTACTCTGTTTTTTCTGGGGTCCAGCATATAACCACCATTCATTAATTTCATTTTTTAAAACGACTGCAACACCCTTTTGGCTATAGCCACCAGATTTACTTTAAACACTCACATCAGCCAATATCAAATTAAGATCATTTTTGTCTGGTGAGATTCGCCGTACTTCAATTCCGCCCTGGTCCTGCATATAGATATATATTGAACCCAGCATTCTTTTATATTGTAAAAGTAGAGAAGTTTGACGATTGCAGTGACTTCCGCCTACTTATGTAGTCTTGTTTGAGAGCTGTTATACCATTCTGTCATCTCTAGATCTTGTTATGGGCTTATATGCCGTACTGGCATAGCTAGGTGTACGGGTGTTTGTTGGGTGAATAAAAAAAAATTCAATTGAAGGTTTTTCCACGGTTCCATAGATCACAAGGTCACCTTTGCATGGTTGAATAGCGACATGCAATAGGTGAACGAAGAATTTGTGTTTTCTGAAGGACCCTCGGAATGGTCACGTGACGTGCACCCCGGAACTCCCGTATTCCCTCCACACTAAAGATTTGAAGTTCCCAAAGCCCAAATCTTCTTTTAACGCCTTTTAGACTTGATTACTGTCCTTAGATTTACAATATATTTTTTTGAGGGGAGGATGTAACGACCTGAGTCAATAGGTCGGAACTGGATATAAGCCCCGGAACTGCCGTTTGGACCCTCGGAACTGCCATTTGGAGCCTCGAAACTGCCATTTGGAGCCTCGGAACTTGCAATTGAGTGCAGCGCGAACTGAAACCGGAGTGAACTCAAAATGGATTGGAATCCCTAACCTATTCCAAGTATCCATACGTAATAGTCGATATCATCAATTTAGCATTTTCTGAAGAAGATAAGATTTGAAGAGCTCTTATGTACAGGTCGTCAAGATCACTAGTGCAGTTTAGACAATTTTCGTTTAGACAGCCAATTAGACAGACAATTCCTTTCAGTTAGACAATTTAGTTAGACAATTTAGTCAGACAGTTTCATACAACAGACAGTGGGAATTTGCCCAATGCCCCTCAGGATGAACCCAAAGCCGCCAAAGAACGTAATGAGTTCAAAGAAGCTAATCTCGAAGCTTCCTATAGCTAATGGGTTATAGAGGGTATTGAGACATAGAGGGTAACGCCTCTTTTATAATGGCGGTGGTGTTGCTAAAATGGCGGTGGTGATGGTGATGGTGATGGTGTTGCTAAAATGGTCAGGGCTGCGGAGGCTGCATGATCTGAAACAAGCATGTTTCACTGTGAGGGGTAATGTTTATACAGGGCCAGTCCGATGCCTATAAATATAAGGATTCGCATTCCCCTTTACTTTTCTCCTCTCCTTACTCTTTTCTCTTTCTTTTCACTTTCGCTTTTTTTACAACCATACAATTCATCACCTCTTCTACAGAAGAACTGCCAACTCAGGCCTCTACTCTACTCCTCTACTCTTCCCTTATCAGGAGGAATGCTTCTGGGCTCTTAATGGCTGCAAAGTCGTTGGTGGCGTGGTACGGAGAAAGCGAAGGCCAAGGTGAAGAGAATGCCTTTTTGATAGACGTTTGAGGTCTCATTCGTCGGGGAGTGGTGGTTGCAACATCACATTTTGTTGCCACTAGCAGAACTCAAGGGGTATTGATGCTGGATTGACTGCCGAATCTGGAATTGACTATGAACATTGGTACTATTTGGGAAAAAGAAATTCCAGAGCCTGTACAATTTATTCTTTCTGCTGTCATGCTAATCTGGACAGCTAATGAATGACCTTTGGCTCTTTAGTATATGCCACGATTCCTACTCCGAGGATCGACTCAAAAGTTCAGTTCACGATCCAGTCCCGTTTTATACGTGGGGAAAAGTGTACAGAGACAGAGACTGAGACTGATACTCACTTTGGGAAGGGAGGACAGAGACATGTTGCCTGGCCATATCCCCAGGTGGCAAAGAAGACATTCGAGCCGAATGATATCAATCCCACGACATGGTTGTACGTGGATGTGTTCCCGGATGGAATATCTGGAGTGTTTATACCAATAGGAGATTCTGCGACTCAAATGACTAATGGGTTTGTTCCCATGATATAAAATTGCCGATATATAATTGCCTTATTCGGACAATCGGTTGGCGAGTGAATTAGTGGGGGAAACAATGGCTGAATTCCTTTCGTAGTCGAACAGAGATTTTAGATTTCCGAATACAGAAAACTGCCCCCGGGTGTCTCTATGCAACAATCCTAGTAGTTCAAAGCGTATTCAATGGCTGCAGTGTAGCCGTACACACCTAACATGTGGAATAACTGCCTGCATATAGATCTAATAGTGCATACACACCTGCATATAGATGTTGCACATGCATATAAAGGAAATACCTGCATACAAACCTAACTACTGACACTACTTCAATTTCCCGGTTGGTCTAAATTCTATTTTTATCTAAAGCTTGGCGGTGGTGGAAAGGTCGCCCTCCTCGTACATAGCCGTGATCTGGTCCTTAAAAAACTTTGCAGCGATCGGACGCCGGATCTTCACCGTAGGAGTGATCACGTCCCTCTCAAGAGTCAAAGGCTCAAACTCCACAAACAAATTCTTCATCTTCTCGAAACCGGAAAGCCCCGAGGTCTGGGAATTCAAAAAGTGGAGGAGTTGTTCCCGGTTGGCTCTCTTATTGATATGCACCAAAATCTCATCATTCTGTTCAAGCAGTTGTGGAGGAACGCCACACTTTTGCTTTAAAAACAGCACGATTCCAACTTTATCCACTCCAACCACACCCACCAAATGGTTCCGGATCGATTCGCCATGCGTGAAACATTGTGTAAGGATCGGGTTGGCCAGAAGGTACAGCGACTCGACTTTTTCCGGAGTCACATATTCTCCCTGCGCCAACTTAAAGAAGTTCTTGACCCGGTCAACAATGTAAAGCCTTCCAGTGTTGGGATCAATGCGGGCCACGTCTCCCGTGGAAAACCACCCGTTGTTCAAAGCCTTGGCGGTTTCCTCATCGTTCTTATAGTAATGGTGGAACACCTGAGGCCCCCGGACCTCCAACTCACCCATGTGACCCTTGGGATCATCAACGGAGTAGCCCAATTCAGGTAAGCCCCGGACCCGGATCTCCGAACATACACCGGGAGCTCCACACGAGCTGGACTCCACCTCGTATTCCTGACTAAACGAGAACCCGGCAAAAGTCTCCGTCAAGCCATACCCTTGGGCGAAACCCATGTTCAACGAGGCCTTCATGAATTTCACGGTCAGAGGCGAAATGGGCGCCAGGCCCGTGATGCAGTACACCATGCGGTCAAAGCCCAACAGTTTGCGGACTTTCTGGATCAACGTGCGGTCGTAGAGCCAGTGTTCACCCTTGGCACCATCGACATTCTGTCTTCCTTCTTTGGTAGCAAGGGCCAGGGAGAAAAGACGCTTTTTGAGCGCCGATTCCAGGGCCAACGTGGCGGTTTTAATCGCAGCCTCAAGCTTGGTGTATACCCTTGGCACATTGGCCATGTGTTTAGGCCTCAAAAGCTTCAAGTCCTCCAATAACGTAAGCGGCCCCCCGCCCAATTGAGGGAACCCACTCATTCCTCCCTTGGTGAGATTATAGGCCAAGGCCTGGCGCTCGAAAATATGGGCCAAGGGAAGGAAGGTAAACTCAATATCATCGGGCACTGGAGGAGCCACGCACGTGATGAAGGTGATTCCAGCAGCGGCGTTTTCCTGGGTTAAAACCACACCTTTGGGATTGGAACCCGTGGTGCCCGAGGTAAAACTGATGGTGTATGCCGTCTGGGGCGACGGAGCAATTTCTGGCCGGGGGAAAAGCTCCCCGACGCCTATCACCTGCTTCATATCAAACAATTCCACGCCCAATTCACGTGCCCGCTCCACCAAGCTCCGGGCGTCCTGCACCGAGCGACACTCCAACGGGTCCATGGAAATAAGCGCCACAAGCGACCGGAGCTCTTCAGGGTGGGACTTCTTCAAGGCAAGAATCGTCTCAATGTGGTCATACGACAAAACCACCACCGGAGACTGCACAAGCCCCAAGATGTATTGCGACGCCTGGGGCCCAAGCGTATCGTACAACACGGTATTGGTGATGGAGTAGGCGCCACACGCCAAATCCGTAAGCACCCATTCGGGTCTATTGGAGGAGAAAATGGTCAAGACAAAGGAAAAGTCATTTGCATCGTAATTTTGGTGGTTGGTCATGTGACCCTTGATCTTGTCATGTGACTCCAACCCCGGCACCAAAAACGGGTTATTCTCAAGCAAGCGTAGCACCCCGGCGCCGAAAAGCGTTTTCTTGGCATCCACCTGTTCAAACGTCTCGGAAACAAATCTTGGCTCCGATGTTTGCGTGTGGTAGTCGTAGGGTCTCCAAGCCAAAGCCGGTTTCGGGCCGAAATGAGCAACGGCGTTTTTCCACATGGCGTCGTAGGTGTTCAATTCGGGGAGCATGTACTTTTTGACGGCCCCAATGGCTGCGTTTCGGTAAACAGGCGAGTACCCCTCCTCGGCACTTCCCGGAACGGCTTCGGACCGCTCCACGTGTTTGAGGGGCAAATGGTTCTGGAGGATCTCCTCATAGCTGGGGCCTGATTGGCTGAGGTCGTTAAGGACGCTCTCGGAGTCCCGGGCAAAAATCTCCATCAATTAAAGAAATGGCAGTAAAAGGTCAGGATATAGGGGATCCAGGAAATTGGAGATTGAAGGAATCTGGATTCGGGAATTGAGTCTGAATTCGAGGAATCAACTCTCGAGTTTGGTTTGATTGGTTTAGGTAAAAGAAAGGCCAAAAAAAACCAAGTGGTTGGGATCTTGGGGAAGTCGGAGTCTTTAAATACTCGTACTCGTCCGGATTCTGCGATCTGTCCTCGGCAAGAAATGTGGGGAAGCGCATGTGCAGGAAATCTCTTTTCCCTTCATGAACAAAAGACTCCAACACAAAATCCAAGTAGTCCCAAATAAACTTAGAATGAAAAATAAAGATATTTTCAGTAATTTTCACCAGAACAATTCTGGTTTTTTTGTCTCAATTGTGGAGGACTTGACTGATGTTATTTTTTTTTTTTTGAAGCATTGACTGTGTGCTTGTGTGCAGGAGCAACATGTCAAGTGCACATTATTGTTCTCCAGAACTCGAGCCGAACCGAACCGAGATTTCGAGCCAACCCCAAAATTTCGAGCCAACCCCAAAATTTCGAGCCAATCCGATTTCGAGCCAATCCGATTTCAATCCCGAGGCTCTGAGCCAAAAATCCCCAAATCCCTTTTCTATCTTTTCCGATTACCTAATTCGGTAATAACTCCTTTATTCCCGTCCTGTCTCCATTGCATCATTTTTATTGGCCAATACCCTCGATATTTGAACCCCTTTGAATGGACCCTTTTCACGGACCTGCATGTGCCGTTTTATTTATTGCTCCCATTGTTTCGCGAATTATTCTGCGAATTATTCTGCGAATTATTCTTCAATGCGCGAATCTGGAAAAAATTTAAATTCTTCCACCCGGTCACGTGAAGCTCCCTCGTGAGCAACCAGTACTTTTGGGTCAACACCTTGAAGCACCCACCTATATCAAGATTCCTTAACCAATAAAAGTCGTGGTTGACAGTCACGTGGGAGTCATTGACAGTCACGTGATATTCGTTGATACCTGCCATTCGTTGATGGTCACATGATAGACGTTGATGGTCACATGACAGACGTAACTGCCCATGGTGCCACGGTCAGTCTTGGCACACAAGATTGTCACTGGTGAAAGTTTCCAATTAAAGATTTGTTCAGGCTTTTCACAAATAAAACGGTTGGCAAAGGTAGATGGTCGAATGGGGAAAGCCTTATACGTAGTCTTGGAAAGAGAGGTCACTGATGATGTCTTTTTGGTGAATCTCCAGTCCCACCTTTCCATATTTCTATCCCCTCCTGGTTCATAATAAATTATGTTAGAGTCAAAAAGATGTATAAACGAGGGTGCGGTCGGAATTGCCAATCTTGGTCTTTTAAAAAGACCCACACGCCATAGAATTACACGTTAAAATATCCATTGTAATGTCCGGAATTTCAGCATTCCAAAACACCAATTTATATTTTGGTGTGATGAAAAAAAGGGTGTTTGCGTTGGGCCTTTTTCTGCTGACCTTGCCTGGTGCACGGGTGTGCCGTGTGCGCGGAGCAGTTCCGGGGGTTGCAGCCATTTCTTAAAAAAAAAAAAACTTCTGTTAAGACGTTTTATTGTTGTTTTTTTGGGTTATAGTTATATTCGGAGATGGGTCAAGTACACTCGCCATTCGACCTCCACGTCCTTCTCCAATCCCCAGGGCAAGATTTTCACTCCGCCAGCGTCGGACTTCAAGCGACACAAGTCCAACCTCTTTCCCACAATGAAAAACATGTAACAGTACAGCACGTGACGATTTTCTCCACCATTTCAGGCAACAGTGCACTAATTCCTATATGGACGAGTACTTGTCTGCTGTGGCGACCATTCATCGACCAGTCCATCCTAGATTGTATACTCCTCCCACCCAATATTCAACAGTAAGTCCCAGTATGGGCTAATTCCTGGGTGAATTGTGATCGATCGACTTCCTAAGGGAAGAAAAGTCACCAGAATCCTGGTTAGTCATTTAGCCTTTAGCTTTGAAAATAACCATAGGAGTAGAAGGATTTGGAAAGAGCTCGAATATAGTCTAGTGCTTCATTATCACTGTAGCACGACTAAATTCCTGGGACACTCTTGAACTGTGACAATAGAAATAGCATTAGAGCCAGGACTTTGCACCAGATCTGAAAAAATTGGGACCATAGACATATAGCCATTAACATGGACAATGACTGGGACATAAAGTAGTACCGGGCCGAACCATGACTAGAGCTGAACACAAAGAAACCAGATTTAAGGCATTTGAATATAACTATGCTCAGTTATGGCCAATCTATCGTTATTGTTGATCAATCTCTCAAACTTGTCTGTTGTATCGAGATTGATCGGTATATTTTCCTGAAGTCAGAAATGAGAATGGGTTGAATCTCCTTTGTCCCCTTTGATCATCTGCAACCAGAAACTGCCATTGCCTGGACTTTTGATCATGATTAGTTTCTTCTCATTGATCTCACTTAGCCTTTCCGTCACTCTAGCCTGAAGTTCTCAGTCCTTCCTTTAAAGTTTTCTTTGGCTTGATCGATGGTTCTGATAATGTCGAATATCGGTATGCTGGTGTTGATGAACTTGATGCGTTGGCTGTGTTTGCCATGATGAAGAGTTGCAAATTCATGTTACTTAGTAAAGACTAGACTTATCATCTTGTAATTATCAATGTTCCTTTGACCTTTTCTGGATCATGTATCCCATCATTTATGATGAGAAACCATCCTCGCAATAAGTAGATGGCTAAGTCAGATAATTTCAGGGAGAAACTTTCATTTTAGCTTTCTGTATTTGGAATATGTTCAGTTTTAGCCACTTAAAATCCTAGACTTTTTGGTCATTTTAGTCATTTTAGTCTTTTCGCCATTTTCGCCACTTTAGATTCTGGACGTTTTGGACACTTAAGATTTTATGGTCGTTCACTCGTTCATTCAATCAATATTCCACAATGACTATTAAACAATTTATTATTTTATTGGAGGAGTGGGAAATGGAAAAGAGAGTGGTTGAAAAAGTATTTTAAACCAGGGGGGGAGTCGCCCCTTTTATACTTTTTGCGGGTGGCTGCAAATGCGCACAACCCAAATTAGGCACCACACACTACTACTTGAAAACGCATGTTTCCAAATTCTACAATAAATCCATTTCTGGAAAGAATCTACATTTCTTTGAAGATCATGTCGAAATGATGAAGTTCAGTGAACGATATAAAACCCATGTATCCGTTCCGTAATGATGAGAAGTAAAGGCCAGATTCAAAGATGCCAAAGTATTAAAGGATCTTACTTTTGGCGGAAAATCTGGTTAAGACGGCGGGACCCATTCATCTTCTCCAACTTCAAGTCCATGAAGCGGATCTTCCTGGAAGCCTTCATGTGGGCCACATCGTCCAAGTCCTCCATCACATTAATGTGCATACTCTCGTGCTTGCTTGCGTACTTGTCACCAAACACCTCAAACAACTTGCCCCAATCCCAGGTGCCCTGGATATCGTTGTAGGATCTGGTGGGGCCTTCGATAAATCTCTCCACGGTGTATCCGTCGTTGTTAAGGAGAAAGATTTCCGGGGCCTTGATCTCGTAGCGCATGTACGTCGAAAACTCCTGTACCGTCATCTGGGCAGACCCATCTCCTTGCACCAAGATGATTCTTCTGTTGGTGCCCAAATCTCTTTCTGCCCGGCATATACCCAAGGTGGCCGGTAAGGCCCAGCCAATGGACCCGTAAAAGCCTTGACTGTAATATTCAACGCCTGAGGGGAGTTTGATGTCCGGCACAGCAAAAAGGAAACTGGTAGTTTCCACCACAAAAATGTCGTTGGGACGCAAGTAATCGGAGAAAAAGTCAATCAACTTGTTCTGCGTGATCAATTCCCGTGGCGTATCCTTTTCGTCATATGAAGAAAGAGGAACCACTGGGGATCTGGCCCCGATGTTGTCGATGGAGATATCGGTCTGGAACTCTTGCAAATCATAGTCTTTTTGGATTTGTTCCATCAAGTCACCCAAGCTGAATTGATGCATACCCGTCTCGGGGTCTTTGAGCACAACATATTCGTTGTTGAATCTCACGTAATCAGGG
Source organism: Metschnikowia mauinuiana (assembly GCA_002374555.1). Lineage (NCBI taxonomy): Eukaryota > Fungi > Ascomycota > Pichiomycetes > Serinales > Metschnikowiaceae > Metschnikowia > Metschnikowia mauinuiana. The sequence continues at coordinate 16,544 of NKZY01000683.1, read as the reverse complement.
TGTACGCAGATGAGATTTCCAATGTTGCTAAAGTCACGAGTACCTCCACCGGAATTGTTTTCCGAGTCCATGAATCCAAGAATAATCAAGCAGTCGGTTTCCTGCTCCACCCTTTGCTGGGTCCTGTCACCACACGAGAATCTTCCTGCGTAGTTACCCAAGAAGTTGGGCAAGGTTTCATCCACCATTCTTCCCTCAATACTGTTGAAGAGCTTGACGAAGTTGGAGGGCAAAGCTCTTGTAAACTGGTCAAAGATGCCCTGTGCATGGAACCGTTTAAGCATAACGTCACCAATCACCGAAGGAGTTTGTGCCTTGTAGAGGTGTGACAAGATCCGCAGAGAGGTAGACTGCAACAACGAGACATTGTTCAATTCTGAGATGTTGAGCGGCTCATTCAATCTCTCCGCAGGAACATTGATGTTGGGAATGTCCAGAGGCAAGTATAAGTAGCCCGGTCTGTTCTCCTGGAGGATTTTGATGAGCACACGATCAATCTTTTCCAAGTTGGATGTAATGTCAGTGTCCAAAGACTCGAGAGCCACGGAGTAAGACTCGGCAGTCTTCTTGTAGATATCATGCACAGGAGGTTTCAAGCTATTCTTGTTTTGAATCAAGTGATGAATGTTGTTGATATCCTCGGGCGAGGAATTGGCAGCTTGTTGCCGTTGTTGAGTGGAGGTGGTTCCAACAATGTGCAAGACAGGCGAATATTCAGCAAAAGCACCAGCAATACCATTGAGGGCGGAAAGCTCGCCCACGCCCATGGTGGTGATCAAGACGCTCAACCCGTCAATCACCTGGGCATAACCATCTGCCGCATACGCCGCATTAAGCTCGTTGCAAATCCCCAAGAATTCCATTCTGCTGCTGACGCTCTTGGTGTACAAGTGCTCTAGGAGCGCCAAGTTGAAGTCCCCAGGAATCCCAAAGATGGACTTGAGTTTGGGGTTGGCCTGGGCGATTCTCAAGAAGAGGTACTCGCCAAGAGGGATGTACTCTTTGGAGATGGAGTGCAAGGGCAAGGTGGTCTCGGAGGTAGGTCTAGTAGTGTGAGGAGCCATGAGAGATTATTGAGGGAAACAAAAAAAAAAAGAGGCCGAGAGAGGCGGAAAGGCGGCGTATTTATATTGCATTGGAATCAGAGGGACAATTAAGTGTAGCTGCAAACGGGATCAAGTGCATATGCGTGGCGCAAAAGGGTAGTCGCGGGTAGTGGCGGCTAAATGCGGTTAGTGGCGGACATCTCGTGGTTAGTTACGGTTAGTTACGGTTAGTGGCGGCTAGCTTGCTGCAGACGCACGGCATATCGTTACCCGCGCACACTTGCATCCACCCACATAATCGTGCATATGCTAGACTAACCTCAACCAAACATCTCACACATCTTAAAACTCATGCAGGTCTAAGGATTCTTACAGCAAACCTAGATCCCTCGAAATTTCAAATACACAAGTATATCTCAAGGCAATCCCCCTGCACTCATCCAATCAGGAAAACCTACTCCTTAAACCCTTTCTTTTTTTGCCTTCGGGCAACCCATGAGCGGTTTCCCGATCCAGCTGGCCGTTGGCGATACTTTAGAGAGCCCCCGTGTTCGGACGCTTCTCGGACACGTTTGGCCCGGAATCGTCTCGAGCACTTGTGTTTCCCATGAATCCACGTGGAGTGTGGCTTCAAGCCCACTTTTCAACCACACGTGAATACTCATCTCCACCGGTCGGATCCTCAAAAGTGGGGCCCTTCAGCCAGACCCCAAGCGACGATTTGGTCCTTAGGATCCAGCAAAACTCGAATCCACAATTTCGTACTGTTGGATTTTCCGATCTACTCACTAGGAAAAGAAAAATTCAAAGTATAGGTAAATCTTTGCTCTTACATTTTTGGTGTGAATTTTACTAATTTACATGAGTATTTCCTTGAGATTCTCGTCATCTAGTTCTTTACCAGCACCATTAGTACTAAGACTATTAAATTAGCCCCTGTTTTAGTATTAATAGAAACTTTATTAATATTTCAAAAGCTACATTTTAGGATTACGTTTCTCAGATAATATATGGGTCTGTTTAATGACCCCAATTCTCGTCCGTGAGTGGTTTAGTACACCCAAATCAAAGTACTAGTACCAGCTGGACAGGAATTAAAGTGGGGTGTCAGTAGGAGCAAAGAACATCGTGAGTGGTCCATATGGCGAGGAAATGCAGCGTGACCGAGTGATTTTGACGGATAGTCATTTTTCCTCTAGAGACGAAGTACCAGCCATTCTAGAGAAGTTTCAAGTACTTCTTGAGCCAGCCAGTCAGAAGTATTTTTCAATAAAGAGTCGATTATGGCTTTTTCTCTGTATAATTAAGAATATGTTATGAGGTGGACGAAGATAATGAGATGGGTTTCGAAATTGATTTTTAGGGAATACGGGATTTGGGGGTAATTAGTGGAGGTCCGGTGGAATTTCTAAAAGAAATAAAAAGAAAGAAAAGAAAAGAAAAACCGGATCAACGAGGTTTTCCCTAACTCGAACGTGACCATTAACCAACGTGAACGTCTCACTGAAGTTTTGGAAATTGAACGTCTGATAAACTGAACGTCTCGGAAACAGAGCACACTAAAAACGGCCAAATCTCCAGCTTTTCTGAATAAAAAGCAGATGGTGAAGATGATTTTGAAAAATAGTAAATTTTGAAAAAGAAGAGGAAAATGAAAAAGAATAGATTATGAAAAAGAAATAATGAGATCGGCTTAAAAGATTTTTTTTAATTGTGGTGGCTCGAAATCTTGTTGTTATCGGGGAAATGGGTGAGTTCGCAGAAAAATGAGACTTTTTACAATCGACGGCAAATCACCACTTTAAAAACAAAATTAGGGAAGAAAATCAGAAAAAGAAATTATTAGGTAAATTTATTAGATCCAGAAGACTTACACACATTAGAAGAATTCCCCCCAAAAATTTTTTGTAGAACGTTTTTTTGTAAAACGCTTTTTTGTAAAACGCTTTTTTGTAAAACGCTTTTTTGTAGAAAGCTTTTTTGTAGAAAGCTTTTTTGGACGCCAAGTCTTTAGCGAGACTCGATGAATCGCACTCTATCGTTGCACTTTAATAAAAAATAAGAAGCTCATCTTGAGGGTTTCGTCACGTGTGCGGATTTCCGTAATTGTTTCATTTTTGTTTCACCTTTGTTTCATGTTGGACCTCCTTGTTTCATCTTTGTTTCATGTGGGTTTCATGTTTATTTATGTTTGTTTCATCTTGGATCTCCTTAAAAAAACATTCAGTTACTTTTTAAACCATTGATGCATTCGATTTCGACGCGGTCAACGATGAAACAATGGGCGGTCATGAATTGCTGCGTCGCAATCTGCACCTTTCGCCACTGATGACTGCGAGATTCTTGAAACAATCGAAAATCTGAAACAATTTCTCTTTGTGTCCCTGGATTCAGCTATATATAAAGCCCCGCCACTCCTCTTGAATTTTTGGGATTTTTTTTGGAGATTAGTTGATTTTTTCTTTTTGGGAATTATTTCTCTTGGGGATTATTCATTTATTCTACTCTGGAGGGCGAGCCATTTCCCGTGGATTTTAGCCTTATTCGGTTTTTCTGGCGTATACTTGCCAAAAGTATTTTTTATGGCCTTTTTTTTTTTTTGAAAAAGTCCTTTTGAACCCATTTGGGAAATTATGCTTTTTCGGACTTATCTATCTGACCAGATTAAACTGATCGGATCTATTATACCTGCTTGAATCATTGATGCCTTTATTTGAAATCAAAGCTGGTGGTTCCTTCATTATTGGTATTGTTGTTAGGAGAACCAGAACCCTAGTGAAAAATTAGCCCTTATTTCTGGTTATTTTGCCAGTTTTCTGTTTTTGGTGCCGATTTGGTGCCGATTTGGTCTCACCTCAATTATTCATATTAGGCAATCTCAACCATTGAACCAGAACCGATCTTTTCTGGTCATTGAGTTTGATTTCCCAATTGTCTAAATATGATCAATTATCCAATACCACCAAATTATGACTAGTTCTGTTGAAATGCGCAATTCCCATTTTGATTAGTTTCTATTCTAGCCAAGGGTCAAATTCACCAGTTTATCCGAATTTTAACTTTCCATTTTATCCGGTTATGCTATTGTTCCACTTTCCCATTTGTCAAATTCAATTTCTCCGATTTCCCAATTCTGTCCAAATCCATTGGTCTATTCCAAATTGGAAGGTCGGCTTATCACGTGCCCTCAAAAAGACGCCTCAATTCCTTGAGATCTTCTGCATTCATTTCATCAACCCTTTTCGTGGACAAAAGTTTCTCCGAAGCAATAATGGAATAATGTGGGTTTGGGGTCTTGGAGGGCCAATCAAAATCGTCGACGGAAAAATCCCCCGGCATTAAGTGCATCTCCAGAATACTCCCCATGTTCAACCGGCGACAATGTTCAAGAATAATCCGCTTATTGGGCAACTCGGCGAAAATCACACAATCCGTACACCCGTGAATACGGAGCTGGTGACACCTGACCAAAAGCACCAGGTTCAGGACGTTCTGGACCATGACGGGGCCATTGCTGGCCACATTAAGGAAAATGGAGGTTCCTCCAGAAACACTCATGGACGCCAAACAACCGGAGCTCATTACCGTGGTTCCTGAAAGGTTCTGCATGTGGACATGTTTTCCATTGGAGGATTCATCAAGATTCACGGAAACATCTGTTTGGTTCGAAATGTGAACCAGGCCTCCCCCAACACCGACACCACTGTGTCCCTTTTGAACAATTTCTCCTGCTTCAAAGTCTTTCCCTTGATCAAATTTCCCGCTTTGATCAATTTTTCCTCTTTGAAAGACTCTCAATTCCTGAGAGTCTTTTTCTTGAGAGTCTTTCTCTTGAGATTCTTTCTCTTGAGAGTCTTTTTCAAATTTTTTGGCTGGAAGAGGAGGACCTATGAACCGAAACTCCGTCCGGTGAAGACGTTGGTCTGCATTTTCCATTGCCCGGAAAACCCGTTGAATTCCATCCTTCAATTGACGTTTTTCAAAAACACTGATTGTTTTGGCCTGGGCAAGAACGTGGTTATTATGAGCCATGGCCCGGTCCTTGAGTGGGCCAAAGTCTTGAGGCGTGCACGACCCGAATTCCTCGACTAGGTCTAAAGTTAGAAAATGTTCTTAGAAAAATTTGGAGTGAATGGGAACTTGAACATACCGTCGTTTTGCTGACGTGCACGGGAAACATCCATCCGAGCAAAAGCTGGACAACTTAACTTTAAATCTAGAAGTCTGGAAGTAAAGAAGTAAAGAAATAAAGAAACCAAGAATCAAGATCTATGAATCAATTTCTATGAATCAATTTCTATGAATCAAGGTGGAGGGCGTAACCAAACTTCAAGCCAGTGAATTGGTGATCCAATTAGGAAAGTTGGGGATGTGAAGTTGGTGGATTGATTGAGGGTATGTCACGTGCGATCAGGCGCGTGAGATCAGGCACGTGCTACCGTGCACGTGACTCTGAGAGTCACGTCACTCCAATCCAATAATCAATATCCTCATGTTATCATCAAAAGTTCTGAAAACTTTCTTTTATACTACGGCTACGCTCTTTCAATGTCTTTAATTTATTCAATTCTATCACATTCATCTCTAATCTTCAACATCTCATGCACTGGTATGACTCGTCTTCAAAAGGTTCCTCCTCTCTCTTCACTGGGAAAGCCTGCATCTTCCCACCAACTGGTCGCTGGTGGCTCTGGCAGCAGCCCACGAAATGTTCTTGGGCATTCTCCTGCCAACCTCCGTCTCGTAATCGTAGAGTCTCCGGATCGAAGTGAACTTCAATTTGGACGACTTGACTCCCAACACCGCCGCACTCGAAGAGCACCCTTTATCGTCGGAATTGTAGTCGGTAGTGTCCCTGTATTGCAGGATCTGGTCACTCATTTCCTCGACAAATTGAACTGCTTTAATGGCAAACCGACAAGCCCTGGTCCGGTCAATGGGCGAAGGCTTGCTTCCCTGCTGCACGTGACCGGGAATAGCCGTCTTGACGTCAAACTCGTAGTTGCACTCCTCCTTGATGATATCGGCCAACACCTGAGTAGTCAAGACTTTGGACGCATTGGTGGTCTTCAAAATAAGTCTTCCGCTTTTGGTCAAGTCTCCGGAAGAATGGGCAAACAGCTCGGTCATCGACTTGATGTCCATGTCCAATTGGGCCAAATCAATGCCTTCTTCGGGAACATACGATGCTTGGGCCCCGCACGCCAACGACGCATATGTAGCAATGTATCCCGAATTCCCTCCTTGCACTTCAATGACAAACGCCCGGTTTCTCGTGGCACTGGCCGATTGCTTGACAATGTCACAGTAGTCCATGAGCGAGTTCAAGCACGTGTCTGCACCCAACGAGTAGTCTGTGCCCGGAACATTGTTGGAGATGGTGGCTGGGATCAATACCATTGGGATCCGGAAACTGGGGTACATGGCCCGAGCCCGTTCCAATTGGTGCAACGATTCAAATGCTTCAAAGCCTCCCACCATGATCAACCCGTCAAACTGGTACTTTTCAAAGTAATATGCAATCATGCCAAGATCCGTGCCCTCAGGCGTGGCTCTATTGGTACCAATCTCACATCCTCCCATGGAAACATACCCTTCGATGGTCAACCAGTCCAAAGAACAGACGGACTCGTGGCGGGCCAAGCCGGAAAATCCATTGTGGATGGCATACGGCATGTGGCCTTGAGACATGCAGTACGTGGCCATGGCGTACATGGCACTGTTCATACCTCCAGCAGGTGCACCCACATTGACAATGGCAATTCTCTTTCTCTTCTCGATGGGAAGCACGGGTTTCTCGTGGTTGGCCGAGTTCATGGCCATGAAGTTGGTCAAAAACTCACTGAAGTCTGTATCTCTCAACTTCATGGCCTTGTCGAAATTTTGGGCCTCAATGGCCTCGGCCACCGACTTGGTGATTTTCACCGCATCAACCAACGATAAACGGACAATCTTGTTCTCCTCAAGACCAATCAAAGGAGAGGGTGTTTCGGGGGTAGACTCCAAAACGGCCTTGACGGCTTCCACTCCCTGCATGGTGGCCAAGATCCGGTCGAACGCAACAGCAGTGCCTCCTCTCTGCACGTGCCCCAACGTGGTGACCCTGGTATCCAAGCCCAAACGGTCGACCAAGGCCTTTTTCACGTCGTTGGCGGAAATGGGGTCCAACTCGCTGGTGATGGCTCCTTCCGCCACAATCACAATCGTCTTTCTCTTTCCCTTGGCCCGGTGCTTCGATACAATGTTGCACATATGGTTTTCCCAGTCCTTCTTGGATGAAGGCTTCTCGGGAATCAAAATGTAGTCCGCACTGCATGCAATTCCGGCCATGAGTGCCAACCATCCACAGTGTCTTCCCATGACTTCCACCACAAAGGCTCTGGAATGAGAATTGGCCGTGGCATCAATGTAGTCTATGGCCTGGCAAATTCTGTCCAAGGAAGAATATGCTCCAATGGTAGCATCGGTGGTGGCCATATCGTTATCAATTGACCCCACGGTTCCACAGATGTTCAAGTGCTTGTGTCTGTTGTACTGTTCACTGGAGATGTCGCCGTTTTTGCGGAGTTCTTCAATCAAAGAAGGCCATTCGGACCGGAACAAATCGGCTCCCGTAAGCGACCCATCTCCTCCACACACAATGAGGGCATCGATTCCGGCATCGATCATGTGCTTGCACCCTTTCAAGCGGCCGGCACGCTCCTTAAAAGCCATACACCTGGCCGTACCAATATTGGTACCACCCTCGGAGAGGAAGCCCTCCACGTCCTGCCACGACATTTGCTTGATGTACTCGGGGCCTCCACGCACCAAACCTTCGTAACCTTCCATCACAGCAAATGCTTTACAGCCACGGTAAATGGCAGCACGTACCACAGCACGCACACAGGCATTCATTCCGGGGGCATCACCTCCGGAGGTCATCACGGCAATGTTCCGTTTGCTGTGAGTGGTGGGTTCGGCCACCGAGACTTCCGACACTGCGGCCGACATGGCCTGCAGCGAAAAGACGTTTGTTTCCATCTTTTCCACCTTGGGATTAAGCGAGATCAAGTTCTTCGACACCGTGAACCCCACGATCTGGCCCAACGGATCTAAAGTGTATGCTTCCGAAGGGTATAATTCGTCCGGGTACATCTGCACGGGCAAATCGGCGGCCTTGAACGCCGAAATCAACGGGTTGAGCTTGGACACGGCCACGGTCACGTGGCTGCCAAGAGCCCTCCAATCGTGGGTCAAGGCCTCGGTGGTCCATTTCTTGATCAAGGCCGAAATTTCTTCGCCGGTTCTGGCTTTTTCCGACACTTGCACCAGAATGGCCAACGAGCCGTCGCCCAGACTCAACACGGCATGGCTAACCTCTTCCTTGGCCACCTTGAAGCCGGCCAAGTTGGAGTAGAAGTTGATGGTGCGGTTCATGGTGGGCTTATCGGGGGCATAGAGCGTGACCCCGGTGGTGCCATTGACCAAAGACGGCATCTTGACTGGGTTAGATAGGGTTCACCTTTGTTCAAGTCTGTTTCAGAGTTGTTTCAGATTGGTATCAGCTGTGTTTCAGATTCGTTTCAGCTGTGTCACGTGCAAAGATGAAACAATTGCTTGGATTTGTTTGGGAATGTGTTGTTGCCTGGCGTGGGTGAAGCAGAGGCTAAGGTGGGTATTTAAAGGATAAGATAGTTTTTGGTGCGACTTCATCACCTGACCGGACTCCGGTTCTCCGTGCACAGCAACCCAGCCAACTGTCGCCCCAGAGCACGTGGAGCTAGCGGAAAGGAAGAAATTGCATCTACCTCACTGTCTCAACATGTCTATACAAAAAAAACGGAGAAAAAAGGCTTTGGTTTGCGGTTTTGGGGACGTTCAACGTTTGGTCCTGCATGTAAGCTCCGCTCGCTAATATGCTCTTATGTTGCCCACGACTAACCACCAACGCACGTGACTTCCTCCACCAGAACCAGTCCACATACAAAAGAGTAAATTTTTACGGCATTCGTGAGTCTGGGAATGAGTAGTCGAAAGGTATGACGTGAAAGAGACTCTTTGTGCAGGAGATCCACCAACCAATTTTTAATTAAGTAGTATCCTGCACATAAGCACATGCGCTTAGCCTCACGGCGACGTCGACGTCATAGAAGTAGAAGTACACTGAAAGACAATCTTAGGGAGTGAAAAAAGGGTGGGAAAATCGTTTTAGGTCAGGCATATAGACAATGTGCAAGAAACACAAAGTGGTTTAAATTGGGAAGTGGACTTCAGATGCACTATGTGCAGGAATGACGTCAGATGCAGAACAACAACGCTAAAAACCCGACACAATATGCACGACCAGCATAAATCACTATATACACTACTCTACACTTTAAGTCTATTGATCCGTATACTCTATAGTCTGAAGTGAGTAATTGTAAAATATTACCGTGGTGCATACAACTAACAGCTCCTCTTAAACGAAATCTAAAAAAATGCTCAGTTGAAATATACTATAGTACTGTACATAAGCAACCATACATAAAATAAAGTGTATCCCCTTCACCTTTTCGTCTCCAGAAAGAATTTTCATGGCCTCTTCGTTCTGTTGCTCATCTTCAGTAATCTTTTATCCAGAAAGTAAAGTTCCACATCACGGCAGTCCCGGGTAGGAATAGATGTTTCGGAAAAGACGATACTGCGCAAAGGAATATTATTGAGCTCGCACGATTTATAAGAGCCAATGACCATACCGTTCTCGTCCTTATTGATGGCAGTCTTTTGGACATTTGGACCAATCCCCAAAACACCATCGGCAATACCAACATATCCTGGTGTGGAGGTCATGTCGGTGCTGGCGAAAGGTTTCTCGTAGGTGAACAGCACTATGTCTTTATTTATAGGTCCATGGAAAAGAAGGTTGACATATGCCATTTCCTCTCCCAATCTATTCACGTAAGCCATAAGTGGAATCATTTGGTCGTCGTCTTTGTACTTGGCATAGAAAACATAGCCACCATCATTCGCTTCTTCTTCTTCTTCCTCTTCCTCTTCCTCTTTCTTTTCCTCTTCTTCATCATCATCATCATAATTTTCTTCTTCTTCCTCTTCCTCTTCCTCTTCTTCATCATCATCATCATAATTTTCTTCTTCTTCCTCATCATTTGGTTGGGTTGCGGTTTCTGAATTTGGAGATTGAACTTCCATGTCACCTCTTGAAGACTCGTTGTCTGGCAGAATCTCCTTTTTGTCGTCAGAGACATTGTTCATAGCCTCTTCGTCCTGCTGCTCCTTTCCGGCCTGATCTTTTTTATGCACAAGGTAAACCTCCACTTCAACGCAGTTCTTGGTTCCGGAGGGTTTTTTGGCGAGGAAAATACCATTGATGTTGGACCCCTTAATCTCGCACGACCGAGGAGAACCCAACATCAACTTACCGTTGTTGTCAAATTTGAGGTTATGCCTTTGACTTTCTGCTCCAACGCCCAATACACCATTGAGATAAGCAACATATCCTGGTGTAAGGGTGTTCTTGGTGTATACGTAAGTTTGTTGGTAGGAGAAACTCACTGGGTCTGCAGAGACCGGTCCGTGGATCAACATGCTGAAGTCGTCTTGTTGTTTCCACAACCCAGCCATAAGTGCAACCTCTTTGCGCCCGTCTTTGAACTTGACAATGAGATTATAGTCTTCATCTTCTCCTGCCGTATTGCCCGTTGAATCGTCTCCTTTATCCTCTGGTTTCTTTTCTTCGGTTTCTTCCTCTTCGTCGTCTTCCTCACAAGGTTCCTCCGACGTCTCACTTGAAGGAATCTCTTGTTCAGCTGGAACCTCTGATTCATGTTGCAGAATGTCCTTGTTTTCCTCGGTCTCCTCCGGCTTCTCGTCATAAGGCCTAAAATAAAGCTGCGCCGTTTTACAGTCTTTGGTGGGAATGTCGGTGTTGCCAGTGACGAGACCACGCACGTGAGAGTTGTAGATTTGACACGATTGGAAGCCTGGATACACCACCCAGTCGGAGTTATCCCTGTCGATTTCAAGCTTCTCCACCAGGCCTCCGAAAGAAAGCAAGCCTTGGGTCAAGCCAACGACTCCAACGGTGGAGGTTCCATTGGTGGTTGCAAAATCGCCATCAAAGTCGAACGTCACTGGTGTGGAGTTGTCCACTTCATGCACCAAGTAGCTGGTATCTCTGGCGCCCTCCATAAAACGGGTGGAGGAGAGAAGCTCCGTGTTGCCGTTTATCTTGACGTAGAAAGCATAGCGAGTAGCCGAGTCGGCAGCCCAAGCTGTGGAGGCCACAAGCGAGGCATAGAGAAAAGTAAGTGATCTCATGGTGCTAAAGGATGTTCCAAAAATAGGGTACCAAAAAGTAAGGATCAAAAAAATAACACCAGGGACTTGGGCCCCCTTTATATACTAAACTACTAAACTTTAACCTTAAACGCCAACGCCACATGCTGGTTCCAGGGCTGGGTCCGCGGCTGAACTTGGCGCAGGGCAAAGTGCATTGTTTAATTAACAAAATGGGCTTTGGTATTTTCGCGGCCTCACGCACACACGCTTTTTTTAGCCACGCTTTTTAGCCTCGCTTTTTAAACACGCACTTTTTACACGCACTTTTTACCCACGCACTTTTTACCCACGCACTTTTTCCATTGTTCGGGCCCAGAAAAACAGAAAAGCCACATGCTCAGCCTCCTTAGCCCCCCAAAACCCATTGTCCAAGATTCTAGCCCCAAAATGTCACACCCCAAGATCCTGCGATTTACCGTCACCTCTAAGCCATTCTTGGAATTGTATCCACATTCTTGGAATTGTACCCACATCTTTTCTTTTTTATTGTTTTTTATTGTTTTTTATTGTTTTTTATTGTTTTTTATTGTTTTTATTGTTTTTTATTGTTTTTTATTGTTTTTTATTGTTTTTTATTGTTTTAATTGTTTTTTATTGTTTTTTTATTGTTTTTTTATAGTTTTTTTTTGATGACTAATTTAGAGAGTATAATGCCGCATGGTCAGAGTTTAATCGTGTAGTGACTGGTCTCCACACTAGTCCTGGTGTGAGTCTCTGGGTGTACTAGCACCCGTATAAATACAGACAGAAATAGACAAAAAAGACAGAAATAGACAAAAAAGATAGGCAAAAGAATTTAGTCGAAAAGTCCAGCATACAGGATTTAGTAGTGGTCTTTAGTAGTGGTCTGAATCTGGATCTGTAGTGTATATGAGATCTGCCATACTATGAGTACTCTTAAGAGTTCTACTTCATATTTTTCCTTTCCAGTACTTTAATTTATACTCTTAGATTATTCCCGCCACATGGTAATATAGATAATTCATTGTAGAGTAGTGGTCGGAAATTCAATTTACAGCATATTAACCATTTGACCCTCGGAACTGGAACTGGAATTGGAATTGGAACTGGGGGCCGATATCCGAGGGGGCCTTACACCCGTACACCAGACAAGGTCAGCAGAAAAAGGCCCAACGCAAGCACCCTTTTTTTCATCACACCAAAATATAAAATGATTTTCTGAGATGCTGGAATTCCGGGCATTACAATAGAGGTTTCTAGAGTCCAGAATAATGGCGGAGTGTGGTTTTAAAGGATTGTGGCTGGTGAGTTCCGGCCGCACGCTGGCCAGCGTTCGTAACCGTACCCCCCGGAACTCAAGCTTTTAATACTTTCAACCACCATTACTTAGATCCCTTTTTTGGTAATTTTGAAACAAGCATATTTCCATATCGATTTTCAAGATGTCTCCTTTTATTATATGAATAGATTTATAGGGCAGAAAAGAAAGAAAGAAAGAAAGAAAGAAAGAAAAGAAATGTGAAATGCGAAATAGTTATATCTACTGATGCATGAGTGTGCACACTAAAGATTAGACGAAAAAAAAAAAAAAGAAAAGAAATGTGAAATGCGAAATAGTTATATCTACTGATGTATGAGTGTGCACACTAAAGATTAGCGAAAAAAAAAAAAAAGGAAAGAGACCGATAGCGAACAAGTCCAGTGATGGAAAGATGAAAAGAACTTTGAAAAGAGAGTGAAACAGTACGTGAAATTGTTGAAAGGAATTCCCCCAAGTGTCTTTCCTCTCGCGCATCTTGAAACACGGACCAACGAGTCGAACGAGAAAAAATTGGTCAGTTCCAGTGTCAATGATGATTGGTCAACCCTACCCTCCTGTCCTAATGGGCGAAGCATAATTCTTAGGATCCGAAAGATGGTCAACTATACCTGCATAGGGAGAAGTCTTTTAACTTCTATTTCTTTTTTTTTTTTTTTCCCTTTATGTAATACACTTATCTTATATTCTTGAGAATTCTAGCATAGGCTTGCCCAGTCACCACTTCGGGCTTGCCGAACATCGCACATCTAATCTTAGGGTGTACTGGTCATGTGACCAGAACAATCGTAAGCTAAATGAGACTTTTTTTTTGCTTACAACTCAAGTCACTGGCCAACCCACATGTTTGATCTCCAGACTTTTGAAAATTGCATAATCAATTGTATACAAAATTCGTAATAGGAAATTTTAATGGTCTTTTGTAATGAAATGGGTTCCAGTTTTTCAAAAAAATGGGGTTGATGTTTACTCATTAATGTACCTTTACTAAAAGGTTATGAGAATTGGTGAGAGCTGGTGAGAACTGGTGAGAACTGGAAATCACGTGAGCTTCTACACTTTAGAGCTCATACCAGCCAAATTTCTCTTTTGCCTCTTTTTGGCTCCAGCGAAAGAGCCCTAAATGGACTACGTGGATGCGATTCTTGGGGATCCGGCGATGAATCCACCTCAGTTCATGGCATTCACACGTCCACTTGTCCCCCTAGAGATATCACAGTACTATGGTCTGGTGGCTTATATAGAGAAGAGAGTAGGAGTAGTGTATAAAGCGGCGGCCATACACTTTCTCGAGAAGTACTACTCTTATGATAAATTAAGGAATGACACAATTAGTACCTGAAGTCGTAAATCAGGAGAAGATCAAAAAGAGCTCAGATCAGATCTATTGGGATCAGAAGGGGATTGGAGAGGGATCTAATGAGATTGTGTCGATAAGTAAAGATTCATAAGAGACTAATAAAAAATGGAAGAGAAGAAAAAAAAAATATTAAGGGCAAGGGGGAGAGGGGGAGAGGGGGAGAGGGGGCTTTTTATATTCTTCGCGAGGTCGCCCCTTAAACTGCTCGATTTGCCGCACTAGCTCACACTACACTTCTTCAACACACTTCTTCAACACACTTCTTCAACCTATACTACAGTAAAGAGTGAAATGGAGATGTTTCAGGTAAGAGAATGAGAAGTTCGATTTTTGGGATTTTCGAGATTTCCTCATTTTTTCAAAACAAAATTCATTCATTGCTTTTTACTCAAGTTTTTGCCTATATTAGAAAAAGCCAAATTGCTTCCTCTCGTCATCATACTACACTACAATACTTCAATACTATACTATACTATACTATACTATGCTATACTCTAATCCTGAACTATAACACTATAACACAAACACTATCCAAATACTATACTAAATTTTATGGGAGAATCTGGATGTATTGTGGACTCGGAAGATACGGCGCACTCGATTTCCTCTGGCAAAGTTTGGTGTGGGGTGGGAGCAGCGCGGCCTTTCATGTTAAACGTGAGCGCCGTGCGACTCCTGCACGTTTTGCATGGGCATGGAATGCACATGTAGTTTGTCCAGATGAGGACATCTTTGACATAGTTACGGAAGGATATCAGGAGATGTGTGTCGTCGTGACGACACATTTGGGCCACTTGTGGTTACGGACTCCCTGGCTGAGGGAACTATGTAAGAGGCAACTCCGTCGCCTCCTTTGTCATAAAAGGATAGACATTCACTCTTGTATAAGTAGAACAAACCACTACTTCCAGTACTGAATTATCAGACAAGTTAAGATTACACATGAGTCAACCAACCACCACCTCCTCTCACTTAAGAGAGTTATTGGAGTCCAATGAGGTAGTCATTCCGAAACACGAAGCTGTATATGAAACAGCGCAACAGGGGGCGTTGGGCGGGGTGTGCGGGGGTCTCAGAATGCGCATATCTGGTGGCGACATGCGCGTGCATTGGCTGCAATTCCAAAAGAATATATAAGGAGTGCGATTTCCCTCAAAGGGTATTTTTTTCCATTGAGATTATGTTGCCATTACGTATGGTAATTCCCTGGTCATTTGCCGTCTTACTATGGGGCTGATACGAACAATTCCATCCAATCTACTTCTCGAATCCTAATGTCCACATGAAACCTATTGTCCCTATTCAACAGCACTACAAACTCTAGTCAAGCTATAGAGTAGCGGTACTAGACGTTTCTATATTACAATATTATGAAAGTCCAGATTCCCATATTAACATATTACTATACTACCAAAATACCACATTAGTATATTAATATATTCCCATATTACTATAACTATATGACCAGATTTCCATGTTGCCATATTACCATATTAATATAAACTATATTCCCATATTATCTATATTACCAAATTACTATATAACCATACTACCAAATTACCATATTAGTATGTTACTATTACTGTATTCCCATATTCCCATCTTACCAACTTACCAAAAGCCATATTCCCATGTTACTATAAAAATATGCTCCCATGTTACCATATTACCAGCTTTCCCTGTTACCAGGTTCCCATATTCCCATATTACTATTACTATATGCAACATTGTCACTATTACAATATTAACAAAATACCACAATCTTACTATAACTATATGCATCTTACTATTACTACATTACTATATCATTATATTCCCATATTCCCATATTACCATATTACCATATTAGTACATTACTATTACTATACTATCAAATTGCCATATTACTAGATCATTATGGTTTTTAAATCTGGGAATATGCCTGATACCCATAGCCATATGCGTATAGAAGCTAGGGTTAAACAGCTACAGTTAAGCTAATTTCCAGATTTAACGTCTCATTTTCCAAATTTAACTTCACATATTCCAGATTTAACGTCTCTGGAAACAAATGGCTTAGCAGGTCAACTGAAAGTGGTGAAACAGTATAACAAGGTACAGTCTTTTCTAACAAGGGACATAATAATATCTTACTATTACTATCACTTTATCACTAATCCCAAATTCCCATGTTACCAACTTACCATATTCCCATGTTACCATATTACGAGGTTCCCATGTTACCATATTCCCATATTACTATATTACTATATTACGAGATTTGGATATTCCCATATTTCCATATTACTATAGTACTGCTATACTATATTCCCATATTTCCATATTCCCATAATATCTGTGTTCCCATCTTATCCATAATCCCAGATCCCATGTTAGTATTCCTAGATATCTATTACCATATTCCCTATTAATACCTTACGGTATTCCCAAATTCATATAATATCCATATCCCCATATTATTATTACTATTACTATTACTATTACTATTACTATTACTATTACTATTACTATTACTATTACTATTACTATTACTATT